>KV908349.1:250000-300000 GCA_002005505.1 Botryococcus braunii
AGTTTTCTCAAATGAGCAAACAACCTGGCAGGCAAAAGTTAAGGGGTCCTGTGTTGGCCCGGTGATCTATCCTGCGTATTGTCTCCCGGCAGCTCCGAGTATTATGTGGTTGCATGCCAACATACATTTTTCAAACGAGTTTCGACCTGCTACTTTGTTCTGCCTCGGCGTTTCAAAGGCTGTTCTTTGCTGATGCACGTGCCTATTCAAAGATGAAGTGCGAAGGGGACCGTTTTGCGGTTGTCGTTCCACACCGGTTTCCCCATCTGTGTGTGTGTGTGTGTGTGTGTGTGTGTGTGTGTGTGTGTGTGTGTGTGTGTGTGTGTGTGTGTGTGTGTGTGTGTGTGTGTGTGTGCGCGCGTGCGTGCGTGAGCGCCTGCATCTGCATGTGTCCGTCCTTCTTTCAAAATGTGATTGCAGGAAACTTTCAGGCTTCCTCCCTGCAATAATCTTGTGCTTATGAACATAAAAAGCTAATGGTTCACTTTGGCGGGTCCTCGAGTTTTTGCAAACATCTGTCTTGAGTGCAGGAACTGTGCCGAGACTGAACATACGTACCCCTATCCTCCCTCCCCCCCCCCACGCGCACGCACGCATGCACCCACACACACACACACACACACACACACACACACACACACACACACACACACACAGAGAGAGAGAGAGAGGGGGGGGGAGAGAGAGAGAGAGAGAGAGAGAGAGAGAGAGAGAGAGAGAGAGAGAGAGAGAGAGAGAGAGAGAGAGAGAGAGAGAGAGAGAGAGAGAGAGAGAGTTAGTGTGTGTGTGCGTGCGTGGACGCGTGTGTGTGTGTGTGTGAGTGTGTGTGTGTGTGTGTGTGCGTGTGTGTGTGTGTGTGTGTGTGCGCGCGCGCGTGCGTGAGTGTGTGTGCGTGAGCGCCTGCATCCGCATGTGTCCGTCCTTCTTTCAAAATGTAATTGCTGGAAACTTTAAGGCTTCCTCCCTGCAACAATCTTGTGCTTATGAATAGAAAAAGCTAATGGTTCACTTTGGCGGGTCCTCGAGTTTTTGCAAACATCTGTCTTGATTGCAGGAACTGTGCCGAGACTGAACATACGTACAACAATGTGAATTAGAATGTACTAATAATTACATACTTGTGCAGGGCAGCCACCGATATGCCTCCTCATGCTCAAGTGTACCTCGAGCACCCACAGATGACTCCTTCGGTGTTCGTTGCAGGCAGGTTTAGGAATATTGTCGCTTTACTCCTGCATATATCCTCTAGAAACACCCCTTATTGGAATACCTACTTCACGATCATGAAACACCTACATAGGGTTGACGGGACTCAACATTCAGTGCGTAAAGTTGCACCCAAACAACAACACTTTTCCCTGCTTGGATTGAGCACTTATGGCCACTTCAATACACATAGCGAGTTTCACATGCTTGACTGAGCGGTGCTGAACTAGTTTTAAACATGTAATCACTTGCCCCTAATGAAATCGATCAAAAAAATGCAGGACTCAAACACAAGGAACAACCACGACTCCCAAATAGGATACACGATGTCAATGACTCTGGCCCCTTCTTTGCTCCAGAGAATTCACCTTTGGTATTATTGCAAAGTGTCTTTTCTCTTCCCACTGTGTATGTATAGACATGTCAAACTCATGAGGAGAGCCTCAAACGCTCTCGGTTTATCGAGAACCACCCTTTATCGAGCCAAAAAGAAAGCGTCTGTTCCTAGCCATTCTTAGATTTCAAGAAGCCTTGGGCAGAAATGGTGCTGAGAGCACAAATCTTTCAAGCCAAAAAAGCGTGCTACATGCAGCAGATGATGATCGTGCTTAATTGCCCGACATTACTGCAATCCAAATCTATTTATAACAGCACAAGTCCATATGGGAACCACAAACGAATTAGGACCTTGAGTACTTCACTAGTCCCCCCCCCCCCCTTTTTCACACCACCACATCCAGCACAAAGTCAACTTCTCCGACAATGTCTAAGCATCCATGTATGCATGGAAACTCCGACCTCGTATGCTGCCTTCTTATGGGTATATGTAACTGCGGTTGCTGTGTAAGCCAGGCCGGCAGCCGAGCTCTCAACAAGCAGCATTAGAAGCTTCTAATGTTCCTTAAGGAGAAAGCTTTCTTGACAACATAGGCGCTCGGCTTTCACGAGGAGCACCGGAAGAAGGCACACCACAGACTTTTTACTTTACATATACACTTTGAACTCGTATGGGACACGACAAACAACAATACCAGTATCCTTGTCTACTAGATCCTCCCTATTCCTACCCCGCCATGCCAGAGCTGAAGTACATTTATAATTAAGAGTGAAGCCTATCCTAACCGCATTTGTCTTGGACGAAGAGAAAAGAGTCAGTTTAGACCTCGAACCAAAACGTCACGGAGTAAGGACCAAACCCTTCTTAACCCTGTCGCTGTTGTACATCTTGAAGAACCAAAACCCCGTGTTTTGATGCTAGCAGGCGACCCAGACTAATGAAATGTCGTAGCATACACGCATGATGATATAGAAGAAAGGAGCGCAGGCATGGGTGCCCTTTTGAAACAAGCAGACTGACAGCCAAATCTCCTACGTGAAGCAATTCAACCCAATCAAGGACATTTTAAGTGATGGCCTTCTTATACCAGGTGCTTCCAGTTGACATCTCCAGAGACGGTTCCCCGATGGACTCGCAGCAAATACTCCTTCATACTTGAACAGTCTGTCTAGATAACAACAGTCTACATGCGCAAGCTCCTCTTGAAACAAGAGACATCATGTCGACAAGAAGAGTAATCTCCAGCATGTCTGCACCAAAGTAGCTTTGCATCTTCCCAAACACTACAGTGCTGGTGCGTTCTGGCAAAATTTCTCCATCTGGACAAGGGAATCGCGATAAAGACTTGTTCCGCATTCCCTGAGCTGCCAACTCTCCGAGATTCAACCCCTCTTATGGTTTCTAACAGGTCTGAGTACTACTTTGAGAAGCCTTGCGAAGTGCCTGATCCACCTGCTCCTATTATGGTCAAAGGACAGGGACATAAGCTTGAAAGTTTACTGTCCCCGCCTTTGGCATGACCCATTGCGGCAGGTGAGCTGCGCATCTTACCATTACTTCCTAACTTGAACCACTGCATTAACGGCAAGCAGACGTTCCACTTGTTGGTGTTCTTAGGAATTGAATGCTTTACACCTTACCACCCTTCCCAATTCAGATTGAACATTGTCCCTAAATAAATGTTAATACTCTATCCCAATCAAACATAAGTCATGCGATATGCTCGCTTCCTTGACCGCATCTCAGAGCCACCAACAGTGTTACCTGCAGCTCTTACTCCCGAGTGCCACGATTCTTCGACCCTCACAAGATGTGTTCTCATGGTAATGAAATATCTACTGCGTGCTCTTGTGAGGGAGCCTCCAAGCAGCTGTGCTAAGGACAGCTTTTTAACCACAATAACAGGCCATGGAGGCTTGGTACCGCCTGGGTTAAACACTTAGCTGAGGTTTTGCCAAGACCTTAGTTCTCTTAACCTGCCGAACAAATTGCTGCACATGTCATAATCCGCAGAGGCTCAATCCTGCTTTTGCTCCAGCGTCTCCTCATAAGGGATTTCCTGGTCTTCTGAAACCCTGTCAAATCAAACACACAAGGGTCTCACTCCTTCTACACAAAGTTTTCTGGGACTACAGACACCCAAGGGCATGGCTGTACGAGGTATTTCAACATAGTCACGTGTGTAAATGCAGTTCATTATGCTGTCTGAATTTTCTGCTCAAACATAGGAACACTAGCAGGTATGTCTGTCACTGGATGAGCTGTATGTTACAGCTGCTCAAATGCAGGCAGAATTTAACCTTCAAACGGTCGCATCAGCAGGCATATAAAGCATGGGTTGCCCGCCTCCAAGAATTACATGACGCAGAATAGGTCATAGACAGTTCAAAAAGGGGACAAAACCACATGATCGACTGGCAGCAACATTCTGCCGTGTATGCCTGTAGTTGCTGCCAGTCCAATTTTGCTCAGGCATATGTTAATTATTCCATAAGTGCTTGTTGTTCATTCCAAGCGCATGTAGAGGTTCGAGAACTTACTGTGGAGCCTCAGGTATAGTGTAGTAATTCCACCCCGCAGCCATCCACAATCCCGATATGCCTGTGCACACACCAATACCCGTCGTTTCTCCAGATAATTGCTATTAAGCAAGACTTGGGACATTTTGCAGTCCAGATACTTGCCACAAAGGAAGACTTGAAGATGTTCTCTTCCTTCTCGATGGCAGCAAAATCTCTTGTACGGGGGCTTCCAGAAAGCCCGGCGTCAACAGACAACAGCCGTGTAAACCATCACCAAGATACGAGTCAGGATTGCAACACGCTCTTGCAAAATTTGACCAGTCTAATTAACAGGTTCATGGGAGGGTAAACATGGTAAGAACACATCACGAACAGACAGAGATTTTCATTGACTACAGAGGTTAAAAAGCACACGAGCTGCATTAGACACTCATATCAATCAAGTCCTAAACTTGGGAATGCAAGTGTACCAGGAGCACAAGACCCAATTTCAGCAAACCCAACTTTGGTTTGGTTTTGAGAAGGGCGGTGTCATTGGGGAGGAACAGAGCAGGTGCAGAACTATACTGCAGTCTAATGATGCACTGTCATCAAATTTATATAAAATCCTGGCTTACCAGCAAAAAACAATGGTGCAGCAGCTGCCCGAAAACTAAGGGTTTTGAACAAAAGCACCTCGCTCAGGAAAAAAGCTCCAGCTAGAATAAAAGATAGCATGGTTGCTCCTGCAATAACCAAGCGTCCAGGAAGTTGAAGGGTTCTCAAGCAAATTGTGCAAAAACAAGTGGCCTCAATCCTCATCCATAACTGGTTATGGCACAATCTTGGTACACTTCGAGGGGCTTATCCCTCCCAACCAAAACTCCTCAACTCTGAATCAGCACCATCTAACACGTCCTAAAACTCAAACCTCATTCCATCCCGCCCTGTTACTTACGTAGATACCGCCATCACAAAGCCGACTACAATCAATGTGGAGCAGTGTGCCTCCTGCTGCTAATGAGGGGTAAGCATAGCTCAAATATTTTTCAGCACAGACAAGAGCACACCGAGCACAGATGATGTTATAGGCAAGATAGTCAGCCAACAACCCACTGATCCTCTCTGTGATGGACAAAACCCCGGCAATTTTCACTCCCATAGGGACAGGGATCACAGGCCAACTACATGCATCCTGCACGGTGCATCCTGCTCGCAGTCAGGTCTCAAAGAAACTCTACCGTAAATTGCTGGAGAGCGTGGGTTTCGAGCGCAAATGAAGCACAGGCCGCACGTGGTCATTGTCCATATTGCAAATGTACGCCCGTACAGCTCGTGCACTGAACACACACATGCTACTTAGACACAGCGAGCAGGCCAGCCTCCCTGGCCCCCATCTCCTTTGCATGTTAAGAGGCAAATTTTGAACGCCTTGATATCACTCTGAAACAGAGCTGGTCTCACATGCCTGGTGGCACTTAAAGAATGCTTAAAAAGCTGACATGGTACCCACGCCAGTTGACAACGGACACTCATATCCATGTAGTAATCTCCCTTTTTTTAAGGAGATCAAAGCAGGAAAAACTGCACAAAGGCAGCTGCAATATGGAGAAAACATCCTTCAAAGTTGTGGTTTCGTGAGCTATAACCAGTGCTCCAAATCCCATGCTAACTTCATCAGCACCAAGCATCATGAGGGGAGTCTGCTGCATATGAGAGCTTGTTGATAATGTGCTAGTAAGTCCTTCAATGTTTCAGAAAGCATTCAAGAAGTTGCATCGAATCATGAACAGCCGTCTGCGACCAAAGTTTGCGACAAGTGTCCGTACCTAAGCCAGGTTGAAGGTCAAACAAATTATACTCCAGCTGCTTGTGATGGAAATATCCCAAGTACACTGCAGGCAGTCCCACCATGGCCATATTTCAGTATCATCAAGACCCTGGTTACGCCCTGGGACAGCTTGGCGGGTTGTTCAGCAAGCTCCAAGTGCAGACAGGCAGGTGATGCGTCAGACATACAATAACAAATTGTTACAAGGATCCTGCAAGATGGGAAGAGCAGCATTGAAAAATTGGTGTATGAATTTGAGCAGAGTACGAAGGACCCCCTACTAGCACAAACCGTCCAGGACACGGCGATCCGGAGACAAGAGGGAATTAACACGCCCATGTGACGCTAGAACTAAACTACATTGACACAAGCATGTTTCAAGCTATCGGACTGCAATTTTCGATAAAGGGGGCGTTATCATCGACCCCATAGTAGACGCAGATCACAAGTCTTTGAAGCAGTGGATGAGCGTTTGCAAATTCCTGTGGATGTACGAAGAGCCCTAGACACATACGGTACCTGAGAAAAACCGCATCATGCCCACAAATACCAGCCATCTGCGCAAAGCTGTGACGGAATTCATCACAACAAAAGCGTTTGCGCATCCCCAACGATAACTCTGCTTACCACGTCCTAGACCAGGAACGCATGCCAAGTGTCAATGACTGCAGGTTGCTTGTTTTATCACTGCAGCATTCCTGATTCCGGTCGTCCCTCCGATTTCTACTGAACAAAATGTGGAGAGTGCAACCGGCACACCTAATGAGGGTGGGTGTACCTGAAACATCGAAACGGGAGCTTGGATCGCGATGGGACGACTGGCGAATCGCCAGTGGCGATCCGGGATTCCCGGCTGTTGTAAAGGGCTGAACCGCTGCAAATGACCGTTGTAAAGGGGGGAACCTTTCGGTAGTGGGAGGGACGCGCCGTGGCGTGTGGAGGGGGCACACGCGGCAGGGGTGTGCGTGTGCCAGTGGGATTTGATATTTTGACGGGTTGGTGTGCATGGGTGACGTAGGGGTTGAGGTGCGTGTGTGTGTGTGTGTGTTGGGGGGGGGGGCGTGTGTGTGTGTGTGTGTGTGTGTGTGTGTGTGTGTTGGGGGGGGGGGGGGGGGCGTAAAGGACGCGGCTGTCGACTTTACGTGTTGTAGGAGTACGTCCTTGTGCATGCCGTGTGCCTATCCCACGGCAGGAAGGAAGGAAGGAATGAAATCATGACAGCACCCTCCCTGTCCCACGACCGCAGAAGATACCGAAAGCAGGTGACAAGAGTTTATCTGGAGTAGTTGATACACTACTGCATAACCCATTGCATATTATCCCATTCTAACCAAGTTATCCCTCACAGCTTGCAGCACAATGGCAAGCCTTGCGTTCCTTCGGTGTTCCACATGGCATGTCGATATATTTGTACCTTTTAGTCGGCACCCTGAGACTATGTTGCCCCCCTCCTGTCATCCACGGGGTAAAGCAGTGTTCTCAATAAGCGAGTTTCTACAAATAAAGATAAAGTACATCTTAGTGGAATTCCCTTGAGAAGAGAGAGAGAGAGAGAGAGAGAGAGAGAGAGAGAGAGAGAGAGAGAGAGAGAGAGAGAGAGAGAGAGAGAGAGAGAGAGAGAGAGAGAGAGAGAGAGAGAGAGAGAGAGCGTGTGTGAGATTGTGACAGACCCGGGGGGGGGGGGGGCGGGTGGGGGTTGAGACACGGCCCTAACGGGCCATGCACCCCCACAGAATAAAAGTAGGAATGGCGTCACGCCCAATACTGGGAAAGGGATGTCCGTACACAGTCGCATGTGTCAAGTGGCCTTCCCCCGCGAAACCAGTCGACCATCCTCATCATGTCGTTTCTGTGTTTTGTGTTAACACACATGTTGGGCTAGGATAAACGTTTGTCTGCAACCACAATGTGGTGATTACGATTCATGAAGTGCCTTCACTCTTTATATTAAGCCTGTAAAAGTCATTGTTCCCTTTCGACTTATATTCCTTTGGTATCTGTAGCTACAGTACTATACTATAGTGAAGAGGGTCGATGGGGGTATCTCTCAACAAACCCAGAGCCAGGATACCCATCTTGGTATCATGGCTCTGGGTTTCCTGAAGGGTTAAGATTTTACGAAAGCAGTTTATATAGAGCACTGCTTCGGTGATCATTACAGGTCGAGGTTCAAATTTAACGGCTCTTGAGGTGCACATGTGTGTGTGTGTGTGTGTGTGTGTGTGTGTGTGTGTGTGCGCGCGCGCGCGCGCGCAGTAACACTTTCTGATCGGAGATTAGCAGTGCATGCACTTCCCCCTCCCCCGGCCCACACATATGCAAACACACACACACACACACACACACACACACACACACACACACACACACACACACACACACACACACGCGCGCGCGCGCGCGCACACACACACACACCCCCCCCACACACAAACACACACACACACACACACACACACACACACACACACACACACACACACACGCACACGTACATCAACGACCTTCACGCCCTTTTAAAAGCAACACGAACAACAGGCTATGCATCTGGAATTTCCTTCAAAGAAAGCAGCGTCCCGAACTTCATCGCCACCCAAAACGGGTACAAGCTAAGACTTCGGTCGATGATGAATGGAAAATCAGGCCAATTCCAGGGTTCCTGCACAACCAATAGCAGCAGGGTATGCCCCCAATTATTGCACATGGAACATCCCGCCAGCAGTTATCCATGCACCACTTGCTTCCATCACCCTTTCTACTTGCGCCATCAATTCTTTCGTCTACTTGCCATCCCCTAAGAATAATACTGTACACTAATAGCCTGTCTTGAACACACTTTTACTTTACTACCTACTGACACAATACTGAGGAAATGGGGACAAGCAAGACAACATAAGAACGTGTTCACATTCAGTTTGCTGGCATATAATCAATTATAATCCGACCACTTTAAACTTATACTAAGGAAAACATTATATGTGAGGCATATACATCCCTCATGACACCATGTGTAGAAGCCCCACAAACGCACGATTGGCTCCCCTGGCAGGCCTCCTATACGATTTAGGCCTCCTAGCTAGAATGTCTCTAATCAGTTAAAGTCCTATGAGTTGTAGTCCCTAGCAGTGTTATGTTAACACGTTGTCGACACAATTAATGCATTGTCATCAATGTTGCAAGATATTCTACATCCCAAGGTGAGATGTATCGCTTTGTGCGCAGCAAGCTGCAAAATTTGCTTGCAGGAAGGACTGAGACAGTGCACTCCCAAAAATGCTAAGAATCAAAGTGCTGGAGGGACACCCTTGGCAAACAGCCTCATCTAGGTGGCGTTAAAGCAAAATTTGATCCCATTTCCAACGTAAGGTCATATCGAATAACAACCATTCCCTGTAAATTTTCTTCCATCCGCTCCTTGACATCGCTCCTTGAAATCTTGGTAATCTTGCAGATCGCAGGTTCCGAAGTCCCATAATTAGCTAACAACGACCGGGGCAGGTTGGATGAGCATTGCCAAGAGGCCACATCAGGTGCAAGAATTAGATATGAATATTTTTGCATAAATGAAGGAACACGCAGCCCCACAGAAATTCCATACAGCACTTCGTCCTATGAATCTTGGGTTCCAGCTGGAGCTGGGTTCCAATTGAATGTCAAGAATTGTACATGGATGCAATACTTCTACAGGGTGACTACAGCTACAATTACTACCCTTACAAATTGAGGCATTTCAAACTCTGACTGACCGGGCTTCACATTTACTTTTTTGCTCGCGAGTTTACCATCAGACGATTAGTAGCTAGCGCTTCCAAAATCACAAAATTCTCCATATCAACCTCAATTAAGGATGGGCAACTTGTTGTAACCCTGTTCAACCAATGCTATAATCCGTGCTTGCCTCCACGATCTGTCTCCTGTAAAACACAAATACGGTTTTCAGCCTGTATCATCTGTGCCAAGGCACATGAGTATACAGTTACACAATCAGAAGCTGAATTGATGAGCAGTGAAGAGCCACATGTGCAGATAAATTTTTACTCGACCATTGCTCATTCCTGTCCCGGGCTTGGGGGGGGGGGGGGGAGAGGGGGGGGAAGGGGGGCGGGGGTGTTGAAGTGACTCAGCTACAATGCCACTGGTGCGTCAACAAAGTTGCATGCTTGAATGCATTCTCTCATCTGTGGACAGAACAGTATGTGTTGGGAAAGAGAGTCAACAACACATATTTGCCGCATGTGGTCTAACTTCTAAACCCTGTCCTGAGTATTGAGACGACCTGGGTTTAAACATGCACGGGCTTTCACAACAAGAGACGGGCATGTGACAGACAGCACATACCAAGTCAATATGGCGGATGCTGGGCATTGCCTGCCGAATAATGGCTTCAAGACGATCCACCTCAGCCCCCACAGCAACAATCATGTCCCGTCCTGCAGACAACATAGCAGCCATAAAATCCAGAAGGGCTCTGTAACTGTATGAAACACGCCAGAACTGGCACCCCTCGATTAACACCAAAATTGTGGAGCCAGCTGGCCTCTCCAGTCTGTCAAGAGCCACACAAAATCGCTGTTCGCTAACGATCCCACAAAACACAATTGTAGCAACACGAAGACCTTCAGAAGTTTGACTCATCATCACATGGAGGCATATGCTTGAAGGTTGTGCAGAGGCAATCACTGAAGAAGGTCACTGACGTGCTCCAGCTTGCCCCACCCAAATAGATGCAGGAAACTAGCAAGGGGCCAGCAGAACGTTTCCCTATACTCTGCAGAGCTTTACTACATCATGTAGTCAAACAAAAGCCGCAGATATGAAGAATGGGACAATAACAATGCTGGAAGCAGCCATGAACAGCACTGCATTCATTGTGTTAAAGGGTAATAAGAGTTGTTTCAGTTTCTGGCGTTTACCATGCGCACGCAGAGCAAGGTCCAGGTTCTCCTTTGGCCTGTCTGTGTTCAAAGCAGACACCATCTGAACATAAAGACGGTCACGGCCACCCAGCCTTTCCATATGCCGGTCAACCATCACATCCCCATTGAACTCTGCAAACACAGACACACCCACTTGTACTCTAAATCAGAATCCAAACACCGTCATGTTCTTTGAGCCAATCCAGCATGTGCTCCTGGATTAGAGCAAAATACGAGGAGAATCAGCAAATGTCGAGCAGTAAATGATTACCCTGGTTTGAAGACTGACTGTAGGCAGCAAATGGACGACCCAACTGTGCTAAATAAAAGATGACAGCGATGTACTTACAGATCACATGTATTGCTCATTCCTTGCTTGCACACATGGCCTCTGTGTGTGTGTGTGTGTGTGTGTGTGTGTGTGTGTGTGTGTGTGTGCGCGTACGCGCGCGCGCGGAGCCAACAAGGCGGAAGAAGATCATACCGATTTCTGCTTTGAAGCGGAAGATGCCTGGACCAATCTCTTCTGATTTGGCATCATGAACAGCCTGACCAGGCTTCCACGTGTCAGGGTCATGCCAGCTATCGAAAAGATAAAGAATTGACAGCAAGAAATCATTCTGGAAGGATGTCGATGCGACAATAATGTAGTATCCAAAAATGGAGGTGGAGCCGCTGGCGTATACGATGAACCTATGGACTCTAGCCTATGAACTCAAATGAGCTTGTAGTGACACATGCATCAGCAATGGTATAAAAGAAACCGGGAAAGGGCAGCTCTCCATTATGAATGAACTAGAACTGAACTGACAGCAAAATCAAGATGAGCCTCTGCAGACTGGGGGCTGAACATGCATAAGCCACCAACAATGAATATGGCATTATGCCAGGGCATCCTGAACAGACGGCAGGAGTCATGCCAGTAGATTCACCTTGACAACAGTGTCTCTTTCAAGTAAGTAAATCACCCTCTGGAGATCAGCTCGGTTCATGGACCTCCCTGCCAAACAGTGCTTGTCAATTTCATCCACTGAGATCATTGAGCAACACAAGTGCGCTTTCAGACCTCCCGTTCAAAGCAGCTCACAGTGGAGTGCAGCACGCCAACACACTTCAACAAGAGTTCACCCGTGAGTGAGACACATAGCAACCAGCAATATATATATATACACATGCTAATTGCTGTTTACAAGCAGAAGGTCCACTGACGCACCTATTAGCAGCGATCTGTTCTGAAGAATTAGGAAAATAGCTGTTCCTGCTAAAAGCATTCCTACGGCAAAAGATCCAAGTGCATCGTAGACAGGATTTCCTGTCAACTGCACCAGAAGAGTGGCAACCCCTGCAGAAGAAAATCAAATCCTTCTTTTAAGACAATGAGCAGCATGTCCAAAGCATGAGGAGCCCACAGAAGCAATATAGGCCCCATAAAAACCTACATGTGAAAATTGGCAGCTCCTGAAAATCACAAATGGGCTGCTTGTTATGCATCAAAAGTTTCCGGAAGTGATCACCGCAGCGCAGAGTGTGACGGACGTCCTGCCCAGTGGGCGACATACAGCATGCAGGCAGCCATGGCAGTCCGAACATTTGAATGTTGCCACTACACGCATATATGGCAGGCAAATGAAGAGGCATGTTGTTAAGTCAACCGGCACTTACCTGCAAAAATTAGACCAGCTACAGCAGCTGCATCTTCCAGCATCACAGCAACTGAAGTTGGGTCCATGCCCCGGACAACGTACTCCCGGAAACTCAGGCCTGCAGCATGTGCTCCAGCAAATACAGAGCGGGTGGCCACAACCAGAGAGAAACCTTCCACCAGGCCGGACAATAAGAGGACTGCATATAACCCCACATTCTTGGTTGTCAATGACCTCAGTGGCGACTTCCTTGCCAAATCCCCGCTTCCTTTCTGGCTCACACCTGCTTCTGCGTTCCGGACTAGCAGCCCTCCTGACACAAACCTAATCAGATCCAAAAGACCTTCACTCCTTCAACCATGGGTGGGTGGTGCATACAGTTGTTTACAGGCGCCATGTTCAAAGAAGGATTGCTCATACACGCAGAAGGATTGCTTCCTACATACAGAAGGAGTTTTTGTGCAATCTGCCATGGGAACTTACTTCTTCCTGAAAGTAACTTGTTCATGTCTGGTTGGGACAAGCACAGTGTTAAGGGTGTCCAGAGGGAAAACCTGTGCCTTACCAACAAATCCAAGGTTGAGATTGTCAAGTGCCTCAGGGGGGTGCATGAAGTGCGTGAAAGCGTTTGCAAAAGTAACTCCGGCTCCCAGACAAAAGATACCCACAGCGCTTACGAGTGACCATACAAATTTCTCCTTCATGTACCCGTAAGGATGTAGCGCTGTTGCAGCTCGCTTTGAGCTGGTGATGCCGACCCTCAGCAATGCCTGGCCATCTCATTCAGTCATACACATGCTCCAACAGGCGTAAAGCTCTTTAGGAGAGTCAGGCTTCAACGTCCTTCCTAAAAGACGGATTTGAACACTCCTTAAAGTTAATGGGGATACAGGTCTTCATCTTGACACACACAACACTCAAGATAGGTTCACCAAGTGCACTAGCACCTTTAACCCGATGACACATTAAGCATATTGCAAAAAGTTGCGGGAAAGCACCAGCGACCTGTTCCAAAACAACCCGGGGGGGGGGGGGGGAAGCATCAGGACAGAAGGATAAAAAGAAGTTAGGCCACGGAAAATTTTAATGACAAGCTGCAGGTCCTAATCAAAGGATTACTCAATTCTCCCATGCTTGAAAGTGACAACACCAGAGCACATTCATGACAATTAGGGACACAACAAAGAGAAAACTTGCCTGGTTGACTGTATCCACAAATGAATGAACAGCTTCCGCCAGCATGGCGCTGCAATCTCCCCCAGCAAGATTTATTGCATTTTTTAACCCACCTTTGATTAATGACCAGTGCACAATTGATGTAAGCAGACAGCACAAGACCAAAATCAGCAATTTCATGCTAAGGGACTTTGAATTAAATTAAAAAAAGTAGATCGGAACATGTCTTGCCTGCTGCCCGACAAATGCCATGTTATGAGCTTCGCACCCAGGATCAGAAGATTTGCGCCAATGGCTGCATCCACCACAGAAGCCCCGTGTCACTCATACCCGAGCTTGGACCACGGTTGATGCTTGTGCAATATGCTCCAGGTACACAATCTAAAGGGCATTACCAACATTGACCGTATGCAGCTCTCTTTTGTATGACTTAGACTCATTGAAACCTGGTAAAGGCAAGGGACGCTCAGGTATTTTCTCTTGAGCTGGATATGCAGCAGAGGCGGCGGCGTTCGTTCGCCAGTCCGCATGCCTGCAGATTCCACAAAGTCGAAGTTAATCCTCCAGACATATATCTTGAGTCACACACTACCAAGTGTTGACAGTTACTGTAAGGACTTGTAAGTGGCATCAAGTGTTATATTCATGCATGCAATGTAGAAGAGTCCCCCCTCCCCCCCGCCGGCAACACACACACACACACACACACACACACACACACACACACGCACACGCACACACGAACGCACGCACGAACGCACGCACAGACATAGACACACACACACACACACACACAGACACACACGCGCACGCACGCACGCAATCTCTCTCTCTCTCTCTCTCTCTCTCTCTCTCTCTCTCTCTCTCTCTCTCTCTCTCTCCCTCCCTCCCTCCCTCTCTCTCTCTCTCTCTCTCTCTCTCTCTCTCTCGCTCGCTCTCTCCTCCGCCCCCCCTCTCCCCTCTCAAACCCTTTCGCTTGTGCGCGCTCTCTCTCTCTCTCTCTCCATCTCTTTATCCATCCATCTCTCCCCCCCCCCCTCTCTCTCTCTCTCTCTCTCTCTCTCCTCCGCCCCCCCCCCCTCTCCCCTCAAACTCTTTCGCTCGCGCGCGCTGCGCTCTCTCTCTCCATCTCTTTATCCATCCATCTCTCTCTCTCTCTCTCTCTCTCTCTCTCTCTCTCTCTCTCTCTCTCTCTCTCTCTCTCTCTCTCTCGCGGTCTCTCTTCCCCTCCCTCCCCCTCCGCCCCCCCCCCTCCCCTCGCACAAGGCAGTCTCTCCTTTGACATTCACGTTTCCCAGGCGGGCCTTTTGAATGTGACGGAAGAGTTTTCATAAATCAATTTTGACGCATGTCACAAGAATGATGTAAAATGTTGTACACACACCCGGAATTTCAAAATAAGCTCTACAGGTCTTCCTATACTTAACGCCCACATCTCTCTGCACAAAATTCATGCGCAACATTTCCAGTCAAACACATTTATTCCAACCGTCCCACTGGTGTCCACGGGTTTATAATCGGCACGCGGAACCTACAGCTGTTCCTGTCCGCACGAAGGCCACCATACCCGTTTAGCGTTTCTCCATCGTCATTTTCCCATGATCCACTGCCAAATCTCCGAGGATGTATGTGTGAACTGTCGTAGTGGAGGGCAGATACGGCCAAACTGCTGCGACACCCGTCAAGTGGACAGGTCCCGAAAGGTGCGGGTCTGAACGCAATTCCCCTTGATTGAACGGTATAGTTTGTCCAAAAATTCCGTTCAAAACCCTTGAACAGGGAGCCGCTTTTATTGCCAGTCCCGATATATGTCCTCAAAGCACATCTTTGAGTATGCCTGACAGAACGAGAAACTTGTACCAAGCAACTGCTGCACCTTCCTGCACGATGCGAAGATCCAACTATGCTACATACCATCTTACTGACTTCCTTAAGCATGGTCCAGGGCACGCAAGTGCCCCCGGATCCCCACCCCAGGAAGAGCTTTTCGGCAGAAACTAATTACCAATGCTCCCAGCATTTCATGATAGAGGACATATAAAAACCCATGCAAATGTTGAAGAACCGCAAGGTTGCTGTGTTTAGTTGTCGATTTGTAACTATGAAGTTCAGGGGATTTTTCCGCGTTCCGGAACCATACCGGGGTTCCCTCCTGGGAGACAGCAGGATACCCACGCGAGATTGGTACTGCACGTGGGCTGGGGACCCGCTTCGGTATCAGGCCAGACCAGATGTTTGCGGCAAGAGTAATTTTGTCTGTTTGGCGGCTCCTTATTAGTGTGAGACCTGGCCGTGCCCCTTCGTCAATACTTCCCTTTCCAAGTTTTCAGCTTTGGTGCGGGTGCGAAGCGAAGGAGTTTAAGTGCTCGTAGCGTTCAATTTTATTGCTCGCCCCATAGCGGAGGCAGCGCACAAACATCGATATGGGTAAGTTTCACTTTTGCTTCTGGACCCTTTTCGTTTCGCATTCGGTTTGGACCCTTCTCTGGCCCCAAGTGCCCTTGTCTGTCTTTGACTTGGGGTTGTACGTATTGTTGATCTGGTAAGGTTGGCCGTGCGATGGGTTGCCATGCTGGTATGTGGCAAACTTTGCCTGAGTTACATTGATCCTCTGATTTTTACGATGTCTGTCTTGGGATTGTTTAGCATCCTCCTTCAGACGATGGCTTGTTCCTTAGCCCCCGTCTTGGCTCCGTGAATGGTCAGACATACGCTTTCAACAGCGTAGCTTGTAATCCGTTCAAAGGCAAATCTAAGTTCATTATAGCCGTCTGTATTTGCAGCTTGAGTGGTTGGGTTGTGCTGTTGTGCGGTATGTCTGCTTGGGGTGTCTTGAGTTGCAGTGGAGGATGCTAACTTTGGCTGAATGCCTCACTATTTTGGGCTCTGGGACGTGTGTTATCCGTATCAATAAACTCTCTTGTTTGTCCTTCTTATTTCATGCTCCCTCATTCGTTATATTATGACTTTTTTTCTGGTTTGTAATTTGCTTTCGATGTAATATACTTGTTTCCTGCAGCGGCAGACGAGGGTAAACCAGTGGAGACCAAGGAGGATGGAGAGCTTACACCCGAGAAAACTGCAGACATTGAATCCAGCGAGAAACACAAACTGGAACATGCATGGACACTTTGGTTTGACAATCCTAGCTCTGGGTCTAAGCAACCATCAACTTGGGGTCAGACCCTAAGGGCTGTCTACACTTTCAGCACGGTTGAGGACTTCTGGTGGTATGTCCTGTTTTTCATTTGCGGACTGTTGCTAGGCTGGAGGATGCTCTTACATTTATTGACAGTTAGGTGATGTGGAGGGTTAGTAGAGGGTTCTATGCTTGACAAGGTGACAGAACACCCATTATTGTTCATGATGGTTTTGAGCCTGCAGCATTTAGGAAGAGCACAGATGCAAGCCGTCCCTGAGACTGCCTAGCCTCGGCAAAATCGAGGGTTTTACATATGTACACATGTGATAGCCATATATTTCATGAGAGACTTTCTATTGTTTCTGCCCTTTTCCTACAGAGTCGGAGCTGTATGTCAGTGTGTGGAGGTTTTGTGCTGGCAGTCCTGGAGGCCACGTGAATCATGATTGATATGGCATTGCTCCTTCAACTTTTTCCCACAAAGTAAACATCCCCTCCGCATCGGCTTCCAGCTACAATCGTGATGAGATAGAGATGACTGACAAATTGCTGGGTGCTGGAACCAGTCTCTACAACAACATCAAACCTCCCAGCTGGCTTGCTCCAGGGACAGACTTTCACCTGTTCAAAGAGGGCATTGAACCGAAGTGGGAAGATCCACAGTGTGAGGCAGGAGGAAAGTGGACTGTCCCTGTTCCCAGGGGCCCAACAGCCAAGCAAGTCTTGGACATGATGTGGCTCAATGCGGTAAGCCTTATGGGGCTCCTTTCTGTAATCAGAGCAGCCGCTTCGATGGAAGTTCTAAGTGAGCCGTATGTGGATTTGGGCAATGCAGTTATGTACTGAGTTTCAGCATGGTTTGCTTTATATGCATCATCGATCTGTGGTCACGTGAGGGTAGTGGGCAGTTTAGTAGTCGTCGTAAGGGCATTGTGGGGCTTCGCTGTGGATGTCTCAGGTGTCTTGACGCCTTGGATGCGGGCAATGTCTGTCTTATGTTCTGTCTTAGCATCTGCTGGGTAGCAACAATTGTGGCCGCAAGGAGCTTTTGTTTGCTTTAATTCCTTTGAGGGGGGGGGGGGCAGCTTCTGGCCTGCATTGGCGAGCAATTTACTGAAGGCGACGAAATTTGTGGTATTGTCGTCAACATGCGTGCAAAACAGGACAAACTGTGTCTCTGGAGCAAGACAGCTGCAAATGAGGCCTCACAGGTGCTCTCACTTTCTTGTTTAATATTTATCGCTTGGGTGGGACTGCCTTTCTGTTTTGATGTTCCTTGCATAGCAGTGGCAGTTATGACCAAGATTGTAGTGCCAGTTGCGGTGGGGGACCGCCCTTCTTCATCATCCTGCTGCTGGGGACTTAATGCTGCATCAGATGCAAGGAATATTTGTGCATGATTGGCTGATGCTTGTACTGCTTTTGAATTAACATGACATGGCCTGATGCTATCTGTTGCATCTGAAACAGCAGCACTTCCTTATATTTGGGTTTCGATTTAGTTGTCTGTCAGACAGTGACTGCGGAGTCGCAGCTGTGCTCAAAGTGGTCCCAACATTACATTAATTTGGAAGGAATTTAAATGGTGTTTGTTGAATGCGGGTTGGTATGTGGTGAGTTGCGTGGTGACGACATCGGTTGTGAAATGATAGGAGTTGGGCTCCCATGCTTTGTTGTCTCCAAGGGGATATACATAGGTGTAGGTTCTTGGAGTGAGTTTATAACACTTCACGTGGCTTTTGTTATCTGTGGATGGTGCAGATGAGCCTGGGCAAGCAGCTTAAGAGCGTTCTGGATCTGGACAACTCAGTGCGCATCAGCTACACGGCTCATGTGCGATTTCTCTTTTGTTATATTAGAGGCTGTGCATCCAAATTTGTGTCCCTGCTTTGTGAGGGATATGTAAAATTGTGGCAATGGCCATTGGTGAGGCGGGTAGCCATCTCTCAAGGCTGCTCTGTGCTTTGTCAGCTGCAAACCGTTGCCACTACTGTGGCCTGCTTGACAAACCTTGCCGTTGTCCTCAAATTGAGGCAGGTTTTTTCTGTTGTTAATGCCATGTTTCTGCAAGATGGCAGAATGAGGAGTGCTTACCTGGCATTGCACATTTCTTTTGTAGAGGCTCATACTGAGCCTGATGCTAACATCCTCACGACCACTGTGCACTTTTTGAGCAGAGGTGTTTGTTGCAGGCGGATGCGAAAGCACTAGACAGAAGGGCGAAAGACCGCTACACTGCCTGATTGGATAATGAGTATCAGACGTGTGATGCCCTTTCTAAACATTGTTGATGTGGCTTCAAGTGTTCAAGTGAGAAGCTCCTTGGAATCGCAAAGTTGGCTTCCAAAGTGGTCATGATGCTGTAGGGCGACACCCGTGTATTGTCTGGTGACATAATTCTGCTTCTGGGTTGAGCAAGAAGTGTTCCAAGAACAAGAGGACACTCGCCTGACTTGCATGTCTTCTTGGTAGCAGTGCATCCCATGGGCATTTTCCTGTGAGTGCGCGCGCGCGCGCGTGCGTGCGTGCGTGTGTGTGTGTGTGTGTGTGTGTGTGTGTGTGTGTGTGTGTGTGTGTGTGTGTGTGTGTGTGTGTGTGTGTGTTGGGGGGGGGGCGGGTTGGGGGGAATGTGCGCTTTGGCCCTCTGAAAGTGTACACTTCCGAGAGTGTTTGGCATTGTCTGTACAGCAGGAATGCCGGCACCAGGTTTGCTGATGATTATCGTCCTCTCTATCGCTCGACCCTGCTCCAGGCGTTCTTGAATCATCCACGCAATATCGTTGCTGGCCCTGGAACACTGTTGCGTCGTCCTGTGGAAGTTGTGGCTCCACAAGATGACACGTTTATTTCGGCGCAGTGGACATGGGTCTCCCCTCTTGAGGATGGGGCAGTCGTTCGCAATACTGATACAGCGATACTACTGACTGATTGCATCACGTGATTAATCAGTAGCAACATGATTCTTGCCGGATTTGGCGATAAGGGATTGCACAAGGGGCCAGACTCGTTCACAGATGTTGGGGAAACTTCCTTTGGGCAATGCAAAAGGGAATCATTTTGCCGAGGGAGAGGGCGGGGGGGGGGGGGGGACTGCTGTTGCTTTGGCGGGGTCCCCTAAGGTGTCTTACTGTGGGATTTTATCCCAACCACTGCCCTGGTGATGTTTTGGTTTTGATGTATTTAGTGGGCTCTATGACGATGCAGCAGAGCTTCTAGGAAGGTGCAGGGTAGTGCAGGGCGAGGCATCTCTTGCTCACGAGGGCTTAGTTTGGTTTTCAGCTTTCGAGGCGATCGGGGTTTGCAAGTTCTCAGGAGGTGGATCGGCAGCTTGCATCTCGGTTACCTCCGTGGGTGATTTGTTGCGATTTTATGGTTTGGTTTATCTGCTGCGGGTTTGGTGTCATGAACTGTTGTAATTTTATGGACATTGCTGCCCCCATGTACACTGGGATTACAGAAAGAAGGTCAGGCCAATTTCTTCTCGTGCTCTAGTTCCCCCACTCTCCATTCTCCCTCTGCCCTTACTACCCCTGCTCTTATTCCTTCTGTCATTTGTAGGATATTTTGCAAGTCCTATATACATTCATTTGGCCCATACATTCCCATGCAAGCCGCTGCCGCTGCCCCCATGTTTTTTCCGGAAATCATCACAAATCCGTCATGCTACCTCTGCGCCAGTGACACCGCTATGGCCTTTGGCTGTTACAACGTTCTCAGTTCCATTCGAATTCCTGTATTTTCCTTGAGGGCACTCTGTAAGACAGTATCACTTCGAAGGGCGGTCTTAAGGAATTCCTTAAGACCACCCAAGGCCAAGAGAAACTATGCATGAACATATGCGCACACATGCCCTCAAACGTGCATGCATAATTTCTCTTGGCATTGCGTGGTCTTAAGTGATGCTGTCTTGCAGAAGAGGTCTGCTGTTGGATAGGTAAGGTTTATTGTTACCACACTCGAGATATATATATACTTTGTAGAGTAGGTGCTTCAAAGTCTTCGTTTGAGTACAGTTACATAGAGTCTATTCAGGCGTCAGCCTGAGACTGATATTTTTCACTTTTCCTCAAATGGGAGTAAGCACCGGTGTTGCCATGAAACGTGCGCGCCGCATTTGCAGCTCCGACGTTCTGCTTGGGGTGGTCAACTGGTCTTCACTGCCCTTAATATCGAGATCCATCCCCCGCCGGGGGGGGGGGGGGGGCGGGCCTCGCTCTGGGACCCTAGTCGCTATAGAACGGTCCCCATGTGGGCCCATGTCTCTGACATGTTGTACAATCCCCTCATTAGGCCTCCCGCTGGTGTTCAGCCCAGTGCTGTGCGTATAACTCTTAAGCCATGGCTTGTTTATAAATTACTGGGTTGCCCCTGTAGCCACCTTGCTCTGAATGAGTATTTGCGTCAGATCAAGATGCTGACAGAGTCCGAGGGAGTGCTCAAAACTTTGTTCAAGAGCCTGGCCGCTCAATATCATGCCATCATCATTCCTCTGACCTTGTTATCCTTGACTTCAGAATGCTCTCATAAGTGCCCCTCACAATCATAGGCTTAAGGAGCTTGTCGGCCGTTGCCCAGGCATATCACATTAATTTAACGATGACAGATGGCTGTGTTGCGTGCCAGTCTGTTAAATTGCGTGTCGTATAGCCATCAGTTGGAAATGTTAACTTAACGGAACCCACTCTCTCCGCTGTCCAGTTACTTGACATCCATTCTGGGCTCGCCCAGAATGCATGGTGAATCGTTGACCCCGTATCAGCAGCGCATGCGCTGCGCAGCATGTGGTCCAAATGGCCATTGACTAGGCCCAGCATTTGGTTTGAGCTCCATCCTCCAGAAGTGACGCGCCAGGGCACCACATTTCTTTTCTCCTACACGAGCTCCCTTTTGGACTTGTTCATGACTTGCGAACTCTTTAATCGTCTTAGGGCTTGTCGTCACGTTGTTGGTGGAATATGCAGCTTCTGATGTCTGCACTAGTAAAGGCCGCAGCCGGGTTTTAGCGCTTCTCAGTCCTTTCGATGCAGAGCTGCCACCTACAAGCAGAGCTCGATTCAGTCTCTTATAGTACCCCGGATGCAGATCTGCCACCTATCAGTAGAACTACTTCTTCCACAGCTTGGTACATCCCGCCAACTGCTCTAGCTGTGCCAGCTTTTGAAACATGCTTGTGCTTCAAATGCATGTCTTAGTGCATCATGACCGCAGGTAGCAGCAGCTTGATCTTTCAGCAACCGTATCGCAATTTTTTCTACAACAAAGTCTAGCCACAGCTTTCCAAATCTCTGTGCCATCCCCTATGTCTAACAATGATAACGACCCCCGTCTGTTGGATACTAACTGCGCCATGCTTGATGCTCTTCACAGCTGGGCGCTTCTGATTGGTTCTTAGCAAAGTTATTTCCCGCATTAAGCATTGCATGCCTTCTGAATCGTTCCCGCTGATGTCTCCAGGATAGGTCCTGTCCTCTTCAATTGACCGTGGATTCCTGTGCCCCCATGCTTCTGGAAGTTGGATGTCAGGATCAAGGATGGTATTCACTATATTTTACGGTGAAATGTGGCAGTCCTGTATTCATCAGTACCTATGAGCTTGTACATCCGCTTTTGATTCGCACATCTAGGAGCGACACCGCGGTATTCAAACATGAGTATTACATGGGCACTAATTCAATGCCAACACTAGCAGGTACATGTTTTGAAAGCCAATATACGTTCACGTCTCACACTGATGTATGGGACATACCGTATAGGGTCTGTCCAAGGTAGCTCAGTGCCAACAACAGCAGATGCACAATTTAGCAGCCTGTGCCCTTTCGTATGAAAAAGCACTGACTGCTAAAGGTGCATGAGCTTTTGTTGACATGCATGTCCATGACGCATGAGGAATGTAGTTCAATGCCAACAAAAGCAGGTACACGTTCTGACCTTGTGTCATTTCATGTCCAATGACTCATAGGACAGCTAAGGTCAACAGCTGATTTGATTTGACGCGGAATCCATCCTTACTCTGAACAGGTTACAAGTTGAAAATTCTGAATTCTAACAGCACGCCGAATCCGAAACAGTAGCCGACGGCAATCCTGGTTCATTGTGCCCATGTTCATAATCAAAAACGTGTTCATTCCGGGTCATAGAAAACCCGACCGACCCTGTAGGTCCGGCATCGCTGGAACAGCGGGATGCTCTGCCTTCTTGATAACCCCGTGAAAGCAAATCATTACAGGAACAGCTGACGAAGCTTGGGCACAGCTTAAGGGCAAAATACTGAATATTGGCTGGACCAGGGTCAGCCTGATATATGTGCTGTCTGGGCTGCAGTGGTTCGCCGGCAGTCCCAGGTAGTTGCCGCTGCACTTGCAAAGACAGATACTTTAGAAGGGTGTTACTCACAAGCTGACTGCTCCGAGCTTGTATTGTCCATCGAAACGTGGGTTATGAGGTTCCGCCGACCGGGAACGCCTTTAAAGCTTTTTCTTCCTGATTTTTAAAAGTAAAGGACAAAGATGTGGTCCTGCTCACCATCAGGAAGCGTTTTCAAAGTAATAAGCTTTGACTCCGTTGATACAGGTACATGGAGATCTAGAATATCTGCAGTTTCAACCAGGACGAGGGCTTTCATAAGCGCTTGAAGACTATCAAGAGAGTCTGCCGGTATTCCACTGTCTCGTGGTTGTCTCTTATGTATTTTTTCCATGCTTTATTGGAGTTGGTGTGGCAAATCTGGCGGGTCCTGCAGGGCTTCTATTACTGTATTAGGGACTGTGCCTCCAAGATTCACTCAGGGTCAACAAATTGATGTATGTATTCGTGTGGTTTATTAGGAGGCAATCAAATTGCAAATATATGTGCAATATGGCATCTTTAGTCCTCGATCTAATTTGCCCCATCAATTTGAACCCAAATTAGTCATGTTGCAAGCATGCTGCCGGAGTTCAACATGAATAGGTGTTAACTTGAAATGGACAATAAGTGTAGCAATTTATTGGGGGTTGCTTATATGTGAAGGCCAATAAATCATCATACGCGGACATATTCGGGGCTTTAAGCATCGTGAACCGTAGAGACCGTATGACAGTTGCCTGTAAAGCGGTGGGGATACTCAATCCTTGCGATCTGTTGCCATTGCCATTCTTGTCATCTTCTAACAAGATAATTAACAGCCAGATCATCGTATAAAACAATTTAAATTGGTTCCTTCGTCCTTGCTCATCAGCTACATGCTCGTCCTTGCAATTAAATTTTTTGACGTGGATGTAAACACACCAGGAAATGTAAGTTTGTCTGGATAAATAGTGTCCTGTGCAAAACTGTTGGATGGCTTTATGCAGGTGTTTCACCGTGCAGATCTCTGCAGATCCTCTGTTGCACTACGCGATGCAGGCATGAAGTGAACTACCATGGACGCCTACTCAGACTCAGATGGAAGTGGCTCCTACAACTCGGATGGAAGTAACGATCAGGATTTTTTTCTTGAAAGCGAGAATGCTGGCGAGTTGTCCTCTGTACCACCAGCTTGTCGTTACACAGTCATTGATGCTTCTGATCTGGAGAAGGAACAGGTGAGGTTCTCTGCCTCATGAATTTGGGCAGTTTCATAAAAGGAAAGGAAAGGAAAATCACATCCGGGACTAGCCACTATGACTGAAGAGGACGGCAATACCGATGTCTAACCAATTAAGGTCACACAGCACCTGGGAGAGATACATAGTTCTCACGTGCTCTAATCACAAACTTAGCAGCCCCTTGAAGGTCTTCTTGCCACATGAACTTCTGTACAGTTCGACTCCGTTGTTGAAATAGATTCCTAAATTGCTGCCGTACATGTTGTATAGCCGGGCAAATGAACTACAGATGATGCTCATCACCAACGGACTCTAAAGGGCACCTCGTGCAGATGCTCTGGACTCACGGAATGTGTTGCTGTCTACCTCTATCAATAGCAAGGTCATGACACACTAGTCTAATCAAACAAAGTCCGCAATGTTTGCTCTGGAAGGTGGAGTTTGAGCGCACTCTTTTGCAAATGCACATGAGGCGGACGAGCGAACCACCGGTGGTATCTGCAGACTCTACTCAGCATGGATGCATTGCAAGGTTGAGAGTCTGAAAACGATGGTCTCCTTCCGGCATGTATTTTGTTACAGCAACACAGTGGTGCCATTGGGTGGGCTATGCAGGAAAACGCCCTGACCCAAGTCATGGGTATAATGGCGTGTTCTACTGCAGCAGCAAGGTCACTGCTTATCCACTTCTGTTGGAACACAGAAAGACTTTTTGGTATGTCAGTCATCCCCGTCCAAAATAGAACAGGCCTGGATGATATAAAGATTCTTGCTTAGAAGGGGTCTTTTCAACGTTATGCTTGTCTACTGTCGTGAGCATATTGGCCCGTAAAGTTTTCTACTGCACCGCAGCAACACTACCTAGTTGGCGCGCGTGTGCGTGTGCGTATGTGTGTGTGTGTGTGTGTGTGTGTGTGTGTGTGTGTGTGTGTGTGTGTGTGTGTGTGTGTGTGTGTGCGTGTGTGTGTGTGTGTGTGTTTTCAAAAGCATGGCATCTCTCTCCTCCCTCCCTCCCTCGGTTGGCCCCCCCCCCTCTCTCTCCACACGCACATGTGTGTGTGTGTGTGTGTGTGTGTGTGTGTGTGTGTGTCTGTGTGTGTGTGTGTGTGTGTGTGTGTGTGTGTGCGCGCGCGCGCACCTGCCTGTGTGCATGCACACGCAGCAGTGTGTGCAATCTGTTCCTCATGGACAAGGTCGCGAAGCTCGGCCGGAAGGCACATGCACATTATATGTGGCTAGGCAGTCCAATAAGTTTATATGCGGCCCGGTGTTCATGTCGCTGGACTTCTGGTTCTTGAATCAGGTACCAGCTGACAACTGCGGGTGTAATAAGGGTTACGATACGATTGCAGGCGAACTTGCTGATGTGGGAGCTGAACGGCTGTTCAAGAAAGCAGGAGTTGCATGGCCAGCTTCGCAACCAGACCCCTCAGTAGCAACAAAAGGTGTCTCCATGTTTTACTACTCCCACATGATGTATTCTACTGACATGTGAGGGCTGTCTTTGTTTACTGTGAAGACTGTGTTCTTCCTGCACACTGCTGTGCTGTGCAGGTGCAGATGCATTTAGGTATAGTGTCCCTTTGTTGGAGACCACTTTCTCGTCTGAAGCACTGACTTAGTCCCTTCCTGGACTATTCCAATCCTTCTGCAGAAGTTGTGCTACTTTTGGCACTACCCTCACTTCAGGATCTACATTTGTCTTTGAGGCGCAGGTGACGATATGACTTGTGGCACATGCTTTGCGGACGTCAAGCCGGATGAGTGTACAGTCATGGATTGCGGACATGGGTTCTGCAACTCTTGCTGGCAGCAACACATCCGGATTCAGATTTTAGATGGTAAAAGCCGACGTCTGCGGTGCATGGCTTTCCAGTGCGGGACTGTCTGTGATGAAGACAAGGTACTGCTACTGCTTATACGTTTCACTGCAATCTAAAACTAATATGTTCCACTTCAATTTGAAAAGATGCCTTTTATTTTGTAGCAATGGTCACTTGACGGATCAGACGGCACTTTTCCAATGAGTTGTTCCACTGACATGCATGGATTGTCCGTCTGTCACTTAGAGTAGGTAGCTGGCTTGTTGGCATTGTTAGGTGGCAGTTTATGGGTTCAAGTCACCTAAGTTCAGTTAGCCTGTAGTTACAGGAACGGGACACTTGTTGTAAATGTATAGTTGTAACTGTTTCTCAAGACTTGGGAGAGGAAGCTGTAGGTGCAAGAGCGCATGAGTTCCCCCAAAGCATGTGGCTTCCCCTCTCATCCATTATCTTTAACAGTTTCGTTTATAATCTCTCTCTCTCTTTCACGGCCCCCTCCCTTTGTGGTTATGCGCAGATATTTTCTGGTTTCTGATCCTCGTTGGGTCATGATTGTTTATGATTTTCGTCCGTTTGACAGGATTACGCACTGCACTCCTTTCAGCCTGCACAACACGTGTGAGACAGAACCACGAGGTTTTCCCTGCAGGGTTGAAGGCAGAGCACTACAGGTTTTAGTTAATTAAGCATGTGCGTGCCTGTGCATGCAACCGTCTCCGTCTCCTGGGCACTTCACCAGTGATGTGCATTTGGGGGGGGGGGGGGGTCGGTTTGGGGAAGTGGATGCACATGCATGCGAGACAACTGATTGCTGTATGGATACTTGTCTGGTGTGGAGCTTTATGGGATGCTCCTTGATAATGGGGCCTAAGGGGATGTAGGTGAAAGGCTTGATCGAAGGAGACCCTGATGTCCTTGGTCGATATGAAAGATGTCTACTGGAGTCCTATGTGGAAGACAATGCCACTGTGCAATGGTGCCCCAGCGTTCCTCACTGTGGTAGAGCCATCAGAATAGAGGGTGAACAATTCTGTGAGCCGCAATGCTCGTGCGGCACGCAGTTCTGCTTCGCCTGCAGTGCCAAGCCACATTCGCCATGCACGTGCCAGATGTGCGCATTTTCCGCCCGTGTTCCACTTATCGCCACTCATGCATGCTAATGCAGGGCAGTGAAGGAGTTTGTGCAAGGTTTCCTACATTGTTAAGCATTGAGGATGATATGTGGGAAAGGGGCTACTGATACTTACAAAATGTCCCAACGTATGGGCCCAAAGGCCTTATGTAAATTTCTGGTGTTTAGGATGTATAATCTCTTAGTGTATGACCGTCTGAAATCAACTGGCATTTAATATGAGACCGGAGAACACAGGTAACTGCTGAATTCTGTGCTCAATTGCATCAAGATGCACCATGTCTTTTCTTGAGAAGCCTTGAGTCGGCCAAGCAACCATGCAGGAGGAGCGCATTGGGTTACAGCTCTCCTGTTTTAATCTAGGCGCAAATTGTATTGCGGCCCAAATACAAAGTTCTGAACAATCATGGCCACGGTCAGTGACACTATGGTACTTTAACCATCTTTCAGGTCTTTTGGTAGGTGTTCTTAAAATGACTCTCTCATCTGGCCTTCGTGGGACAGGTGGAAACTTTGGCGGGAGAAGTGCAAGGATGACAGCGAGACAAAAAATTGGATGCAGGCCAACACGAAACCTTGCCCGAAATGCAGCAAACCTGTGGAAAAGAATGGTGGCTGCAATCTCGTGATTTGCCTATGCGGGCAGGTAAATTGCTACGTTCTATCCAGGATGTGCTCCTGCCGAGATCCCTTAAGCTGTGTTACTACCAGGACAAGTAGTTCCAGGCTTATCCTGCATATGCCGTTTTCTCTCAAGTCAGTTGGATTTTAATTTAAGGCAAGATGCTGTCTAAGGGTGCTTGATGATGGAAGTTGGACACGGCTTTGAGAAAGTGTCGTCATATACGGGGCATCTGTGAGATGAATTTCTTCCTAAAATAGCCTGTCCCACTGGGGGTGAGTGAATGATTTGTTGATTGGCTGTCATTTGAGTACTATTTGAACACTTGCTGGTCAGACATGCCAAAACATGTATTGCTCTTATGCCTTGCAGTCTTTCTGCTGGCTTTGTGGAGAAGGAACTGGCAGAGAACACACATGGACTCAAATATCGAATCATTCGTGCGGCCGGTACAAAGAGGAGCTGGACCGTAAAATAGATGAAGCACAGCGGTAGGGTTCTCTTCTCCTGCCTGATTGGGGCCTTAAGACTCCTGATTTGAAGCTCCAATGCTGTTGACACTGGGGGAAGCAAGAATATATCTGCAACGTTCACTGTATGTAGACCGAGAGTCAGATCTGCATGTCAGGTTGAGGAGTTTAGCCAAGTTCGTCTTCACATTTGTCAAGAGGACTTTGCGGTTCTCCGCTGGAACATGTTATACGATTGTAAGAATTCAACTAGCATCATGCTCAAGGAATCCTTGAGGGTCTTGTTAGTTCTTTCTTTTAACAGCCCCTGATTCCGGCCAGGAATGTGAAGCGTTACAATCACTACCATTCGCGCTGGGAAGGCCACATGGATTCTGGGATGTGGGAGCGAAATCTTCGGGCAAAATTGCTTGAATCTACTGATTGCCTTGACAAGAAGAATACAACACAGCTGAAGGATTACACATGGTTGACTCAGGTTTGTGCCCATTCTGTCGAGATGTGTTCCTCTGATCTATAGCGGCCTGGGCTATACTGTCTGCTTTATCGAAGAAAAACAAAATAAGTGTGCAGAGCCAGTGTTCATTTTTTAGAGCCCATGTGACTTTGCAAAATTACGTTGAGATTCTTACAGCTTTGGAAGGATGGGAAGGGTGGAGCTTCTATTTTTTGTTCCTGTCCATCAAAATCGAGTGTATGCTCTGCACTTATAAATTGCAATATTGCCTGTGGGCTATCTGCGAGTTTTTCGGGTGGCTAGTCTATGTTACAAAGGCCACGAATGGAATGGTTGGGCTTTAGTTCTAGGCACGAGTAGGGCAAATTCTTGGCTGCAGAGGAAGTATATGTACGAACTGACAACACCCAGTGGAGTACAGGTTGTTGGTTTGACTGTGGGCATGTGTTGCACATCTCTTTGTTTCTACCAGGGGGTTGGAAATCCTGCCTGTTGGGAGTGAAGTTCTAAGTGTACAATACAGGATTGTGTCGCCCTATTTTTGTAAGACTGTGGGGTAAGGACTGTGGTGTAAACTTGGACTACAGCAAACGATTGGAGTCCTCAATTCAAGTCCTGGTCCTTTTATATGTCATGGTGTCCTTCAGAAGGGAGTACTGACAGGGACTGCCGCTACATTGGATGTTTTTCAACTTTTGCTGCTGTTCTCCAGGGCTTGATGCAGATTTGCAAGGCACGCCAGATTCTTGGCTACTCTTATGTGTTCGCATACTTCATGTTCGGGAACGACATGTTTCGGGGAGAAATCACAGTCGAACAGAACAAGCTAAACCAGGATCTTTTTGAGGACCAACAAGTGCAGCTAGAAAGTGAGGTGCGTGGTCACAAACGAACTATTTATGGATAAATCCTGCTGGCAATGTCTTCTGTTAAGCCACGTTCTTCTTGTGAGTCCCTTTCAAGGCTTTTCATTAGAAGGACTTAAATGTTTTCTGGTATCCTATTGTGTTTCGTGCCTCCCTTGGACACAAGCAAAGTCAACACCTCCTAATTCTAGAAGTGCTTGTAAAGAGCGGTATCCTGTGGTTTTGGCTGTTCTGGTAGCAACTATGTGGCTGGAGCTTGAAGGTTCTGTCCCATACTCCTTTCTCTTTTTCAGAAGTGTAATGTCATCATGACGACGAGGCCTTCTGCAGGTTGAACGCCTGTCCGGGCTGTTGGGCACTGAAGTATCCAAGATTGAGGAAGCCGGCGAGCAGATTCGGAGTTACGTCATTAATTCCACTGTCAATGTAGACAAGCGTCTGCAGAAACTCTATGAGTTGATTGAAAATGATCTGCTGGGCCGAATCAGCGATCAAGTCGTGTATATTTCGCCTTACAAGGTATATTCATTTTTTGACCGATTCAAGGAAGGGGTGTTGACCATCCCTCCACTGTCAACGCTTCTATTATCCCTGCGCTGAATGAGTTCTGGCATGGTTCATCCCTCTCCACTCCCAAGCCCCCCCCCTTCCGCGTCTCTCTCCCTCTTCTCTGTCTCTCCCCCCCCCCCCCCTTCTTCTCTCTGTCTGTGTGTGCCTGTGTCTGTGTCTGTCTGTCTCGGTGTCTGGTGTCTGTCACCCCCTTGTTACCGGCCTCCCCTCACCCTCCGTTCCCATCCCTTCCCGACCCTCCTCCACCCTCCCCCCTCTCTCCCCCCTCCCTATCTCACGCCCTCCCCCCCCCCTCCCCGGGGTTCACTCGTGTGCATTCTGATTGTCATGGTTGCTTCGTCCTGCTACCATCCTGCGAGCCCTTTGCCAATGTTCACCGAAACATAAAATATTTGGCTGGCTAGGACTCACGTATCAGAGGTCACTGTATATGGCTTAGCGGGTTGGAATGTATGGCATTGATTTTGGTGCTGGGGAAAACAGGGCCAGTCTATGTTGAGAGCCGTCGCGGCTGCAGGGACACCTGAACGGCAGGCAGTGTCCGGATTGGTCCAACCTGAAGTCATCGACCTCACCACAGATCCCCCATCCCCTCCACGGCAACCTTCTACACGCCCTCGCCACGCACCTGACCCTTTCAAGCGCCGTCGGTATTAATGCCTCTTTGTATGCCTCCTTACGTGGGGTTCCCAGGTTGTTGCTATAACGCTTTCTGTGCGAAACTTCTGGGATTTTAAAGAGGACTTGGACGCGTCCCCCTACCTAACCCTCGCCCCCGGCTGACCGTCGGGGAACCAGGAATTACATGTAAGACAGCGGTAAAAATTAGAGAATCCAAACAAGGGGAATTTCTTTATGCACATGCACACACGTATGAGAGAAGCTCCCCATTGGTCATCATTGCGTCATTGCTGCCACTGATTGTTGGCAAGGGCTGCCAATTCTGACTCGATGCCCGTATGTACATTAAAATCTTTGAGGCTACGGATGAGACTGTTGGTCGCGTCTAGTTTGCAGCACGCTAGAAGGGGCATAGAAGCCATATGCGGCTTGGTATGGTCAGCATCTCGTTGGAGCCCCTGGACAGGCGGTTTCTGTTTTGTAATTTAAGCGCCATGTCCGCGTGCAGCTGTTAGTGGATACACTTAAGACCCTCATAGGGCGTCAACTGTTGAGTTAAAATGAGTGGTCAATGATTTACAGGAGAATAGCCATAGCTGTCCAACCTTGACTGACCTGGTTATAGCTGCTTATTCCCTGATGCTGTCAAGAGCCTCCGATTGGGATGGATTCCTACAGATCGGTCGATTTGTGAATTTAATGCATGAAGACTTACTGCAATTTAAATATTTTAATAGCTGTTAGTGCTGCTGAACCATTGTCCCTGATTTTGGAAGGACATGGAATTTGCACAGTCAGATCGGCGGAATTTTTGGGCTCCTGGTTAGGGTTGCGAGCGTGAAAACAGGTACCTATCACTGGAATGGTAGGTAGCATGCGGAGAAGAAGCTTGAAAGCTTGAAAAAAAAGGGGGCATGGGGTTCTATTTATGCATTCTGCAGTCTGCTAGGTTCTCCGCAGCCTGAGCAGGTTTTGTAGAGTAGTTCAGGGCCAGACCGCCCATATATTGTAACAATCGGACAGCCTTTGAGAAGATGCACAATGGCATACACTAGAACGTATTCCGCAGTTAACTACTGCAGCGCCATGGCTAAATTGACCAACTCCACTGACGACTACATTGAAGATCACAGTTCTTTGGAACCTCCCAATAGTGCCTCATGTTCTCGACTCAAACAAGCGGTTTGTCCTCCTACCATCTGGCCCCATCATGAAATTGACTGCACCTGGGGTCCCCCTCCAAACGCTGAAATTAAGAGCAGCTAGATAGAGTTCTATCTACGTACAAACAAAACGAAAAACCTTTTGAATCCTGGCATCCAAAATGCAACCTTACAGCTACTAACGTTTCGACATTGTGGATTCTAAATCAAAATAGAGGAAATGATGCTCAACCTGAATGGGGAAAAGGCCTATCAGAAGTCATTTCATAACATGATCAAGCCTGGAATAAGTAGTATGATACGGTTACCCGTCTGAAATTTGAACTCCTTTGGAAAGTGCATCTGCCATGAGGTCTTCAAACGCCAAACCACGACGTTCGGCAAGAGACCGCAACTCAGCCGCTGTCAGCACACGTGAAGCCTCACCTGCCTTTTGCACACTTCGGACCGGTTTCGGGGCAACCCCAGGCGATACTTCCCCAGCAACCCGCCTTGGTGTCACTGATGCAGGTGTAAAACCATTCACATTGCTCCCCCCATCGATCCCCTCTTGCATTCCTATCCCACCGGCAGACACTGTGGGGACCAGATCCACATCCTTGAGGGTTGACACCCCATGCGCTGGCCCTTTTTGGGCTTCTGACAGCCCAGTGCTGACACGTTCAGACCTCTTAATCTGCCCCCCTTCCTGTGATAACGGGCGTTGGACCTTGGACGCATCATCAAGGTCTGTACTGCTTGTACGCCCCAGGTGAATCTCATTTTGCGCATTGAACCCCTCTGTCTCTGCACCTCCCATAGATTGGCCCTTGACTTCAATGCTGTTGCCGCCCTCTTTGTATTCTGAGTCTTCCAAACGAACACTACTGCAAGCCATATCTTGCTTGGTATCCAGCTGTGGCGATACACCTGCACCGCTCTGCATCGAGTCTGCCTTCCTTTCAGAGCTGGCTTTACGCTGCTGTTGTTCCAGATATTCCTTTGCCATGCCAACATTGCGGGCACGCATTACAGACATCGCAGCTTGGCTCTCTTCCTCTGATATGGGTGCAACCCCCATGCGGCACTTGCCTGCTGCCTCGGTGACCATTTCCATCAGCTCCTCTGCTGACAACCCACAGGCCAATGCTGCCTGCGTGCATGTCCCCATAGAAGAGGCTTTACTGAGACGTACACACACACACACACACACACACACACACACACACACACACACACACACACACACACACACACACACATACACACACACACACACACAATAGGGGGGAGGAAAAGAAGGAAGGCGGGAGAGAGGGAAAGAGATGTGGGTTGGCGGGAGGGGAGCAGGGAGGGAGGGAAGCAAGATAGAGAGAGAGAGAGAGAGAGAGAGAGAGAGAGAGAGAGAGAGAGAGAGAGAGAGAGAGAGAGAGAGAGAGAGAGAGAGAGAGAGAGAGAGAGAGAGAGAGAGAGGAGAGAGAGAGAGAGAGAGAGAGGAGAGAGAGAGAGAGAGAGAGAGAGGAGAGAGAGAGAGAGAGAGAGAGAGAGAGAGAGAGAGAGAGAGAGAGAGAGAGAGAGAGAGGAGAGGAGGAGGGGGGGGGGGGGGAGGGAGGGAGGGAGGAGGGAGGGGGGGGGGGGAGGGAGGAGGGAGGGAGGGAGGGAGGGAGGGAGGGAGGAGAGAGAGAGAGAGAGAGAGAGAGGAGAGAGAGAGAGAGAGAGAGAGAGAGAGAGAGAGAGAGAGAGAGAGAGAGAGAGAGAGAGCGAGAGAGGGGAGGGAGAGGGGGGGTGGGGGAGAGGGGGGAGAGAGAGGGGAAGGGGAAGGAAGGAAGAGAGAGAGAGAGAGAGAGAGAGAGAGAGAGAGAGAGAGGAGAGAGAGAGAGAGAGAGAGAGAGAGAGAGAGAGAGAGAGAGAGAGAGAGAGAGAGAGAGAGTAGGGGGGGGAGCTACCAAACTATCTTTGTACGGATGCGTAGGGAAGAAGGGTCCTTCACAGCGGTCTTCAGAAGGTTACATGCTACTGTTAACAATAACCAAGATAGGACTGCACAGTCAATGGGCGTGAGACACACGGCATGTATGCATCGTTGCAAGGGTAGACCTGAATGGCATCACGGGTTGGCTGCAAGGCTTCCTCTTTCAACTTTGCCTGAAGTTCCTCTCTCACTTTACCTTTCATGCCCCCGAAAACGGCATCTATATCTTTCAAAACGCCTTCCACCTCGCTCTTTTCTGCCTGCATCACCACCATTCGCCTCAGGCACGCAATCCCTCCGATTCTCCACCCACGCTAAAAGTGAGGCACAATAAATGTAGAGCAAACAGGGGAATGCGGCCCATATGGAAAATGACATGCTATTCAAGTGCAGCCATGCCCCAGGCAAAAAAAGAAAACAAAATAAAATAAAATGAGGCAGAAGGAATAGGGTTTTCGGGGTCATTTAAAAGGCGAGGAGGAAGCAGATGCCCTCTGCAGCGTGGGCATCTGCTTCCTCTGGGTTACGAGGCAGGGGAAGCTTCGTCTGGTCTGACTAGATTAGAACGACGAAAGGTGCAGGATAGTAGAAACAGAAGGATCTGAAACCCCTTTGATAGACATAGTCCAAACCTGCCTGTCTTAAACTACGTCAAAGTGCTGATGAATGGGTACGATCACCTTTAAAGCCTATCACTGCCAGTCCTCAAACTCCACAGCTGACTCTGGATACTCTTTTCTGTGACTCCTCGTCAAAACCCCTGCCTGGTACTCAAAGACGCTTGTGCGCGCACAAAGATGGCGTGCACGCCGGAAACACATGCAAGCTTCGGGCATGCACATACCCACACCCGGAGGCATTTGCACATATTGGCAGGCAGGCAGACATGTGCACACCCGACAGACACCCGGCAGGCATGTACACCCACTGTATCCAACTGGGAGCGGGGGCGCGCGCGCACACACACACACACACACACACACACACACACACACACACACACACACACACACACACACACACACACACACACACATTCACACCTGCACTCTCACACACGCATGCCCTTTTATATACACGCCCGGGCAGTGAGTTTTTCTCGCAGAGGGACCCATCACCTGTAGAACACGGAGGTCATTGGCAAGTTGCTGCTTGTCTTGCGCAGGCAAGTCCTTGACGCTCTCCTTGAGCGCCTGCGCAACTTCATCGGGTGAAAAGGCCCGGCCCTCCACCGCCTGAGCGGCCACCTTTTGAAGATCAGCTCCAGGGGGACCCCGGGGATCTGTGAGGATTTGAAAATCTCCTCCAGGGGGGCCCTCCAGGCCTGATGGGTTTTGCGCCGGTCCCATAGCCGCACCTCGCCAACCCAAGAAGGGTGCAGCAAGACCACCTTCCTGCCGACCTCCCGCGCCAATCCCTCCTTGACGCTCATCCACGGAGGGACCGTTTATCTCGCGCCCCTCCACGATGGCGTCGATGATATCGGGGTTGGCCAGGAGGGAGCGGTCCGGGACAAGATCGACATCGTCGCCTCTGTCAGACACAGCTGCATCGCGTGGGATTGTGGACACGTTTTGTCCCAGCTGACGCATGAAGTCCAAGCTCTCCCTCCGCAGCTTCTCCTTGGCTTCCGCAACCGCGGCTTGGTTCCCGTCGCCCTGCGCCTTATGTTCTTCAACCTGCGCCTTCCGTGCGGCAGCCCTCTCCTCCACGCCACGCTCCAGCTCCGCCTCAAACGCCGCAAGGTCGAATTTGCTGCGCTCCGCATCCCCGATTCCAGGCCCTTCCCTCGACTCGTTGGACTGCCCTGAACCCAACTCATTCTCCACCACATCGGATCCATTGCCCTGTCCGCCTTCCATCCTCCCCCACTCCGCCACCCATCCAGAAGGTTCTGCAGCAGCGTTCGCTTGCTTGGATTCACCCCCAGCAGCGGTGCCCCCCTTCTTTGGCTCACAATTATCAGCCACAGTCCCGTGCTTCAAGTCAAGCCCGGCGTCTGCATCCCCACTCTCTGAGTCGCACCCCTCAAGTCCTGCAAGCACGACAGACTGTTGCCGCTCAAGACCAACACCTCCTCCAGGCTGGCGCTCGTCCTCAGCTCCCACCCAAGCAGGAGCTTGAGATCGGTCCCGCTCCTCCGCTCCAGACACTGGTGGCTGTCCACCCTGGCGCTCTTGGACGGCTTCGAACCCCACACGCTGTCCCGCCTGGTGATCTTGTACCGCACCAAAAACGGCAGACCCTCCCGCCTGCTTCACATGCTCAGCAGGTTCTGCCCCGATCTCGGCTCCACCATGCGCGACACGCTTAGCCTCAAAGCCGCTGTGGCCTCCTTGCCCCATCTCAGGGGCACCTGCTTGCGGCAAAGGCTGTTCTTGCATAGCCTCAAGGTTGTCTCGGACTGAACCCTGGAAGTCCTCCTCGGGACGCCATTCTGGCCCGCGGGCCCCCTGCTCTTGGTCCCCAGAGAGCAGCCCTTCAGCCTTTCCACTGGCGTCCATCCCCAGGGACAGGTCCTCGGGGGGCTCTTCCTCGTCCGCGTTCTCCTCATCTTCAGAAGCGTGGATGCTCCCCAGGGGCCTGCCTGAGAGGTCGTTTTTGCTGGAGATACCCTCGGTGAAGTCCTCTTGCTCAACTGCCGAGCCCAAAGGGGACTCTTCCCCCTCGAGCTCGGCGCCTCGGAAGGCCTCTGCCAACTCCCGGAGAGACTGCTCCTCACCATCCAAGTCCTGCTTTGCCATGATGTTGCCCCAGTTACCCTCTCTGACGTTCTTCTCCAGGCCCTGCTCGCGCACACCAAGCCAGGGAGTCACAAGGCAGGCATGAGATAGGCCGCCTGGGATATTTAATAGATACCCCATGCGGTGAGGAGAGTCATATTTTTCAGCTCAGAGTGGGTTGTTCGTAGGGAGATGATGCATGCCCATTGTGGGCATCGAGGGGTAGCTGCTGACAGGTTTTTGAAAACAATGGACATGCAGACCGCTCGACCCGTCTTGCTGGGGACCGTTCTTCGAGGGCAGTTTTCCTGTAATCAGAGTTGCCTGCCGTCTTCTTCCTGCCCGACGTCCTTCTGATGATTTACTGGCAGCCACACAGGCGCCTCCTGTATCCGAAGAATCTCAATGGAAAAACGCTCGCTGAGCACATTTGGTGTCTTTCGGCGTTGGCGGTGCAGCACAGCAATCGCCACACCTCCCTCAGGACCCCTAATTTTCTCCCCAGTGGGAGTTGAAGACCTACCTCTGCCTTGATGTGTAACTCCTTTATGAGACTTTTAGCTCATGAACGGATCCACTAAGCGTGGCTTGACTCACCAGGCATGGATGTAGGACAATTGGGCAGTTGTTTGAAAGTTATACTCTGCGAGTTAATATGTGTGTGTGTGTGTGTGTGTGTGTGTGTGTGTGTGTGTGTGTGTGTGTGTGTGTGTGTGTGTGTGTGTGTGTGTGTGTGTGACCAAACGAGCGCCGGGAGACCAAAGAAAAGAATTTTTGGACGAACAACAACAAAACCCACCAACTGAGTGAACATGTGGCCTTGCTCCCTACAGAGAGGGGGGTACCTCCATTGCGGCAGCCGCTTGGCTGCGGACGAAATCTTCAAAGTCCATATCCTCGGGCAATTCAATCTCCTCCAAGTCCCCAAATTCCTGAGGAATCTCCTTGGTCAGGTGAGTGGACTCCTCCCACACATCCAGCTTTGGGTTCTTCCGCCCTCGCTGCTCCTGCAGCAGCCAACAACAGCCCCCTATCTCCCCAGCTGCTTCAGTTCTAGGCTGGACGTTCAAACCAATCCTGGCACTACAGCACTGTGACACTTGACGTCTGTCTGTCAGCTGGTTGTTTGAAGCCCGTGTTCCTTGACTTCTGCCTCTACATAGGTTTTTTGAAAAGGTAACATTAACATCCGTCTATACTTTGGTTAGTGCCATGCTCAAAAGTGTCACCGCAAAGGAACGGGAGGGGAATCGCCCCCCTCAAGATCTTGAGAAGATTATCGCTCTGTAAAGAGTCCATGTTAAACCCAACATTGGTTGCCACTTACGGATCCCTCCTCCAGACCCCATGCACACACACACACACACACACACACACACACACACACACACACACACACACACACACACACACACGCGCGCGCGCGCGCGCGCACACTTGCGCATGCGCAAATGCGGACGAGTGCACACTCACATGCACACGCACGAGAGGACGGGGGGAGGCACCCATGTGGAGAGAGTGGCGCGCGCGCGCAAACACACACACACACACACACACACACACACACACACACACACACACACACACACACACACACACACACAAAAGCACACACGCACGCCCACACGCACGCACCCGCACCCACACATAGACCAACAGAGTGGGCAGGGGCGGGCAAATGCTCGTACATTCATCAAATCATTTGCAGTAACCCAACATGGGATAGAAACCGATTTGCCAATCTGCTTTACAAGGGCAAACCCTGTCGCCTCAAGGAGAATCTACGACTGGCACTGGTTGTGGATGATAAAAGCCCCAAAGCAACGGCAGAGCAAGTAACAAAGTCGACAGGATCAACAGAGGCTCGAGACGCTTCAGGCCACCCATTGCCAGCTGTCACAATGACTAGCTACGACTACAGCTGGAGAAGAGCAAAAAATAACGCTCATAACCTCTTTTGCCGCCCCCCCTCCCCCAAACCCCCTTTCCTCGTCTCAACAAAATCAACTGCATGGAGGGACTGTTGGATTTTGTATTGACCGCGCAAACTTCAACACATTGGTTTGTAAACAAAGGCATACGTACGCTGCATACACTGACTCCCACCACAGACAAGGTACAGGTACCACTTACCGAGGACTATGGCACAGGCATACAGTGTCCGCATGCACAGTTGCTTTTTGAGAAACACGCGTGCAACAAGATTCCGAAACACAACCCCAAAGTACAAAGAGTAAATACGAACCCCAAACTCTTGCACATCCGCACATTGCCAGTGCGAAGGTGTCAGAGGCACACCTTGACAGCTTCAGCCAGGATCTCCCCAACCTTGTAATGCTTCTCATTCTCGAAAGCCACAGCCACACACACTGGAGGTAGGCCGGAACTCTCCAGAAGCTCCACAAGAGCAGCCTGTGCTGTCAACCTGCAACCTCATCCCCCCCCCCCCCCCAAACAATCAGAGGAAGGGTCGATGCCTCAACACTCTTGCCATCTAATCCTTCAGCAAGACGTCGTCTGGAGGACCTACCAAAGGACCATGAGCGTTGAACAGTACATTGTGACCTGCAAAGTGTCCCCTGCCGCAGCAACCTGTTGCCTATTTACGTTCACCCCTTGCCATGGACGTGGCTCGAGTAATTGGGCTCCTCTATGTACTTCAACAACACTCCAAACCCCATTGTCATCATGGGGGGCATCATGCTCATACGACTCAAGAAGTGTCATGACAAATTTTAGGTTAATAACCTGTCATCCAATCATCCATGGATGCGGCACCTCTATGCGGCTATATGGATGCGGCTATTACCACTTCGTCACTCCCCCTAACAACCAACAATAACTACTACCACCTCTGCTCCTCCTCCTCTCCTCCTCTGTCTCCCCACCTGTTCCTCCTCCTATTCCTCTTCCTCACTTCCTTCTCCTCCTCCTTCTTCTTCTCCCTCTCCCACACCTCTCCCTTCGTCTTCTTCTCCTTCTCCTTTCTATTCCCTCACCACATCCTCCTCTACTTTCACTTGTGCCTCTCCCTCCTCCTCCCCCTCTTCTTTCTCCTATGCTTTGCCTACTCCTCAATTTTACTCTCCTCCAAGTCGACATCATGATCATCAATTACTTTTTCTTCTTCTTCTTATTTTTCTTCTTCAAACATTTGCAAGCCTCAATGTGTGCGCGCACTTCATTCCTGCAAAAAGAATGGCTCGGTTGCTGCCCCAGGCTCCGCCACGGGTCCAGCTCTCTGGCCGGGGAAGTTCCCACTGAGGTTCAGGTAAGCGCAGAACCTTCTCCACAGAGGTATGCAGGAGCTCTTCTGTGCACGGGATGACTTTTATATCGTAACCTCCTGCAGTATCAAGGATTACTCGCACCTGCAATTGTTCAACATATTCTCAAACACTGCCCTGAGAATCACAGGACCAATCTACTGGATCGAATCCCAATTCTCTGGCCGCTTCCTGAAACAGCCAAAGAGATAGCCCAAGTGAATTGTTTGTCATCACAAATCTTCGCCGAGCCCCATCCGCATAATGCTAATGTTGCCTTCACCATGTCACTCGTGCATCTGTTAACTCAAAGAAGCAGAACCAGAGAACAGGGGCCTATGAAATTGCAGACTGGGAGAGGAACAAATAAACCAAAAGAAGTCCCACCCCCAAAATGTGTACAATCTTGCCTGGCAGCCTCTCAATGCAGAAAGATGATAGTGGTGATGATGATGAACGGGAAAAAGTGTCAAGTAAATAATAATTTAGACCGGGAAGGCCATGAACTGCAAATTTGAATATCTCACCATGGCTAGTTCTTCCACTCGAAACCCCGCCAGTACCACTGCCTGCAAGGCCCAAAACGCTCCACTCGCTTCACGCACATCACTAGTAGGTACAACGGACAACAAGTACGCAAGCAAACAAAGCAGAGGTCCCAAGGCTGACAATGAGGAGGCGGGCATGCCTGCTTGCTAACTCCTCAGTCACGAGTCCATCCAATGTCAATCCTCCACACATATACGTCCTCACAGGCTTTGGCCCCACATTGTGTACTGGAACAAACTTGCTCCCACCTTACCACATTAAGACAGCAAGGACCATATGGTGCGCACACAAATACGTGCGAATGCATCAGCAACGTGCGAATGCATCACAAATACGTGCGAATGCATCAACAAAGTTTTCCTTCATATGCCAGCGAAGCAGACCTCGTTGCTGGCATCGCAAGTAGCACACGCAGCAAAAAAGTGTCTGTTCAAACAATCACAAAGCAGCTATGTTGAAGGTCTTCAAATGAGGATCTTGGAGCTAGCCTGCTTGTCCTTACCGGATCCCCATAAATTTCATCATCATAGAGTTCATCCATAAAACGTTTCGCATTCTCATCGCGTGGCAAGTACAGGTCTTCCAAGGACACAAGATCCACACCATCTGGATCAATATCAGTTGCAGAAGTTCCCAATTGCTCCTCAATTTCCCACCTTGTCCCACATGACATACCCTGTTATGCTTTGCAGAAGAGGCGTGGGGAAGCTGGTCCATTCAGATGCGCACACCATCTAACTGGCCCCTATCCATAGATTTGACACGGCAGACAATTCTATACAAGCAAGTCCTCTCTCTCTCTCTCTCTCTCTCTCTCTCTCTCTCTCTCTCTCTCTCTCTCTCTCTCTCTCTCTCTCTCTCTCTCTCTCTCTCTCTCTCTCTCTTCCTCCCTCCCTCCCTCCCTCCCTCCCTCCCCCTCTCTCTCTCTCTCTCTCTCTCTCTCTCTCTCTCTCTCTCTCTCTCTCTCTCTCTCTCTCTCTCCTCTCTCTCTCTCTCTCTCTGCCCACTCGCGCGTGTGTGTATGTGTGTGTGTGTGTGTGTGTGTGTGTGTGTGTGTGTGTGTGTGTGCGCGCGCGCGTGTCCCTGCCTCCCCCCCCCCCCCCCCGGGTTTGCATATGCGCAGATGCATGCCCACGCCCCCCCCCCCCCCCCACACACACACACACACACACACACACACACACACACACACACACACACACACACACTCACTCTCACACACACACACTCACACACACACACACACACACACGCACGCACATGCACACACACACACATACATACACACACTCACACGCACTCACCCCGACCCCACACACACATGCACACGCCCACACGCTCTCTCTCTCTCTCTCTCTCTCTCTCTCTCTCTCTCTCTCTCTCTCTCTCTCTCTCTCTCTCTCTCTCTCTCTCTCTCTCTCTCACACACACACACACACACACACACACACACACACACACACACACACACACACACACACACACAACACACAGGGGCACGGCCATGCACAGAAGGCCTTACCCTGCGTTGAAGGATGTGTGGACATGGGACAGGAAACCATCATGCAGGGAGAACGCCTCAAAATTGAATCCCAGGTTCGAATTCCACGCAACAGATAACAAGACGGGAATGCCCACAATACATAGAACACAGTCCTGACAACACCAGCTCAAAACTCAAAAGTCAAGCCGCTGAACAGGGTTCTCACTTATTTAAGCCCATCTCCTCATAATACTTTTCGTCCAAGACTATTGTATCCAAGTCTGGATTGGCTTCGTCGTTAGTGGGAAGCACGGCTCCAGACCTGTTTAACTCCCTCCTGGATGTCACTCGGAACTTAGGTGCGACAGAACTCCTCCTTGTAAGGCTTGCATACCGACGCAAGCGGTTAGTGCAGAAACAGTAATTTCCTAATAGCCGACAACGGGTTATTCGATTGGTTTGTAGAGGAAGCGTCAGTACGCAGTGACTGGCCTGACCACGCATGCTGTCCTTCGTGCAGCTTTCGTACAACCCCTTCACATAAGGGGCTATGACACTTTAAAATGCTACAAAGTTTCTAAGTGGACCGAAGAGGCTTTCATGCAGTTACCTGTCTTCTTGAGGCGTATACATCGTCGACTTTCCGATAACAGCACTGTCGGAACCGGCGGCCCCACGTGTAGCCCCCACGTGTGGGCTTCGGTTACCGAAGTTCGGTATTCAAGGTAAAAGTGAGAATATATAGATATATATATTCTCAATTGTAGGTAAGTATGGCCAATTCCGATTCGGCAAATACAGGACCTGGTGACCAGCTGCTGTAAAGCTCCTGTTCAACGTGTATGCACTTCCCACCTGGTCCGATAGAGTCATGTGGGATGACTGAAGAGACCTCTCAGGTATGGACAGCGGGCCAAACATCACACAGAAATTATCTCAACATACATATGTGATATACATGTACATGTGTTGCTGCCCTAGCGCTTCAGTACGACAGAAACCGGGTGACCGGCACAGGTCACAAGCTATGTATATGGTACTGACTCAGGTCACAGGCCCACAGATCACAGGCTATGTAAATATGTATACGGATATATACACGTAGGCATGTTCGAATGGCCATGACACAGACATCCGATTATGCGTACAATGGGATGGTATACGTACACGTCCGTATTTTTGTGGAATTGGCCAAATGTTACAGCTACGTGTGAGAGTGTGAAATCCACGCATGCGCATGTAAATTCCACCCTGAAACTCATCTGAGTTCTCAAGGGATATGCCCTGGTATATTTCTCAACAGCTGCAGCCTGAACGTTTGTGGCTTCCGGTGCAGTGCAATATATACTTTGACTCCAGTGACTGTTTCGGAGGGGCCTCAGTCAAGGCTTGCAGGGGCACCCACTAGACAGGCCACCACACGGTTTGCTTTGTCGCTGACGATGTCATGGACGTGCTACATGTCCCAGTCTGCTTTAAAAACTCTGCAACGCCCCTGTAGTGGGACTGCATTTTAAAGAGAAAAATACGGCCAACAGATAGATTGATATATCTAGATGCCAACAGATAGATGGATATATGTCGATCTGTATGTCTACATAGACATACAGATCGACAGAGTCAGACAGATAGACATACATACAGACGGACAGACAAGCAGGCAGACAGGCAGACAACTAGACAGACAGACGAACGTTGTCAACAGAGAGAGGGACAGCCAGCCAGACAGAAAGAAATATAGACTTCTCACCCTGTTTGTTCAAGGTGGCAAAGACGCTCAACCGATTTGCCGACGGAATGAGACAGCAACGTTGCCCCTGAAACCTGTTAGCAACCAAACCTTTAAATGCTTCGGGTCATGCAAGGTAGCTTCACGACTTCCAAGCACGGCATGGTGAGCCACTGCTTATGCTGAAGCTTAAATAGCAATTCGCCATGCCATCGCCCATGGGCCAGACAACAGCCCTGGAGGCGTATTTGCATATATTTTCTCTCAAATAGGGACAAGGGGCAAAGTTGAAATCAATGGAAACATTATTGGATTAATCTTGCCGGCATTCGAGCCCCTGTCATGGATCTGCGCAGCATGCTGTTGCATCGCATTCAACTTAACCGCTTTCTGTGGTTCTGGAAATTCACAGCTCATATGTGGTGCATCGCATGAGCCGTTGCTGCTCTTCCCCGGGGGAATGTTTAAACCCCCTCCCCAATTCATTTTCCAACGCCTCATTACTACAGTTATACATCTGCCTTTCTATAGCAAGTGCAATGATCGAGGGTACACTATGAACATAGCTGTACAAATCTTACTGTACAAATCTTTCATATTGCAATATTATAATAGTACCCTCAATTGAGGGTAGTATCCAGGCCTTTGGACGTCTTCGCAGCCAGGACACTGGTACATGTACAGGACACCTAAAAGTTTTATTGCAATGCGAGTCCTGCATCTGAAGCTGAGATGCTGTTCTTTCATGCAAGGCTTGTTCCCCCTTAACACATTCCGCATGGCCATGGCCTTTTCATCAGCATGGCACCTGACGATGCCAACTTGAATTAACGGTGTCGACGTCATGTGGCCTTTGGAAGGATGACTTAGACGTGACTGGATCCTGTGAGGCCAGGACCATAGATTTTGAACTTGCCCGAGAACCACTCCATTACTAATTAGAGTGGCCTTTGAGGGAGGAGGCATTCCACTCCTGGACTGCAGAACATATTGTGGAGCATTGCCTCGTAGACCAGTTCAAGTCTCAGAAGCTTCATTCACATGAGTAAATGCCCCACCCCCCCACCCCCCCACCCCCATGCATGTCCTACCATATCTGCATATTTCATTTTCCGTGTTTGGACATAAGGTTCCAGATGCGTCCTTAAACATTACAGGTGATGGCTGTGGGATGCCACTAAGATCTTGCCATTGGAGTGCCCGTAAGTGTGGAATTCCCTGCCCTAACTGCAGAATTCCTTTTGCGGCAACTCAGGGTTGAGACGGGGATATACCCTACTATTCCACTTACAGTTTCTTAAAGGATAGTTATAGTTATAACCAGCCTGTGTTTATTCTGTCAGATTTAGACTGAAATGCTGTGTCTAGTTCCACTTTCCAGTTTTTTTGTAAGATGTCTGTAGCCCATGCCCTCAGGTTCCGGGCGTTCCAACGATTCCGGGGCCGCCAAGCAAAAGGTCCGGGCCTGTACGTCACCGCGTGTAAACCTCGGACGATCAACCAACAGAGGAGTCTCTGTCACCTCAAGCACTTAGAACTGACAAGGACAGCGACTACTGGACTTGTTATCTTTTCTTCATGACCGTAGGGAAATACCTAGCACAAGAATTACGTTTGTCTGCTTCGGATACTAAGATCGTGCCGAACGGACTGTACGTCTCCCTCAGTTTGTCATGACTTCTTGGAGGTCATGCAGGTAATCTTTGTGGATTTTAATGCACCATTATCTCCACCAACTGCTTGCTCCAACGAGGGTTCCGGTGCCAACAAGTGTTCTGACTGACGGGCTGGCTTTCCACATGCAGGCGTAAGCCTCTTGCGTTAGAACATTCACTGAGCCAGAGAGGAACATCTTTTTGCAATCAGCGTTGGCAGGTTCCTGGCAGAGTTCCGCAATTAGGATCTCATTTTCGCACACCAGAGGGACCTGTAGAGCTTTCAAATGCCAATTCCTTAGCAACTTTTCCTGAATCAAGGTTGATGAAGAGCGCATGCGACACAAAACACGCTGTAGTATCGCAGCAGCAGCAGGTCGCTTGCAATAGGTTTCCAGATGCCCTGTGAGTATCCCCAAAATACACCGAGCTTGTGACAGAATGGACAGGTTAGGTGCCAGTAGGATCACTAGTGATTCACCACACTTGTTTTGATGACAAGAGATAACAAGTAAGCATTCCGATGGCAGGCCATCATCGCAAGTGTCTCAGTCGCACTTGTCTGGATTGCACTTCTCCGAGCAGCATTTCACAACAGCACAACAATGGAATCCCCATGTGACCAACGCGCCGCACTTCAATTCTGCATACTGCAAAGCACAACCGCTGCTTACGCAACCAGGATCCCAGGCGACTTGCAACAATGGCTCTTTGCCAACAAGCATGTCTCAGCCCCAGTCCCAGATAACCTTGGTGGACCCTCTGGCTGTGAATCCGACTGATGGATTCAGACCAAAATCATCAGCCACACCAGTTCCCAACGACACAAAAATACAGCAGTGTCGTCAAATGCAGCTCAAGGGTGCATCAGCAGCTGGCCTTACTGGTAACAATCCTACATTGATCATGGGTGGAACAATTAAGTTTGCGTATTTAGCAGGCAAGCTGTCGGGATCAGTAGCTTTGTTACAAGCTTTGTCGGCAGCTGGCCTGCATGAGGGAGTTGTTGCATCACATCCAAATTAGCACTAGCCACGTGGTTCTACAGCTCTAACTTTATTGTATGTTCTTTTAGAATAAATCATTCATTATTATTTTTTGTTTCCAATGGCGAATTCTCGAAATATTTCCAATGTGTCTACCACCTCAAAGTCTCACTCGAAGTTTGGGCAGGCTCTTTTTCTGGAGTGAGACCTTCACCTGTGGCTGCTCAGCTTCTCAAGCAAGTTACAAATGTATCCAACCAGGAAGAGACTTCGAAGGAAGTATTGGGGAAATTACATGACTTGCAGAAAGAGTTTTCAGCACTTCATACAACTCTGGCAGAGGTATGGCCCTCGCATTGAAACACGTAACATGCAAAAACTGTTGGACATGCTTGGTCTTACCTGAGTACCCGTTCTGCAGATTCGCCAACAGGGCCAGACATGCACTAGCCTTGGGAATAGTGTTGCCATTGTACAAACTGAAATTTCTGCCATAAAAGAACTGCTGATGGAAATCAAAGTCGATGCCGAAAAGATACGGACTGTCAAGGTATGACCCGGAATGATATTTCAGCACAAGTGTGCAATGGTATGCGGGTGCTGGGGCCTGCCCTGCTAACTTCGTGCTGCCCTAACCTCCTTTGACAACTTTATTGGATGTGCCAGCCCATCACAAAGCTGGTGCGAGATCAGTCGACATCAGCAAACATACTGGCAGAGCATTCTGAGCATGTAAGGGTGGAAGAAAGCATCACGCACTCGGTAAGATTTATGGTACGCCAGAAGAACGGGAGAAAGTGCTTGTGCAGGTGCACTTAAGAGCGAACCTACTAATTGCCATATATGCACAGGAAGTTACGAGGAGTGAACCAGACGCAGGACCGCCAACTCTTGTCGTTAAGAAGCGTACAGACCACACATGCGACAAGCATCCTTCAGCCATTTGTGCCCAAAAGAGCACATGGCATTGTAAGGAAGGCCCCAAGAGTTTTGAGCGACAAAATAAACCCAGTGTACAACACCAGGTTGGCAGCAAAGCGCCCCGGTCTCCAGAGTATCACGACCCACATGCCCTCGCTGCTCCTGCTTCCCAGGGAATTCTTGGATACGATGTCCCCAAGAGCCAAAACCTTCAACTGGCATTTACAAGGACACCTCGGAGAATTGCTTGTGCAGAGGATTTTGGATCTCCATCCCCAGACAAGTTAAGTTGCTCAGATGGAAGTCCTTCTTCAATTCACTACATGAATCATCACTTGAGACAGGAGCACCTCCCACCCAAACTTGGCCTCCAAGATCATAGCGTGCACAACCTGAGGCCTCAAAAACGACAACGGGTAGAAGCACCCATGCCAGGTATAAGACCACCCAGTGACGTCCAGATACCCACAGCAGGCACGGACAGACTGGAGCTTCAGATAAGCAGAAACCCCACCAGAGATACGGCAAAGTTGACCACAAAGGGCCACTACTTTCTTCGATCAAAACCAAGACAGCAGAAATGTCCCCCATCAAAAAAAGCCCCAGAAACTCGTCGTACTCGCAAGAGACGCCAGAAGGGGCATTCCATGACAAAAGATACGACAAAATCTTCTGGAAAAGCTGTAGGTAAGCCACCAGCATTGGAATGAAGTTTACCGGACATGTCTCTGCAGAGGTTGCCCCTGAGAAAAAACTAATTGACGCGCCTGGTGCAGGTTCATGCAAAGCAAATGCTTTCAAACATGCAGAAGCACACCCTCAGAAGGCAAGAGCAATGAACAGTCTAAACGCCATGCCGGCCTGTAACTTCGAACAAATTGTGCCAACCATGGCAATGCCTGCCATTGACGATGCAGAGCTGCAGCATCAGATCCAGGTCAGATTGCGAAGGCACCGGATGAAATTGTTGATGTAAGCTGGGCAGACACTACCCCAAAATTTGAAAATTATTGAGGCATATCTCCAGTGAGGCAGTATCGCTGGTGTAGATACTCCTGAACAAACTGTTTCACTGCCAAATGTAAAACCGGCAGGCCTTACACATAAGTACATGGTGATACTTTCAAGATTAACTAATGTAGTTAGGTGATTACGGCTAGCACCACTTACAAGCAGTCCAAGGATGTAAGATGGACAAATAAAGTCAGAAGTCTTGCACCGTGGCTGCAAACCCATCAAGACTTGCCTCCACAACTGCTTAAATGGACATGCAATCCTTGGAGTGGCTACCTATTTGGACCAGACCAATTATCGTCTCCTTAATCTCACCACCACAAAAGCTGATATGCCAACAGCACCTGACAGAAGAAGCAACCGGCCCCACTTAAATCCTTGACGCTTTTCTGGCATCTTCAAGAGGTCTGCCAGGTATATGTCATCGTGCCATACGTTCTTCATCCCTGGAACATGCCCTGCACCAACTACAGCCACTATGGATGACGAACCCCTGCGAACATGTACACACCCCAACTTATAAACTGTTTATCAATGTACCCCTGCACAGGCAAACTCCCCATTTCTTATCATGAAGAGGTATTGCACCGACCCCCTCTGCAGCCGGTGCTGCAAATCAGTGGTATAGATAAAAGCGAACAAGCAATCGGATTTAGGTGTACACAGCAAATTCTTCCAAAAATCCCGGATAAGTGAGAAAGCGTGTTAACCACAGAAGTAATCAACCGCAGCCTGCAGTGGATCCAAACGGGCTGCAAACGGTCAGGGCCAGATCTCAGCCTGTGTAATCAGGGACAAATATATGAAGGCCTTGCACGAAGAGGAAAAGGAAAATCATACGGCAAATTCCGCAAGACTGCATCTTTTGAATAAGTTACCAACATGAAGGGAACACTTACTGGAGTGCTATCTGATTCAGCATGTAGACCATGAACTGATCCCTCTCGTTCAAGAGAGGCTGTAACAACCGGGGAAACTCTCTCCCAAGCTCCATAATCATTCGAGTGACAACATCCGCATCCTGCAAAGTCTTATTCCTCTTAACACTGCATCAACTTGCAAATACTGTGCATCCACACCGACGTTCCGTGTGTAGCCCTGAGTGACAACCTCTGTGAGCCAAGCTATCTACCTAGTATAGATTCTATAAATCCAACTATATACACATGTGCAGACAAGATTGCAAGTTAATATTCCCATCTGCCCACCTGCCACTTGGCAGGTTCAAGTTCATCTGTCGTAGTACCAACTGACCCAAAGAGCAGCAGCAGTTTCTCAGCATTGATCCTGAAATGACTCTGAATAGCAGTGTATGCTTGAGCATCCACAATTTGAAAGCTCCTTGGTACACATCACACATACTGTTCTATGTTAGACCAGGATGCCAAGAAGCAGCTGCAAATGTACGAAAGCTAATTGGACTCACATTGCATCCGATGCATGTGTCCTCCACCTTAACCTGATTACGGCTTGCCAGAAAGCCAGGAGGGCATTTTCAGCGACACCAGGGGTGATGGTAGAGGCTACCACTAAACAGAATCATGGATATTAAGACACCTAGTCATTATACAGACGGATAACAGAGCAACGCTGTCAAGAAGATGAAAAGTGAAGCATATCTTAGCCACACATAACTACCATAACTGCTACACATATGCAGTGCATGGCGTGGGGACGCATGC
>KV908349.1:315000-340000 GCA_002005505.1 Botryococcus braunii
TTCCGGCACTTGTGCAGCACATGCCGTTCTCAGAGGCACATGTGCGGCAGCCGAAGCCCCTTTCTTGCCCAGTGCAAGCGGCTTCAGAAGCAGCGCCCCAAGGCCGGCCCCCCAGGGTATTTCAGGGCCAAACCACGGTCTCCCAGGGGGCCTCCGCCCCAGCTTTGTGGTGGACACCCCCCCAGAAGTAACCCCTGTAACGCAGTCTTGGAGAGGAGATGCACTTCCATACTTCATCCAGGATGGTCGTGTTCTCTTGCGCAGCGAGGGCCCAGTCAACCGTTCAGACGGCCTTCAGCAGGATCAAAGGCGCCTGCTGTTGTCTTCTGCGCCGGCAGAGTTTCAACAGCGGCCTAGAGCCCAGGCTTTATCAGATCGCGATGTCTTGGGAGTCACTCATCGCTGGCAGCCCCTGCAAGGCACGCCCGAAAATGTTCCGGCTGTTGTGCCGCCCAGGACGCCACATTTTTATGGGCAGCTCGAGGATTTCTCTAGGCTTCCTTGATGTCTCTGATTGGACGACACACGTGCATCGCGTACCTGAAATCCAGAGGGGCCGAGGGGAAGGGGTCAAGAAGGGTGGAGGAGAGGCCGAGTTCTGGATGGGAGGGATAAGGGCAGGGGGAAAGAGGGAACAGAGTGGTTGGGGAAAAGAGGGGGGGGGGATGAGAGGGGGTGGGAGGGAGGGAGGGGGAGAGAGAGAGAGAGAGAGAGAGAGAGAGAGAGAGAGAGAGAGAGAGAGAGAGAGAGAGAGAGAGAGAGAGAGAGAAGTTGGGGGAGGGAGGGAGGGAGGGGGGGGGAGAGGGAGGGGGGAGAGGGGCTCCAAAACGGCTGTCACCCGGTACATACGATGTTTTTTCAGTCGAATGACCCAACGTGGTAATTTTCGGCTGCAGCATCTCATCATGTCCAGTGGGCTCTGAACATATGTAATTCTTTTCCTTTTAGCAATAGCGGAACGTGGGCTAACTGCCTAGGCCTATCGTGTATGCAGTATTCTCTGCACATTGTGGAGTTTATCTGTTTTTTGTTTTTGTGCCAAAGGTCTTGCGTTTCCCTATGTGTGTATGAATATCGAACCATGAATTCAGTTCTTGCTTCGATTGCTTCGAAGCTGTTCGGGCAAATGCTACTAGCTGCAGTGTGACCACCTTAAAGTCCTGTCCAAACTTTGATCGAAGTCGCGACAGAACCCTGCCAATGAATACCATGTTCAAACAACAAACATGGATTCATTGAGATCCGTAGCAGCCATTTGTAGGCAAGAGTCAGAACAAGGATTTGCTAGCCAGAAAGCTTGTTAGTGTACAAGGCAGAGCTGCCAAGGTGAGGATCCTCCATCCAAATGTATGGAAGGACAGTGATGCATCACACCAAATGATGCACTAATCTTATCAAGTTTTGCAGACAGCCTAGGTATAGATCGTCCCTCTGGAGAGGCTGGAGCTCCTTCCCATGATTCAAGAAGTTAGAGCTCCGAAGACTGAAGTTTTGTTTTTTGGATCCAAGTGCTATGTTGCGCCTTTCCAGTTTGTAGTCCGGTATGACGCTACAGAGTAGGAGTGTCGTCCTGCATCGCTTACGCGTAGGGTTCCTGGAATTCTTTCCCAGACGACATCAGATGTATTACCCTTCTTGAAGGTATATATGCTTCCTTGTCAAAAGAACATACTACACTTGATTTTTCACATTGGAGTGTTTAAGCAGTGGCCACCATGATGGGGTGATCACAGTATTACCCCATTCAAAGACGTATATGCCCTCTAGAAGATCTTAAGAGGTGTATACTACACGTGAATTTTCAAGTGCTAGAGTTTGAGCAGGGGCCATATTTATAGGACGCAACTGAAAAATGATAAGGAGTGGTGAGTGGTCGAGTGGTGAGACCCAGTTTGTCGTTAGCAAATTATTGCAATTGCCAACGTTCACGATACATCGACGTACGTTTAGTGAAAGGAGTGAAGCCTATCCTAACCGCTTGTCAATGTGTCAACAGATTGAGATTGACTCTGGTTTACGTTTAGGTCCTATATAGTGCGTAATAAGAAGTGAGATGATATAACAGCTGGAACAGAAGGAGGCCTTACGGACACGGATAGTGCATTCCATTCATTACATTACTTCATTGTGTCTCGCTCGTCTCAGCCGTCAAAGGCAACCTTCTGGTATAACGCCCTGTAACGAGCTACTGAACCTCCAACCGTACTGCACTTCAATTGTACCGCTGGTACTCGGGATTGTCCTCGAGCGCAGTTACAGATGAAGTCTCCTAAGTCTTAGGTTACATAGACATGAATGGGCAGGTAATTGGACGATCGTGTTGATGGGAAAAGTCTCTTGAACCCTATATATATACTCCACCGCTTCTCCCGGCAAAACCAAGGAGGCACTTCACTCATTTGTTCATGCGAGATCCAGCGTCCAATTTACTAGGGCTTCACTGAATCCGTGTCCTTGAGTCGATGCGTCCCATTCTCGCAGGGCTATGAACATTCAGCCTGTTGGCAGAATTGCAGCACGTGCGACTGATCCCACGTGAAGGTCAAATGGCGGTGCAAAAGGGGCAGGGCCAACACGCCTTTTCGGTTTCTGATACAGGATTCCTGAGCGCCCCTGGGGCCACCAACCGGGAGCCTGACATGTACAGTGATATACTTCACTTTTAACTTTAAACACCTGAGCACTAGTCCAAACTTCTGGAGCACTTAAAACATGTGCTACAACTATCCGAGAGCATACACATTCGTAAGATTGTTCCCTGAGCTGCGTGCCGCGTCAGGATTTACGATTGCGGGAGGAACAGCAACCGGGAGACCAGGTGCATCTGCACCAGCAAGGGCTCCGCAGTCAATGGGAGTCTGCAGGTTGCTGAGACCAGCTGCCTCTGCGGCAGCAAGGGCTGCGCCCTCTGCGGGCCCTCATGCTGCAGCTTCAGGCGGCCTCGTTAGGCGACGCAACTGAAGTGCTGTCCCTGAGTGGAGAGCGCACAGCGCATCTTCCAGGACGTGCACATTCTAGGCCCACATTGCACAGATGTTTGAGTATGCGATGCCGGTTCTGTGACTCAATTATGTTCCCCCGGGCTTGACACACGCAGCCCCTCTCGAAATCGACCCACAGAAAAGTGGTCTGTGACTGTGCGCAAATGCTGTGTTCTTGCTTGTGCCTGTGAGGGCTCAACTTTTCGGCAATGCAGAAAGGTCCAGAAGCCATACCAAGGGCGTATGCTTCAAGTTTTCCATCCCCCCCCCCTTATCCTATCGAGGGAAGGCGGGGGTCAGTCACGTGGGTGAGGCTTACAAAAGAGCTATCCATCAAAAATATAACACATTAAAGGAGAGCCGCTTGTGAAAGAGCTGTTCAGAAATGGAACAGAGCCGTTCACAAATTGAGCGTTCACCAAGAGCCGCTTGTCCGCCCTGTATAGGGCGGGCCATGGTCCCCTCCTGCGTGCTTGTGCTCCAATGACTACAGCGAATCCCTGTAGTGCCTCGAAATAAGCAGTAGAAAGCCGCCGGGTTCCCAGGAGACCATTCTGAGTGGGAAAACCCCCTAGAGCAGGGAAGCTGGGACTGGGACCACGCACAAAAGTTTGCACGAGCACATAATGCGTGCAGGCAAACATGAGGGCGAATTTCATTCATGCTTCTCGTAGCAACCTTCCCAGTGCGCAGGGGGCTTCGGAGTGCCCCGGTGGGATGAACGAAGTCGCTTCCGGTTTGAAAGCTGGTTGAGGGCACCCCAGGCATGCCGGTCAATCAGCCGAGCGGCCAAGCGGTCTCAAAGGTACCTAGGGACCCTATCTGGTCATACGATCGAGCAGTTTCCCTCTCTCTCTCTCTCTCCCTCTCTCTCTCCCTCTCTCCCTCTCTCTCTCTCTCCCTCTCCCTCTCTCTCTCTCTCTCTCTCTCTCTCTCTCTCTCTCTCTCTCTCTCTCTCTCTCTCTCTCTCTCTCTCTCTCTCTCTCTCTCCCTCCTCTCTCTTTCTCACTCTCTCTCTCCCTCTCTCTCTCCCATCCCCTTCCCCCCCCCCTCTTTCTCGCCTCTCCCCCTCTCTCTCTCTTTCCCCCCCTTCCTCTCTCTCATCTACCCTCTCCTCCCCCCCCCCCTTGCCTCCTTCCCACCTTTCTGTTTTCTTGTTGTTCTCTTCCCTTTCGTGCATAGTTTTACCCGATCTATATATATTTTTTACACCTGCAGCTCTTCGGCTGTCGACAGGTGACTATTGGGGCACTGGGGGCCTGCGACTGACATATTCACTTTTCCCTTAAAAGACAAATTACCCACTACTTGCGGCCCGTCCTGGTGCCGCCGCAAAACCGTGCTTGCATCCCATAAGGTGCTGCAACAGCCTCCGGTACCCGCCTCTTGAATGTGGATTCGCAGCAGATCCGACCACATCTCGGCACAGGCATTTGAGGCAGCGGCGCGCAAACGTATGCTGCGCATTTGCCATACTTTGGTAAGCCTCCCAGCCAATTTAGCAGCACAATGACGAGCAGTGCCATGACAGGAATCAGCATGAAATAAGCGGGGTCCAGCGAGGAAAGCAAGAAGCGGGGACCACAACACAGATTTCGGGCTTCACACCATGCAAATATGTACGGAAAGCAGAGTCCACACAAGCACATGGACACGCACACGCGCGCACACATGCACGCACGCGCACGCACGCATGCACAGGCGCACACGCGCGCGCACACATGCACACGCGCGCGCGCACACACACACACACACACACACACACACACACACACACGCACACACACACACACACACACACGCACGCGCACACACACACACACACACACACACACACACACACACGCAAGCACGCACGTACACGCACACGTACGCATGCAAACCTTTGCGGTATGAGATCCAGAGCAGCAACACCCAATATGGTCACCCAAAGCGGAATCACCCGTAGGCCACCCCAGGCCAATCTGCAAGACCTTCCTCTCTAAGAAGAGCAGCTGCGTACGAACGAAAGACCTGACGGACTGGGACACCAGTCACCAGCGACCCAAAAAACATACCCAGCTCGCTTGCTGCAAAAACATCGGGCGTGCTTGTTCACTGTGGCGGGCCGAGCCCGAGGGGCCGACAAGGCAGCGACAGGTCACAACGTGGATGTCGGACAGGACGCTTACCTGGAATCTTCGCTTCACTCAGGATCAAAGTCTGGGAGGCCTTCAAAGAATAAAAAGTCCGCGTTTGCGATTGGGGCGGGGAATTAATACCAAAACGGGTAGGGAATAGTGACGGCATCGGTGTCCTAGTGGCTCTGCACATCCCAGGCTCACACGGGAACAATGATAGACCGTGTCCATTCGTCCACGGGGCGGGGAAGTGGACGCTCACTTCCCACGACAATGCCCACGATGCTGTGCTCGCCTGACCCAGCCATCAAACATGAACTCAATGGCAGCCTACATGAGTCGCAACCCAAGCAGGGAAGGCATGCAAGGTACTTCAAGGGGGTCCCATTGGACAGTGCTGGAACTTGATTTCCATAGCCATGTCGGCAAGAAACATGCCAACTTGCTGCACTTCGTGCCGGGTGGGGCCGCCGCGCGCGCTGCCCAAGACAAGCAGACCCGCTATGCTGTCTTGTTGTCGCGTCAGCAGCCGCCTGTGGCTTTCCAAGCCTTCGCTTTTGAAACATTGGGAGGGTTGCATGCTGATGCGCTGGCCTTGTTGCAGAGGCTCCAGGGGCTTTTGAACCAAGCCATCATTGCTCAAGAAGATGTGGAGGGATATTTTGTCATTCGTCGGGTCAGTTTCATCATTGCGGCGGCTGTGGGTCGCCAGCTGGCCGCTCGCCGGGTGTGACTCATAGCTTGAAACATTGGGGGTTTGGGTCCCTGAACATTGGGCTGGTCTTTTTTACTCCACTCTTGTAAAGAAACATATTGCGGCTGCCCAACACATGTGCCTCTAGACCTGTATGGCGCCTTGGAATAGGACATCTCCCCGCTTGGGCTCATCCTGTAGGTGGTGGAGCATGCTTTTCACCAGAAATTGCAGGGTCGCCCAGGGACACGACTTCAATCTTGTGGACTGCCCAGGCTTTTGGTCTTGCTTGCTTGCATCAGCAAGACATTGATTGTATTAGAATTTGCCCGTCTGTGCTGTTCCTCAAGGCCTTGGCTATGTTGGGTGGTGGAACGCAGGTTCGTGTATGTACCGGGGCAACGGGGCATACTTGTGGTGCATACACAATGATTCCTCCACGTGTGCCGGGTCATGCACAATTTGCACTTTTACCAGAACATTAATGTGGAAGTCCGCAATGCCAATCTTGAGGCCCATCTAACATGCCTTTCTCAAAGGTTTGTATGCGTGCGAGGTGCACATGTGAACGCCCAACTACAAGCGCGCAGGCATGCATAAGGTCTGGTTGCTGAGTGCGTGTGCGTGTGAATGTGTGTGTTTGTGTGTGTGTGTGTGTGTGTGTGTGTGTGTGAGTGTGTGTGTGTGTGTGTGTGTGTGTGTGTGTGTGTGTGTGTGTGTGTGTGTGTGTGTGTGTACACAGCACTCGAACAGTTTTATCTGAGGCAGCGTAGTGACATGACAGTGGGACTTGATGGTGAGCATGAGCCAGGGACATGACGGTCTGCAAGACGCAAGGACATGAAGGTGGGACATGACCCAGGGACATGAGTGTCGACAAGACGCAAGGGCATGACGGTGGGACATGAGTCATGTCACATGACCCAGGAACACGATCGGTTCACATGGCGGAGGGACATGACGGTGGGACATGTCGGCCCACATGACGGTGGGACATGAGGCAGGCACATGAGGCAGGGACATGAGGCAGGCACATGAGGCAGGGACATGAGGCAGGGACATGAGGCAGGCACATGAGGCAGGGACATGAGGCAGGGACATGAGGCAGGGACGTGAGGCAGGGACGTGAGGCAGGGACGTGAGGCAGGGACATGAGGCAGGGACATGAAGCAGGGACGTGACGGTGTCTTACCTCGGAGCGCCTCGCCAATTGCTTCTTCGTCTCTGACGTCCGCGACCACTTCCTCGAATGAGCCCCCCTGCAATGGTTCCGCAATCGTTGGGCCTCCAAACATGCTCCTTAGGACTTTGCAGTCAATGACGCGGAACGATAGGTCCACGTCCAAAGGCGCATAGCTGAGATCCATTGGCGCTTGCACATGCGGGGAGACTGCTGGCAGATCCACAGACCCATCATCAGGCTGCTTGAATGAGGACGCACCAACAGATATGGCGAAGACACCACGCTCGTAATACGGTCGCATGTGCATTGCCAAGAGGATGTTGGCCGCCGCTGCCAGGTCCAGCACTGCTCGCTGCGAGGCACTCAGGGTGATGACGGCCAGGGGGTTGCCTCACACCTCGAACCAAGCTGCTGAGAAGATGCGGTTATGCGGATCAACGTATGCATGGCATACTGTGAGCTCGCTGGGATCTTGTGACGTGGTGGGGTATCCGGTGACCAAGATGGCATGAGCCGCAGGGTTGCTTAATATGGCTGGGATGCTGCATCGTGAGGCCTCCGGTATGCGACACCAGCAGGACAGGGGCAAAACGGCCACCCGCCTAGCCTGCCGCGACTGTGCAAACGCCTGGCCTTGAACCACCTACACCCTCGAAGGCAAAATATACTATTCGTTTAAATAGGGCCTCAACAAAAATGTGTGCAACGTCAGAGCCATCCATCCATGTCGTAGCAACTGATGCTTCGCGACCTTGAGTAATGCGAGCTCAGAGTCCATGGTGGAGTGATTCCCACCATCTCCACTGGAGTCCCGATGCCAAAGTCCATCTAGAGTTGAGGTTCAGAAACCAGCGGTGATGCACGTTGGGTCTCAAGCTGGCCACGATCGGTTCGCACCGGGACTCGTTTCTTGGAAATGGCAGAAGAAATTATCTTAAACCCAACGCCGGTCATGACTGTGGTCTATCAATTTCAGATGTGACATTAACACATTGGTTAGGGAACAGTGTCATATGCAAGCTCGGGTCCGCAATTGTGCAAGGGCCACACACACAAGCTGCCCATCATGCAATTTCGCCCACACACTCCATGATTCCACAAGGCCTCGCTGCCCAGGATGGGACAAAGTGGCTTTCATGTCAGTCCCATATTGATATCATCATTGACGATTCTTAGAAACAGATATTTGGTGACATATATGTCACCAAATATCTATATATCTATATAGGCACTAACGAAGAGTGGACAAAGACCAGCGGACAGACTAAAAGCGATTATCCATATCGAGACAGTATATACCGCTTCGATACATCATAGGCGGTTTCCGCCTCGATATATCAGAGTGGAAAGCCCTGGGTGAATCTGGACTACTCGCTTGCGTAAGTGGTAAGTGTTGTGTAAAGATAGGCAAGAGAAGGTGATGGATCTTTCAAGCTGGTTCACAGGCACGTCATCATGAGAGGTGGAACGCAACACTCGGACATGCAGGTTGGGCACAGGAGCTCAACATACAATTTTGTGGAAGGCACACTTACGGAATCTTTGCACACTGAATGATCCCAAGGAGATATTATATACTTTGACATTCCGGTACTGGCGAAGACAAGTCGCTGCGGTACAGATCTGCTCCGGATATGCTTGGGGCCGGAACCCTGCCCAGTGATGTGTGTCAGTTTTCAACGCAAGTTCTGTAGCTACGCAATATCGATCAGTCACCACCGCGTCATACTGTCTGACGAAGATCAGAACTTGGTCCACAGGAAAAGACCTCGCAAGGCGCTTTGGGATGGCCGTCATATCCCTTGGCGGCTCCCGAACAAGCTCATGGACAGACCATACATCTGCATGTTAAAACAATACACAATCGTTATGATCTTAACAGCGATCGCTAATGACATTATAAGGGCGAGAGGACGCCGCAACCGCCATTGCCTATATGTGTTGGTGCCCGACTTTCCGACTTTCAGGCACTCTTCTCACTCCACTCAGGGAAGAGTGGTGTAGTTTCAATACAATCTCTGCAGCAGTATGGCTGTGGTATGCAGTTACGGGATACAAGCACTGGATACGATGATGTTATCAACCACGGTAGGACGGATAGCTTATCAGGGATAAGGCAACGAGTGGTTGGATGGTCGTTGGTTGGATGGTCGTTAGCAACGACCATCAAACAGTTTGATCTGATCGACATCGAAGTTCGATGATCGAACCCTAGGGTTGGGAGCATCCTGCTTGTTCCTGCCACAAGCGTATGTACCACACCGGGAACTTGGTGTTGATCAGCCATCAGAAGTGTGTGTGCTGGCAGAATGAGTTCTCTATACAAAATATATCCCAACAAAGACTATTTGACCTTTGACCGACACGACATGTCGATCGGGGGTGAAGGACACCCCAATGCGCAGAAGCACTTGCGCTTGCATAACTCAAAGAATACCATGTTTCGGCAGGGGACCTCTCTTTTCCCACAGCGTATCTATGATGGTGTGCCCGACATGAACGACGGGCGAGCGCCCAGAACAGCCTACGATGGCTTACACGGTCTGTGGGTGATTTTCGGAGCGACTGACAGGCCTGTTCATCTCTACACTAGTCTTTTGGAGAAGGGAGGCATTCCAGAAGCCTTATTTTTCGTGGTTGATAGCTATGAGGTAGGCGCGGGCAGCAAGTGACACTCAAGTTCAGGTGGCGTGGTTCACAAAAGTTCCCGTCGCCAATTGACATCTGGCTTCCAGTGATCGATGGATAATCAAGGGAGTGCTCTGAGGGGGTAAAAAAGAGGGGACTGTGAGTAAAAGGTTCTGACTGTGACTCTTCGGGTCGCCATGACTTCTTGGTGAGTCAGGACGCAAAGGCTTTGGCGGACAAGGTGAAGCCAAAACGAATCTGGCCGTCCTTGGGTGAGTGAGATTTGAAGATCTTTTCTCAAAGTCCCTGAATATCGCTATTGACGTGTTTTCAGGGCACCGGGATGAAGTGTCGTGGTCCTACAGGTTGGACAATCCTTGTCGCATGGAAAATGTGCCGATGGCCTGAAGGGAATCCACCAAAAACACATGTAGAAGAGTGGACCAGAATAGTCCCCAGTGCTGGCTGGTTATGCTAGGAGTGTCCCAATCCGCAGACAACCGTGTTTCATCGAGGGGTGAAAGAGTACGTTCCCTACACCGGTGATTTCCGAGGGGCAATAAGGGTTAGAGCGACAAGACATGTCACCTTCTGGTGGGGCTTTGCCGATAACACATTGAAGGTAATGCGGATTGTGATAACGTTATCCAACTTTTTTCCTGCACTTCATTGTCACATACCTTCAATTGGACTTCATGTTGGCTACCTTCAAGCATAAGATGTCGTCTGGCAAAGAAGCTTTGACTGCTCTTAGAAGAGAGCTCACTGCCCCTTGACATGTCGGATGGGGTTGCTTCTTGATTGACATGCTGTGAGGCAACTGGATGTATGTTTCCCTGTCGCTGCCTCTGCTGAAATGCTGCATCTGTCCTGCGCTTCCTCATTCTGTTCTATCTCTTGCCTGCTTCCTCTACACCCTGCTCGATGCCTCGTCTCTCCAGGTTCATCGGATTCACTCATCAAGATTCAGTGCTTCCACATTGTCTGTGGGTTGCAAGATTGGTAAAAAGCATACCAGTCGTATCCCCCCCCCCCCCCACGGGGGGGTTTGCTGAATCACAGCATGCTTGCATCTGGTTTCGTGGATGTGTCCTGCTGTGGGGCAGGGGCTACGACTAAGGCATTGGCAGCAGTAGATGCATCACTTTGGCACCCGGGGGACCAGTTCTAGGGCTGACCAGAAGTGTGTCGTCGACTTGCAGGATACAAACCTGTACCAGCGATTGGGTGTCATGGGCCAAAGTTGTGTGAAAGTGCTGGACTGTGACCCAGCTGACGCGCCATCTGTAACTGCTGAGGTTGATCGTCACGTACAGGAAGCAGCTGACTTCTTGGAGGTGACCCCGTGCGCCTTTTGCAAATGCAGAGGTTTTTCATGTAGGGTGGGAACATTTGTCTGTGTTTGCAGTACCATTTGGCAGAGCCTTGTGCATTACACAAGGCATTTGAATCGTTTCAAGTGGTGAGGTTGCAAGGTCTGGCCATCGGCACCACTTGTGTTGACGAGGGCTGCATTTCTCTACCCCCTTGTAACAGTTTATTGGAGTCTGCTTGCCTATGATTGGCTTGAACCTTTTAGAGCTGCTGGACAGTTCATTTTGGCATAGCAAGGTGCCGGGGTTGCTTGCTTCATATCCCACTTGCGCATAGAAAGCAGGCATATTTGAGGTTGAATGAGATGTCCAAGGTCCATGGAGCAGACTTTGCATTTCTTGTCATAAGATTTCAGAACACCTTTGTTTCATTTCACGCATGTACCTCTCTTCCAAACTGGCAAGATGTTGAGCTCACTAAGAGTCTGACGTTGTTTATGGACTTCATTGACAACCTAATTGCAGAGAAGTGAGGTTGATATCCATTTTCAAACAACACTCCTTGTTTTTGCAACATGATGTCAACCTGATTTTCTGAGTCCGAGTTTATTAGTATAGTCTAAGGACGCAGAATGTTTGGCAGTCACTTGTTTTATCTCTTCCCCCATATAGTTATCTCTTCATATCCTTATTCATTTAGTCATATAGTTATTTCCTCATAAGATGATTTAAATGTCTGCTGATTATGGACTCATGAAATCTATGTTGAGCACACTTGATGATGTGTCTGGAATAACCTTTGTGTGGAGTAGCCAATGCATGTACAATGTCTCATCTTGGCTATCTTTGTCAATGCCTTTGAAAATGTGGTGCACTCGACAAGATTTCAGCCAAAAGACAAATTTGAAAATGTGGTGCACTCGACAAGAATTTCAGCCAAAAAGACAAGATTTGTTGGACCACCATGGAAACTGATTCATGTGCTGATTGGGTTTGCAGACTTACATGGACAAGAATGTGACGGAGTCGCTGGATAGGAGAGATGCTGTGTTCACAGAGGCAAAGGCTGCTGGGCATGTCAATCCCACAGACGACTATCCCGACCCAGCCGTTGTGGTGGAATTGAAGGGGTGGTAGAATTCCGGCTCTTTCTGGCTGAAAAGTATGGGTACTACCTGGGCTAAAATTTATGGGATTTTACGGGTACCTGTACATTTTTGTATGGCGCTTTGTCCATTTTATGGGTACCAAATTCGGGAGTCCCTGCTGCCACCGACTAGCAGCAGGTAGTCCCGAATCTGATCCCAATCTGGAGCCAATTAGAGTCCCACGGACGGTCGGACTACGCCAGGTTGATGTACAGGCGGAATTCCTGTGGAAACTGCGGAAATCCTGCATTTACTGTACCCGAACATATGTTGCTCTGCCACACGGTTACCCGTAGAAACGTCCGTCCTCCCGTGAACCGTTTTGCTGGTAGGACCGGGGCTTAAAATCGGCCAGATTATGGGTTTCCCGTACAGTTTTTCGGAGGCCTGTAGAACCCTGTTGAACAAAGTTGTGACCACTGGGGACCACTTGTGACCACTGGGGAAGTTCTGGGAACCCAAAAGCATTTCAGCGGGGCGTGCTTGGTTGATTGAGTTTCAGAAAATCTTGTATATTCAACCAGGCTTCCGATCTACAGTGCGCTCAGTCTCGCAAGTGCTTGGCAAGGCAGGTCATGGATGGCACATGCAGCTCGCCGCCGCTCTTATGGTCCTGTCTCCCCCACTGTCTTTGTACATTCTTCCGCCCGCGCGCGTGTGTGTGTGTGTGTGTGTGTGAGTGTGTGTGTGTGTGTGTGTGTGTGTGTGTGTGCGCGCGCGTGTGTGCTTGTGTGTGTGTGTGTGTGTGTGTGTGTGTGTGTGCGTGTGTGTGTGCATGTGCGTGTGCGTGTGCGTGTGTGTGTGTGTGTGGGCGACGCGCCCTTGTGCGCGCTGGCGTGTGTTTGTGTGTGTGTGTGTGTGTGTGTGTGTGCGTGTGCGTGTGTACGTGCGTGCGTGTGTGTGTGCGTGTGCGTGTGTGTGCGTGTGCGTTATGTGTGTGGGCGGGTGTGTGTGCGTCTGCGTGTGTGTGTGTGTGGGCGGCAGTGGGTGGGTGGGTGTGGGTGGGTGTGTGTGTGTGTGTGTGTGTGTGTGTGTGTGTGTGTGTGTGTGTGTGAGAGAGAGAGAGAGAGGGGGGGGTGTGGGGGGAGGGAGGGGGGTGGGTGTGGAAGGTGTGTGCGCCGTGCGTGTTTGTGTTAAGCGGGGTCGTTAAGGGACCACCACATAGATGTGGGGCAACGTCTGAGTTGTGCCTGGATTGTGGAAAGGAAACGCCGGGGTAGGTGAAGCAGCTTGGAGAGCAGAAATTGGGTCATGGGGTGCAATCGTTGGGTGGATTTTGACCTTGACGGCTCATATCTTGTGCAGGTGAAATGTGATTTTAGTCCAGAAAAAATTGTTAGCCTTACATCCAGGATGGAAAAATGTATTGCGGAAGGGAGGCTGGACCCCTCCGCGATGCAGCCTCCACCATACGGGAGAATGAACTTCAAGGCGTTCTCCTATATCTTCCGTGCCAGAAAATGCTCACCGGGGGAGTCTGGCCAGCCCCCGAGCAGTGGCCTGCGAGAGTCTGAGTCTCCTTCATCTTGAACCCCACCGTGGTCCTACTGTTGCACCTTTCAACGTAGTGCTCCTCTCTCGAGCTGCCTCTTTATGGCTGTAAATTGTTGTGCTGACTACAATATCAGCAGCCCAGAAGGTTTGTCTGCTCGGTGCTGGGCAGAGCACATCTCATTAAGCGGTCGGGCTCGTCCTCTCAGCTGTCTCCTTTGCTGTCTGGTGTGAGAGAGAGAGAGAGAGAGAGAGAGAGAGAGAGAGAGAGAGAGAGAGAGAGAGAGAGAGAGAGAGAGAGAGAGAGAGAGAGAGAGAGATAGAAAGCCCTCCCTAAGGGCTTTGAGGCTTCTGAAAGCGTCAAGATGTTGTTCGATGTCCGGCTTCTGATGTTGTGTGAGGACTGGTTTTTGGTAGCTCCAAGATTGCATGTGGCAGCTGGGTTCTGACAGTGGCAAGCTGCTGTGTGAAATCTGGGTTTTGAATGCGTCAAGATGTGTGGCGTTTGGGTTTTGATAGCTTCAAGATGGTGTGTGATGTTTGGGTTTTGACAGCGGCAAGATGTTAATTTTGAGATCTGGGTTTGGAGGGCTACAAGTTGTTGTGCGACGTCTGGCATGAAGTTCCACACAGGTGACACGGAATGCTTTATAGGGTGAATAGCTCGTGCCTATGCCTGTACCTCTCCAAACGCATGTGCACAGACTCATCTACTGCCTAACTACGTTTTTTTTTTTGGGATGCAACCATTGCCCTTTTAGGTTTGATTGTCAGTTTGCCAGGACGAAATTGGTCATTGTCAGTCTTGATCAAGATCTGTCGTCGAATGCCAGAACTTTAACCACTTTAACTTCCCACTTGCATGATTGATTGCATGCTGTGGTCAAAACTCCAAACTGCAAGGCCTCTGTCGTATTGTGTGTCGGGAAATAGGATTAGGTGAGGAGCTGGTCTGGATAACCACCCCCCCCCCCTTCCCATTCTGGACGTGGTGTCTTGTGTCAAGGAGCAAGCCGCATATAAGAGGGCAATCTTGCTGCGCATGTTGCGCTCTTTGATGCCATGATGATAGGTCGCCATCTTCAAATGCATTGTGCATTGTTGGCAGAATTGATCATGAGTTTGTGCGTTCCATGATTTGGATGTGTGGGTTACCGAACTCGAATTTGAAGGTTGAAGCAAGTTGCAGGTTAGCGGTTTCAAGTTATAATGTCTGAAGTCCATGGGTCGGTTGGAGGAGGGCTTGAAGTCCCCTAGACATTTACATTTCGGGATTACCCTTGCAAACAGTGAGGAGTAAGCCTGCTCATCCGATTAATCCACGGCATTTGAGTGAAAATGTGTGGTACTGTAGACGCATGTGTTTTTGAACAAGAGAGTGCAGTCATGCAGAAAGCCAGTAAGCAAGTGGGTCTCTCCCTGGTTTACAAGTTTGGGGGTTCGCACCTTGTGATTGAGCCGACGCCTTCCAAGTCTCAGCGTCGCCGCATGGAGAAGAAGGCTGAGAAGTTGTCAGAAGAGTAGTTTGTGGCGGCACAACGGATCCGTTGTGCCGCCACAAACTACTCTTCTGACAACTTCTCAGCCTTCTTCTCCGCCTTCTCCTTCTCAGCTTCTCCTCCTTCTTCTCCGCCTTCTCCGCCTTCTTCTCAGCCTTCAAATGAGACTCCCTGAAGGCTGTGCAGCAGGAGACCTCAGCAGAGCCTCCAACTGTTTCCGGGGAAACAGTTGGAGGCTCTGCTGAGGTCTCCTGCTGCACGGCCTTCAGGGAGTCTCATTCCTAGAGGGGAATTTGAAGGGAGTCTCGTTCAAAGGCAAATTTGGACGGAGTCATTCGAAGGCAATTATGAAGGGGAGTCTCATCTGAATGCAGCTACAGTCATAGAGCAGCAGCTGCCAGACGAGGCATCAGTTCCCTTGCGGTCTGGGATCTGCGATCTTGAGATGCTTTGGATTACTAGCAAGATGTAGGGGTGTTATGTTGATTTGTTCAAGTAAAGGGTGTTTACACTCATTTCTTTCTTTAAGAGCAGTGGGGCGCTGTGCTGCCATGGGTGCAACCATCGATGGCTTCATTTCGGCAGTGATTTCCCAATTCTGCGACAATGCGGATGGCACTTCAAGTCCGATGATGGGCTCACTGAGATTGCGATTTGACATCGTATCAAGCATGGAGTGAGATAGTTTTGCTACAAGTCTGGGCCGTTTTAATAATACGAGGTCGTGGCCCCAATGATAATGCCACTCGTGGTGTGCGGTGCGGTTAATGGTGTACGGTTTGGATAGGCTTCACTCTTTTATTCTAAAGCCACTGACCCGTCGTAGAGCATTCTTGCCTGGAGGGGTTTTTAAGTATTGAGCGCTTTGGGGTAGGTTGGTCGATATATATAACTCTACCTATATAGCTCTACCTTTCCCGCCGGCTTGTAAATAGGGTGACACCGTCCAGCTCAAAGTGTCCTATTTTCCTGATGATACGGGATTCACCGTGGTGACAAGGTGTTGGCAGATTGCACGGCAGTCCAAAACAAGACCCTTGTCTCGAAAAGAGTATGTTTAAGGAAAGGTGCTCGTCCTTGAAAATGATTGTTAAGTGGTTGTTATTGTGCTTAAAGGTAGTGGGGAATAGCATTCCAGTGAGTGAATGATGTTGTTTCTGTCGAGGTGTCAAAGTGGCCAGACGATACACATTCAGCAAGAAAAAATGATTATCTGTAACTCATAGAGCATCTGTCATGCATGCTGTTGTACAGAAGCCAGGCCCGTAAACGACTGTTATGGTGGCAAGTAATCGATATTGAATGAGTGGAGGAGTGAGCGACATTGCACACAAGGACAAGGTCTTACCACAACACTAAGGATCAGAGAAGACTGGTTACATCTGTAAGAAAATCTGTACTAGCACCTGAAGAATCACAGAGACACGTGACAAAAGCCTGAACTCCCCAAAAGTCAGGATCAGGAAGCAGCCGGATAGGGGAACCGACAGGTGAAGCCAAACCTGTTACATGTCCGAAGAGGCCTCCCCTATACGTTGAAGAAGGCTTCAGAGCAGTTTATGAAGTTGTCCGTCCAATCTGTCCATGAAACCTGTATTTCTGACGTGCTGTCTTGCATTTAATATAAAGAGTGAAGCCTATCCTAACCACACACCATAAATCCGTCATGCGGGTACTCGGAATCTCGCATTTGTATCCTGCAGAAGGCCTGAAACCCTTAGCTCTGACAGAAGATACCTTCAACAGATATAAGAAGCACCATATTCTTTTAGTTGGATTCAAATGGTCCCGAGCAGGACTCGCAAGCAACTTGGGACCCTTCTCCCAGGGTGCACAGCTTCGACCCTCGCAAAACTTGTACGAGCTCGATATTCAATTTCATGCCGTTTCTTGAATTCAAGAGACGTTTCGAAACGACTCCGCCCGAGGACAGCAGTGAAAACACAGACACCTGAACTAAAACCTCCGACATTGAACAGGGCGTAAAGTGAGTTACTAGCCACACTTATCTTCCTCAATGCACGAATGCGTTCAAAATGTAGATTTGAATGCCCGAGAACAAGCACGCGGGCATGCGTGGGTGCATGTGCGTGACACTAAATTCCTCTGAAATACGAAATCACTACCACCCGTACCGTTCATGTTGTGCCCCGGGGGTAGCGGGGCAAACACTATGAAAATGAACTCGGCGCCGTATGCCCGAGTCCCACAGTCAAACCGGCACCCACATGATCCCATTGTGGCAGGCGCGCCTGCCCCAATGAGATCACGTGCCGTGCGCGGTGCGCTTGGTAAATGACAGCAATGGTCCAAAAACACGAGACCACCACACCTGCTCTGCCCATTATGGCAGGCGGTATTGTTAAAAGCGCCTCGTGGCCCTCGAGGGCTGCCCAGCATGAGAACCTGAGCCCTGAATGTTTTGCTATACAAGAGAACCTGGGCAAGACATTCTGCTGCACCCTTCTGTGAGTTGTAACGGTGTGCAATACGTGGCAAGACCCTCAGCAGCTCTTACCAAGTGCCGACAAGGAACCGCATCAACATATACCGTCACTAGCCCGCTGCGAGCCAACAATCGTATATGCTTCAATTTCTATTGCAAATGCCATGGCCGTGTTGCACCAACTTCCTGTGTGATGAGTTTGGCCACCTCCCTTGAGCCTTTCCGTCCCTCCCTCTCGGGCCAGGGCCCTGGACCCGCTCGTGCTCTGGGCGCCTGCCCTCCCAAGCGCTTAAGCGGGCCGGGTGAATCAGCGACAGGGGGCCCTTGCAGTTGTCCAGGACCCGCTCCTGCAGAGCAGAGCTGCATCGATTCTCTGACCAGACAACGCTGGCAAACTTCGCTGGAACAGTAAAGTTCATACGTTCCAAAAAGGACCAGCAGCAAGTGCCACTGCTTCTCCCGGCAGAGCCAAGAAGGCACTTCACTAATTCATTCAAGTAAGATCGAGCTTCCATACAATTTCTCCCATTCGATCATTCAAGATGAGCGTCCAAGCAATTTGGGCTTTCACTGAATGCGTGGCCCCGAGTCGATGCGTCCCATCCTTGCAGAGCTATGAAAATTCAACCTGATGGGAGGCTTGCAGTACGCGCGACTGCCCCACACGAAGGTCACAATGGCGCTGCTCAAGGGGAGCGCCAACACGCCTTTTCAGTTTCCAAAACAGGACGCCTGAGCGGCCCCGGCGCCGCCGAACGGGGGTCTGAGAGTGATGTATCTGCCTTTAATCTATAAACGACTGACCATTTGTCCAAAACTTCTGGACCACTTCAAGCATGTACTGCAACCATCCAAAATAGTTGCAAACACATTCGAAACGAACATTCTCCGAGCCGCGTGCCGGGCCGGCCAAATAAATTGCGGCAGGAACAGCAACAGGGGGACCAGCTGCACTCTGAGGGCCCTCATGCTGCAGCTTCAGGTGGCCTTGATTAGGCGATGCAACCTGAGTTGCTGTTCCTGAGTGAAGAGCACGCAGCGCATCTTGCAGGGCGCATCTTGCACTTACCAGGCCCACAGTGCACGGCCTTGATTAGGCAATGCAGGCTGGGCCTCGCAGACTTTCGTGGTGCTGACACACGCAGCCTCTCAAGCAATCGACCCGCAGGAAAGTGGTCGTGACTGTGCGCAGTGCTGTGATGTTTTGGAACCAGGCCAATCCATCTCGAACTTGGTTGTGAAACGGAAAAGAGGGAAGGGCCTGTGAGAGCCCATTTCAAGGACACGCACATCCCGGGCTCACATTGCATGGCCGTTTGTCAAGGCAATGCAGGTCGGAACTCTGGATCACTTCTTCCTGGCCTTGAGTCAATTGACTTGCAAGGCTCTTGTTACACGCCGCCGTCTCGAAATCGACCCACAGAAAAGAGGCCTGTGACTGTGCGCAACGCTGTGGTGTTGCGTGTGAGGGCTCGACTTTCTGGCAAATGCAGAAAGGTCCAAAAGCCCACGAACGGCATATGCTTCACATCCTCCGTCCCCCCCCCCCTAATCCTATCGAGGGAAGGCGGGCGTCAGTCACCTGGGCAAGGCTTACAAACGAGCCGTTGACCAAATTTAACAGAAAAAGAGCCGCTTGTGAAAGAGACGTTCACAAAAAGAGCCGCTTGTCCGCCCTCCATAGGGCGGGCCATGGTTCCCTCCTGCGTGCTTGTGCTCCAATGCTACAGCGACTGCCTGTACCGCCTCGGAATAAGCAGTACAAAGCCACCGGGTTCCCAGGAGACCATTGAGTGGAAGCCTTCCCAGAGCAGGGAAGCAGGGAATGGGACCATGCACAAAGCTTTGCACGAGCACACCATGCGTGAAGGCAAACGTTACGGTTGTTTTCTTTCCTGCTTTCTCTTTGCGCTCTCCCGGTGTGCAGGGGGCCTCGGAGTGCCCCGGCGGGATGAATGAAGTCGCTTCTGGTTTGAAAGCTGGTAGAGGGCACCCCCACATGCCGGTCAATCAGCCGAGCAGCCAAGGGGTCTCACCGGTACCCAGGGACCCCATCTGGCCATACGATCGAGCAAGTTTTAAAGACAAATCTCAACTACTTGCGGCCCGTCCTGGTGCCGCCGAAAAACGTGCTTGCATCCCATAAGCTGCTGCAACAGCCTCCGGTACCCGCCTCTTGAATGTGGATTCGCAGCGGATCCGACCACATCTTGGCACAGGCATATGAGGCAGCGGCGCATACGTGTGCTGCACATTCGCTGTACTCTAGTCAGCCTCCCAGCCAATTTATCAGTACAATGACGAGCAGTGCCATGACAGGAGTCAGCATGAAACAAGCCGGGTACTGTCCAGCGAGGAAACCATGAAGCGGGGACGACAACACAGATTTCGGGCTTCACACCATGCAACCATGTACAGAATAGAGTGCACACACCCACACACAGACCCAGAGACACACACACAGACACAGACACAGACACAGACACAGACACACACACACACACACACACACACACACACACACACACACACACACACACACGCGCGCGCGCGCGCAAGCACACGCACCCCCCGCCCCACACACACGCAAATGCACACATGCGCGAACGCGCGCGCGCACACACACACACGCACACACACACAGACACACACACACACACACACACACACACACACACACACACACACACACACACACACCCCCATGCGCCTATGCGCGCGCGCGCCTGCGCGCGCACACACATGCAAAACCTTGCGGTATGGTATCGGGAGCAGCAACACTTATACATGGGCCCCCAACCGCAATACCCGACATGGTCCCCGAAGCCAAAGCACTTTGGGGCCAACCCCAGGCCAGTCCGGGAGATCCTTCCTCTCTAAGAGGAGCAGCTGCGTACAAACGTAAGGCCCGACGGACTTGGACAGCAGTCACCGGTGACCCAAAAAACATACCCGTCTCGATTGCTGCAAAAACATCGGGGGAGGGAGGGGCTTGTTCACTGTGGCGGGCTGAGCCCGAGGAGCCAATAAGGCAGCGGCAGGGCCCAATGTGGATGTCGGACAGGCTGCTTACCCGGAACCTCCGTTTCACTCAGAAGCAATGTCTGGGAGGTCTTCATCCGCATAGTCCGCGTCTGTGATGGCTGAGACGGGGAAATGAAACCAAACAGAGTGGGGAATCAGGACGGCGTTGCAGGCCAAGTGGCTCTGCACATCCCAGGCGCACACGGGAAGAATGATAGCCCGTGTCCGTTCGTCCGCGGGGCGGGGAAGTGGACGCTCACTTCCCACGACAATGCCCACGATGCTGTGCTCAACTGTCCCAGCCATCAACATGAACTCAAGGGCAGCCTACATGAGTCGCAACCCAAGCAGGGAAGGCATGCAAGGTACTTCAAGGGGGTCCTATTGGACAGTGCTGGAACTTGGAACTTGGAACTTGATTTCCAGAGACCTGTGTGCAAGAAACATATTGCGACTGCCCAACACATGTGTCCATAGACCTGTGTGCGCCTTGGAATTAGGGCATCTCCCCGCTTGGGCTCATCCTGTAGGTGGTGGAGCATGCTGTTACCCCTCTCTCATTCATTACAAATTGCAGGGTTGCCCAGAGACACGACTCTAAACCTGTGAAGTGCCCAGGCTTTTGGACTTGCTTGGTTGCATCAGCAAGACATTGATTGTATGCAAAAATTTGTCTGCCTGTGCTGTTCCTCAAGGCCTTGGCTATGCTGGGTGGTAGAAAGGAGGTTCGTATATGTACCGAGGCAACGGGCATATTTGTGGTGCAAACACAGTAATTCCTCTGCATGTGCCGGGTCATGCACGCTTTACACTTTTCCAAGAACATAGATGTGGAAGTCTGCAATGCCAACCTTGAGGCCCTCCTAACATGCCTTTCTCAATGGTTGGTATTCGTGCGAGGTGTACATGTGAACGCCCAACTACAAGCGCGCAGGCATGCGTGCGTGCGTGTGCGAACGAGTGTGTGTGTGTGTGTGTGTGTGTGTGTGTGTGTGTGTGTGTGTGTGTGTGTGTGTGTGTGTGTGTACACAACACTCGAACAGTTTTATCTAAGGCAGGTATTGACATGACGGTGGAACTTGATGGTGAGCATGACCCAGGGACATGACGGTCGACACCACCCAAGGACATGACGGTCGACAGAACGCAAGGACATGACGGTGGGACAAGACCCAGGGACATAACGGTGGAACATGACGGTGGGACATGCGGTAAGACATGACGGTGGGACATGAGGCAGGGGCATGAGGCAGGCACATGAGGCAGGGACATGAGGCAGGGACATGAGGCAGGGACATGAGGCAGGCACATGAGGCAGGCACATGAGGCAGGGACATGACGGTGTCTTACATTCGGAGTTCGGGTGAATTGTTTCCCCGGCTCTGAGGTCCGCTTCCACTTTCACGAAATTGGCCCACCGCAATGGTTCCGCAATCATTGGGCTTCCCAACAGGCTCCTTACGACGTTGCAGTCAATGACGCGGAACGGCGGGTCCACGTCCAAAGGCGCATAATTCAGGTCCATTAGCGGTTGCACATGCGGGGAGACCGCTGGCAGATCCACAGACCGATCAGGCTGCTTGAGCTGCTTGAATGAGGACACACCAACAGCCATGGCGCAGACACCACTCGAGTAACACGGTCGCATGTGCATTGCCAAGCGGATGTGGGCCGGCGCTTTCTGGTCCAGAATTGCTTGCTGGTTGGCATCCAGGGTGATGACGGCTAGGGGGTTGCCGCACACCTTGAACCAAGCTGCCGAGAAGGTGCGGTTATGCAGATCTCTGTATGCTTGGCATACTTCGAGATCGCTGGGATCTCGTGACGCGGTGCGGTACTCAAAGACTCGGATGGCATTAGCTGTGCAGCTGTATAATATGGCTGAGATGTCGCGTCGTAAGGCCTCCGGTATGCAATACCAGTAGGAAATGGGCACAACGGCCACCCGTATAGCATGCCGCGACTTTCTAAGCACCTTGTCTTCAACCACCTACACCCTTAAGGGAAAGTTTACTATTCTTTTAAAAAGGACATCAACAAAAGTTTGTGCAACGTCAGAGCCATCCATCAATGTCGTAACAACCGAGGCCTCGCAACCTTGAGTAATCCTAGCTCAGAGTCCATCCTGGAGTCCTGATACCAGTCTATCTAGACTCGACGTTACGAATAACAGCAGGCAGTAATGCAAGTTGGGTTTCAAGCTGGCCACGATCGGTCCGCACCAGGACTCGTTATTTGGAAATGGCAAAAAGACATTATCTGACACCCAACGCTGGCCATGACTGTGGTCTATCACTTCAGATCAGATATTAACACATTGGCTGGGGAACAGTGTCACATGCAAACTCGGGTCCGCAATCGCGCACGGGCCACACACACAAGCTGCCCATCATGCAAAGTCGCCCACACACTCCATGATTCCACAGGGCCTCGCTGCGCAGGATGGGACAAAGTTGCTTTCATGTCATTCCCATTTTCATACCACCCATCATTTTTGATTCTAAGAAACAGGTATTTGGTGACATAGGCACTAACGGAAGTGGACAAAGACCAGCGGACAGATTAAAAGGATTATCCATATTGAGGCGGTATCAGAGTGGAAAGCCCCGGGTGATTTTGGACTACTCGCTTGCGTACATGGTAAGTTTTGCGTAACACCTGGAAGGAGGAGGTGATGGATCTTACAAATTGGTTCACAGGCACGTCATCATGAGAGGTGGAATGCAACACTCGGACGTGCGGGTTCGGCACAGGAGCTCAATATAACATTTTGTGGAAGGCACACATATGGAATCTTTGCACACTGGATGATCACAAGGAAATATGTTTTACCTGAACATCCCGGTACTCGCGAAGACAAGTCGCCGCTGTAAAGATGTGCTCTGGGTATGCGTTGGTTCGGAACCCTGCCCAGTGCTGTGCCTCATGTTCGAGCTCAAGTTCTGTAGCAATGTCACGTTCATCAAACGTCACTACAACGAACTGGCCGACGAAAATCATAACTTGGTCAACAGGAAAAGTACTCGCAAGGTGCATTGGGATGGCCGCCACATTCACTGAGTCCTTCTTCCGAACAAGCTGATGGACGGTCTTTATTTCTGCATGTTACACCAATACACCATTATTATAATCTCAACAGCGATCGCTAACGACATTTGAAGGAATACAGGACGCCGCACCCTCCATTCCGTATATGTGTCGGTGCCCCACTTTCCGACTTTCAGGCACTCTTCTCCCTCCGCTCAGAGAAACGTGATGTGGTTTTAATACAATCTCTGCACTTTGGTTGTGGCATGCACTTACGGGAGTCAAGCACTGGATACGATGATGTTATCGACCATGGTAGGATCTGGTCTGATTGGGCGGATAGCTTGTCCGGGATAGGCGACGACTCGTGGTTGGATGGTCGTTGCCAACGACCATCGAACACTTGGATCTGATCGACATCCGAACCCTTAGGGCTGGGAGCATCCTGCTTGATCCTGCCAGAAGGGTACCACACCGGGAACTCGGTGTTGATCAGCACTCAGAAGTGTGTGTGCTGGTAGAATGAGTTCTTTATACAAAATATATCCCGACAGGGACTATTTGACCTTTGACCGACACAAAATCTCGAACGGGGGCGCAGGAGACACCAGTGCGCAGAAGCACGTGCTCTTGCATAGCTCAAAGAATACCATGTTCCGGCAGGGGGCCTCTCTTTTCCCACAGCGTATCTATGACGGTGTGCCCGACATGAACGACGGGCGAGCGCCCAGAACAGCCTACGATGGCTTACACGGTCTGTGGGTGATTTTCGGAGCGACTGACAGGCTTGTTCATCTCTATACTAGTCTTTTGGAGAAAGGCGTCATTCCAGAAGCCGTGTTTTTCGTGGTTGATAGCTATGAGGTAGGCGCGGGCAGCAAGTGACACTCAAGTTCAGGTGGCGTGGTTCACAAACGTTCCCGTCGCCAATTGATATCTGGCTTGCAGTGATTGGTGGATACTCAAGGGATATATCTGAGGGGGTAAAAAAGAGGGGACTGTGACTAAAAGGTTCTGACCGTGACTGTTCGGGTCGCCATGACTTCTTGGTGATTCAGGAAGCAAAGGCTTTGGCGGACAAGGTGAAGTCAAAACGGATCTGGCCGTCTTTGGGTGAGTTGGATTCGAAGATCTTTTCTTAAAGTCCCTGAATGTCGCTATTGATGTGTTTTCGGGGCACCGGGCTGAAGTATCGTGGTCCAACAGGTTGGACCGTCCTTGTCGCATGGAAAATGTGCCGATGGCCTGAAGGGAATGCACCAAAAACACATGCAGAAGAGTGGACCAGAGTAATCCCCAGTGCTGGCTGGTTAAGCGAGGAGCGTCCCAATCCCCAGACAACCGTGTTTCATCGAGGGGTGAAAGAGTTCGTTCCCTACACCGGTGATTTCCGAGGTGCAATAAGGGTTAGAGCGACAAGAGATGTCACCTTCTGGTGGGGCTTTG
>KV908349.1:345000-385000 GCA_002005505.1 Botryococcus braunii
AAGTTGCAGGATAGCGGTTTCAAGTTGTAATGTCTGAAGTCCAAGGGTCGGTTGGAGTAGGGCTCGAAGTCTCCTAGACATTTACATTTCGGGACTACCCTTGCAAACACTAAGGAGCAAGAATACTCGTCCAATCTATGGCATTTGGGACGGAAGGTGCGTGGCTGTTTATTGTTCACTGTAGGTCTGAATTGTTGGGGCTGTACACACATGTGTTCTTGAACAAGAGCGGGCAATCATGCAGAAAGCCAGTAAGCAAGTGGGTCCCTCTCTGGTTTACAACCCCCAACTTGTTTACGAAGTTTGGGGATTCGCACCTTGTGATTGAGCCGACGCCGTCCGAGTCTGAGCGTCGCGGCATGAAGAAGGCGGAGAAGGTGTCAAAAGAATAGTCGTGGAGGCACAATGTTGTACAATTGTGCCGTCAACGGAAACAATTGGAGGCTCTGCGGAGGGATGTCTCCTGCTGCACGGCCTCTTTTAAAGGCAAATTTAAGGGCCGTCTCATTTTAAGGCAAAATTGAAGGGAGTCTCATGTACAGGCAAAATTGAAGGGAATTTCATTCGACGGCATCTACGAAGCTTCCTTAAGGGAAGTCTCATCTGAATGCAGCTACAGTCATAGAGCAGCAGCTGCCACACGAGGCATCAGTTCCCTTGCGGTCTGGGATCTGCGATCTTGAGATGCTTTGGATTACTAACAAGAAGTAGGGGTGTGTGTTGATTTGTTCAAGTTAAGGATGTTGACACTAATTGCTTTCTTGAAGAGCAGTGGGGCACTGTGTTGCGGTGGGTGCAACCATCGATGGTTTCATTTCGGCAGTGATTTCCCCATTCTAGAATCTCAGAGTTGCTACAATGCGGATGGCACGGCAAGCCCGATGATGGATCCACTGAGATTATGATTTGACATCGTATCAAGCATGGAGTGAGATACTTTTTGCTACAATCTGGGCCGTTTTAGTAATTTGAGGTCGTGGCCCCGATGATAAACCCACTGACCCCCACTGTAGACACCCTGGCCCGTAGGGGTTTTCAGTATTGAGCGCTTTGGGTAGGGTGGTCGATATAGCTCTACGTTTCCCGGCGCCTTGTAAGTAGGGTGACACCGTCCAGCTCAAAGTATCCTTTTTTTCCTGATACGGGATTCACCGCGGTGATAAGGTGTTGGCACTGCCCAACTTGGCAGAATGCGCGGGAGACCAAAACAAGACCGTTGTATCAAAAAGAGCATTTATAAAAACTAGGTGTTTGTCCTTGCAAATGATTGTGAAGTGTTGTTTATTATGCTTAAAGGTAGTGGGGAATAGCATTCTAGTGAGTGAATGATGTTGTTTTCATCGAGGTTTCAAAGTGGCTAGACCATACACATTTAGCAAGAAAAAAAATGATTATTTGTAACTCATAAAGCATCTGTCATGCGTGCTGTTGTACAGAAGCCAGGCCCATAAACGAATGTTATGGTGGCAAGTAATCGATATAGAATGAGTGGAGGAATGAGCGACATTGCACACAAGGACAAGCTCTTACAACACTAAGGATCAGAGAAGTCCGTTAACATCTGTCAGAAATTCTGTACTAGCACTTGTAGAATCACAGAGACACGTGACAGAAGCCTGAAACTGACAAAAGTCAGGATCAGGATGCAGCCGGAAAGGAGAAACGACAGGTGAAGCCAAACCTGTTACATGTGGGAAGAGGCCTACCCCATATGTTGAAGAAGGCTTAAGAGCAGTTCGTGAAGATGTCCGTACGGACGTTGACGCGTCCTATCTGTACATGAAATCTATGTTTCTGGCGTGCTTGCATTTAATATAAAGAGTTCAGCCTGTCCTAACCGCACATCATAACATCGTCATGCGGGTACGTGGAATCTCGCATTTGTATCCTCCAGAAGGCCTGAAACCTTTAGCCCTGACAAAAGATACCTTCAGAAGATATAAGAAGCATCCTATTCTTTTCTTGGATTCAATTGGTCCCGAGCAGGACTCGCGGGCAACTTGGAACCTTTCTCTCAGGGTGCACAGCTTCGACCCTCGCAAAACTTGTACAAGCTCGATATCCAATTCCATGCCGTCTATTGAAACGACTTTGCCCGAGGACAGTAGACAGGGAAAACACACACACATGAACTAACCCTCCGACACTGGACATGGGCGTAAAGTGAGATAGTAGCCACACTCATCTTCCTCAAAGCACGCATGCATTCAAAGTGCACATGTGAAATGCCCCTGGCACATGCGAAATCACGTGTTCGCAGTACGGAGAGGGTAATTCTCTCCTATACGAACCGATCGAGCCGGGGACGCATTCCGCGCGTTACAATCCCATTGTGGCAAGCGGGTGCCCTTGGAACTGCATATGGTCAAAAAAATACGAGACCACCACACCTGCTCTGCCCCATTCTGGCAGACAATATAGTTAAAAGCGCCGCATGGCCCTCGAAGGCTGCCCAGTATGAAAGCCTGAGCCCTGAATGTTTTTATCGTACAAGAGAACCTGGGCAACACATTCTGCTGCACCCTCCTGTGAGTTGTAACGCTGTGCAATATTTATACGTGGCAAGACCCTGAGCAGCTCTCACAAAATGCCGTCAAGAAACCGCATCCGAACGGGGGGTTTTTTTTTTTCCCAGCCCGTTGCGGGCAAACAATCGAATAGCACACTTTCTATTCTAAACACCGTGGCACGTGTTGCATCAACGCCTTGTGTGATGTGTTTGGCCACCTCCCTTGAGCCTTTCCGTCCCTCCCTCTCGGGCCAGGGACCCCGTCTGGGGTGGGGTGCTTGCCTCCCAAGTGGGTCGGCTGGTCAGCTACAGGGGGCCCTTGCAGTTGTCCTGAAGCCCCTCGTGCAGAGCAGAGCTGCATCGATTCTCTGACCAGACAACGCTGGCAGAGTTCGCTGGGATATTTAACTTCATACTTCAAAAAAGGACCGGTCGCAAAAGACACCGCTGTCTCCCGGCAGAGCCAAGAAGGCACTTCACCAATTCATTCATGTAAGATCCAGCTTCCCAAAAAAATTCACTCATTTGTTCATGCAATATCCAGCGTCCAAGCAATTTTGGCTTCGCTGAATGTGCGTTCTCGAATTTGTTCTCGAGGTGTGCGACCCATCCCCGCAGGGCTATGAAAATTCAGCCTGATGGGAGGCTTGCAGTACGCGCGACTGCCCCACACGAAGGTCACAATGGCGCTGCTCAAGGGGAGCGCCAACACGCCTTTTTAGTTTCCAATACAGGATTCCTGAGCAGCCACGGGGCCGCCAAACGGAGATCTGAGAGTAATGTATTTCACTTTAATCTTCAAACGCCTGAGCACTTGTCCAAACTTCTGGACCACTTCAAGCATGTGCTCCAACTATTCAAAATAGTTGCACATGCATTCGAAAAGAAAATTCTCCTCACTGCGTGCCAAGCCAGCCACACACTTGAGATTGCGGCAGGAACAGCATCAGGGAGACCAGCTGCACTCTGCGGGCCCTCATGCTACAAGCACATTCCAGGCTCACATTGCATGGCCGTTCAACAAAGGCAATGCAGGTTGCGACTCTCGAATTCTTCTTCCTGGCCTTGAGTCAATTGACATGCAAGGCTCTGTTACACGCAGCCTCTCTCAAAATCGACCCACAGAAAAGAGGTCTGTGACTGTGCGCAAGGCTGTGTTGTTGCTTGTGCCTGTGAAGGCTCGGCTTTCCGGCAAATGCAGAAAGGTCCAGAAGCCCCACCAAGGGCATATGCTTCACATCCTCCGTCCCCCCCCCCCTCCCCTAATCCTATCTGGGGAAGGCCGGGGTCAGTCACCTGGGCAAGGCTTACAAACGAGACGTTCACCAAATTATAAAAAACCCCCACCCAAAAAAAAAAAAAAAAAAAAAAAAAAAAGAAGAAGAAGAAGAAAAGAAGTAGAGAAAAAGAGCCGCTTGTGAAAGAGACGTTCACAAATGGAACAGAGCCGTTCACAAGAAAAGATCGTTCATTAACAAAAAGAGCCGCTTGTCCGCCCTCCATAGGGCGGGCCATGGTTCCCTCGTGCATGCTTGCCTCAGAATAAGCAGTACAAAGCCGCCGGGTTCCCAGGAGACCATTGAGTGGGAACCCCCCAGAGCAGGGAAGCTGGGACTGGGACCATGCACAAAGCTTGCACGAGCACATAATGCGTGCAGGAAAACGTGACGGTTGTTTTCTTTCCTGCTTTCTCGCTGCGACTTTCCCGGTGTGCAGGGGGCCTCGGAGTGCCCCGGCGGGATGAACGAAGTCGCTTCCGGTATGAAAGGCTGGTTGTGGGCACCCCGGGCATGCCGGTCAATCAGCCCAGCAGCCAAGGGGTCTTGCTGATGCCTGGGGACCCTCTCTGGCCATCCGATTGAGTAATTTCCCAGAAAAAAACGATCCATTACTTGCGGCCCGTCCTGGTGCCGCCGCAAAACCATGCTTGCATCCCATAGGTGCTGCTGCAGCCTCCGGTACCCGCCTCTTGAACTTGGATTCGCAGCAGATCCGACCACATCTCGGCACAGGCATATGAGGCAGCGGCGCGGATACGTGTGCTGCACATTACCAGTACTTTTGTCAGCCTCCCAGCCAATTGAGCAGTACAATGACGAGCGGTGCCATGACAGGAGTCAGCATCCAGAGCAGCAACACCAATATGGTCCCCTAACCGGAACACCGGACATGGTCCCCCAAGCGGAATCACTTCAGATTTGGGGCCAATCTGCAACACCTTCCTCTCTAATAGGAGCAGCTGCGTACAAACGAAAGACCCGACGAACTTGAACACCAGTCACCAGCGACCCAAAAAACATACCCGGCCCGATTGCTGCAAGAACATCAGGGGTTCACAGTGACGGCCGAGCCCGAGGGGCGGACAAGGCACAGGCAGGGCACAATGTGGATGTCGGACAGGACGCATACCTGGAACCTCCGCCTCACTCACGAAGGCCTGGGGGGTCTACAAAGTGGGGAATCCGGATGTAGTCGGAGTTCAAGTGGCTCTGCACATCCCAGGCGCACGGGGGAAGAATGACAGCCCGCGGCCGGCCGCCCACGGGGACGAATTCACGTGCACTTCCCACGACCATGCCGACGATGCTGTGCTGTTCTGTCCCAGCCATCAACATGGACTCAAGTGACTCAAGGTATATGAGTCGCAACCCAAGCAGGGGAGGCATGCTAGGTACTTCCAAGGGGGTCACGCGCTGGACAGTGTTAGAACTTGATTTCCAGAGCCACGTGGGCAAGAACTATATCGCGGCTTGATTTCTAGAGCGACGGAAACCAGAAACATATTGCTGCTGCCCAGCACATGTGCCTCTAGACCTGTATGGCGCCTTGGAACTAGGACATCTCCCCGCTTGGGCTCACCCTGTAGGTGGTGGAGCATGCTTTTCACCAGAAATTTTAAGGGTCGCCCAGGGACACGACTTCAACCCTTTGAAATGCCCAGGCTTTTGGTCTTGTTTGCTTGCATCAGCAAGGCATTCATTGTACTTCCTGTCTGTGCTGTTCATCAAGGCCTTGGTGGTGGAAAGGAGGTTCGTGTATGTACCGGGGGAACGGGGCATATTTGTGGTGCTTACATTATAATTCCTCCGTGTGTGCCAAGTCGTGCACACTTACACTTTTTCAAAAACATTGGTGTGAAAGTCCGCAATGCCAATTTTGAGGCCCTTCTAACATGCCTTTCTCAAAGGTAGGTATGCGTGCGAGGTGCACATGTGAATGCCCAACTACAAGCGCGCAGTCTTGCATGCGTGCGTGCGTGTGCGAGTGAATGTGTGTGTGTGTGTGTGTGTGTGTGTGTGTGTGTGTGTGTGTGTGTACACAACACTTATAACACTTTATCCGAGGCAGCATGGTGACATGACGGTTGGACTTGATGGTGGGCATGAGGCAGGGACATGACAGTCGACCAGACGCAAGGACATGACGGTTGACAAGATGCAAGGACAGACGGTGGGACATGAGGCAGGCACATGAGGCAGGGACATGAGGCAGGGACATGAGGCAGGCACATGAGGCAGGGACATGAGGCAGGGACATGAGGCAGGCACATGAGGCAGGGACATGAGGCAGGGACATGAGGCAGGCACATGAGGCAGGGACATGAGGCAGGCACATGAGGCAGGCACATGAGGCAGGGACATGAGGCAGGGACATGAGGCAGGCACATGAGGCAGGGACATGAGGCAGGGACATGAGGCAGGCACATGAGGCAGGGACATGAGGCAGGCACATGAGGCAGGGACATGAGGCAGGGACATCAGGCAGGCACATGAGGCAGGGACATGGGGCAGGGACATGGGCAGGGACATGAGGCAGGGACATGGGCAGGGACATGAGGCAGGGACATGAGGCAGGGACATGGGGCAGGGACATGAGGCAGGGACATGACGGTTGACAAGATGCAAGGACAGACGGTGGGACATGAGGCAGGCACATGAGGCAGGGACATGAGGCAGGGACATGAGGCAGGCACATGAGGCAGGGACATGAGGCAGGGACATGAGGCAGGCACATGAGGCAGGGACATGAGGCAGGGACATGAGGCAGGCACATGAGGCAGGGACATGAGGCAGGCACATGAGGCAGGCACATGAGGCAGGCACATGAGGCAGGGACATGAGGCAGGCACATGAGGCAGGGACATGAGGCAGGGACATGAGGCAGGGACATGAGGCAGGGACATGAGGCAGGCACATGAGGCAGGGACATGAGGCAGGGACATCAGGCAGGCACATGAGGCAGGGACATGGGGCAGGGACATGGGGCAGGGACATGAGGCAGGGACATGGGGCAGGGACATGAGGCAGGGACATGAGGCAGGGACATGGGCAGGGCAGGGACATGAGGCAGGGACATGAGGCAGGGACATGGGGCAGGGACATGAGGCAGGGACATGGGGCAGGGACATGAGGCAGGGACATGGGGCAGGGACATGAGGCAGGGACATGGGGCAGGGACATGAGGCAGGGACATGGGGCAGGGACATGAGGCAGGGACATGGGGCAGGGACATGAGGCAGGGACATGGGGCAGGGACGTGAGGCAGGGACATGGGGCAGGGACATGAGGCAGGGACATGGGGCAGGGACATGAGGCAGGGACATGGGGCAGGGACATGACGGTTGACAAGATGCAAGGACAGACGGTGGGACATGAGGCAGGCACATGAGGCAGGGACATGAGGCAGGGACATGAGGCAGGCACATGAGGCAGGGACATGAGGCAGGGACATGAGGCAGGCACATGAGGCAGGGACATGAGGCAGGGACATGAGGCAGGCACATGAGGCAGGGACATGAGGCAGGCACATGAGGCAGGCACATGAGGCATGAGGCAGGGACATGAGGCAGGCACATGAGGCAGGGACATGAGGCAGGGACATGAGGCAGGGACATGAGGCAGGCACATGAGGCAGAGACATGAGGCAGGGACATGGGGCAGGGACATGAGGCAGGGACATGAGGCAGGCACATGAGGCAGGGACATGACGGTTGACAAGATGCAAGGACAGACGGTGGGACATGAGGCAGGCACATGAGGCAGGGACATGAGGCAGGGACATGAGGCAGGCACATGAGGCAGGGACATGAGGCAGGGACATGAGGCAGGCACATGAGGCAGGGACATGAGGCAGGGACATGAGGCAGGCACATGAGGCAGGGACATGAGGCAGGCACATGAGGCAGGCACATGAGGCAGGCACATGAGGCAGGGACATGAGGCAGGCACATGAGGCAGGGACATGAGGCAGGGACATGAGGCAGGGACATGAGGCAGGGACATGAGGCAGGCACATGAGGCAGGGACATGAGGCAGGGACATCAGGCAGGCACATGAGGCAGGGACATGGGGCAGGGACATGGGGCAGGGACATGAGGCAGGGACATGGGGCAGGGACATGAGGCAGGGACATGAGGCAGGGACATGGGGCAGGGACATGGGGCAGGGACATGAGGCAGGGACATGAGGCAGGGACATGGGGCAGGGACATGAGGCAGGGACATGGGGCAGGGACATGAGGCAGGGACATGGGGCAGGGACATGAGGCAGGGACATGGGGCAGGGACATGAGGCAGGGACATGGGGCAGGGACATGAGGCAGGGACATGGGGCAGGGACATGAGGCAGGGACATGGGGCAGGGACGTGAGGCAGGGACATGGGGCAGGGACATGAGGCAGGGACATGGGGCAGGGACATGAGGCAGGGACATGGGGCAGGGACATGACGGTTGACAAGATGCAAGGACAGACGGTGGACATGAGGCAGGCACATGAGGCAGGGACATGAGGCAGGGACATGAGGCAGGACATGAGCAGACATGAGGCAGGGACATGAGGCAGGCACATGAGGCAGGGACATGAGGCAGGGACATGAGGCAGGCACATGAGGCAGGGACATGAGGCAGGCACATGAGGCAGGCACATGAGGCAGGGACATGAGGCAGGGACATGAGGCAGGCACATGAGGCAGGGACATGAGGCAGGGACATGAGGCAGGGACATGAGGCAGGCACATGAGGCAGGGACATGAGGCAGGGACATGGGGCAGGGACATGAGGCAGGGACATGAGGCAGGCACATGAGGCAGGGACATGAGGCAGGGACATGGGGCAGGGACATGAGGCAGGGACATGGGGCAGGGACATGAGGCAGGGACATGACGGTTGACAAGATGCAAGGACATGGGGCAGGGACATGAGGCAGGGACATGAGGCAGGGACATGAGGCAGGGACATGAGGCAGGGACATGGGGCAGGGACATGAGGCAGGGACATGGGGCAGGGACATGAGGCAGGGACATGGGGCAGGGACATGACGGTTGACAAGATGCAAGGACAGACGGTGGGACATGAGGCAGGCACATGAGGCAGGGACATGAGGCAGGGACATGAGGCAGGCACATGAGGCAGGGACATGAGGCAGGGACATGAGGCAGGCACATGAGGCAGGGACATGAGGCAGGGACATGAGGCAGGCACATGAGGCAGGGACATGAGGCAGGCACATGAGGCAGGCACATGAGGCAGGGACATGAGGCAGGGACATGAGGCAGGCACATGAGGCAGGGACATGAGGCAGGGACATGAGGCAGGGACATGAGGCAGGCACATGAGGCAGGGACATGAGGCAGGGACATGGGGCAGGGACATGAGGCAGGGACATGACGGTTGACAAGATGCAAGGACAGACGGTGGGACATGAGGCAGGCACATGAGGCAGGGACATGAGGCAGGGACATGAGGCAGGCACATGAGGCAGGGACATGAGGCAGGGACATGAGGGCATGAGGCAACATGAGGCAGGGACATGAGGCAGGCACATGAGGCAGGGACATGAGGCAGGCACATGAGGCAGGCACATGAGGCAGGGACATGAGGCAGGGACATGAGGCAGGCACATGAGGCAGGGACATGAGGCAGGGACATGAGGCAGGCACATGAGGCAGGGACATGAGGCAGGGACATGAGGCAGGGACATGAGGCAGGGACATGAGGCAGGCACATGAGGCAGGGACATGAGGCAGGGACATGGGGCAGGGACATGAGGCAGGGACATGGGGCAGGGACATGAGGCAGGGACATGACGGTTGACAAGATGCAAGGACATGGGGCAGGGACATGAGGCAGGGACATGAGGCAGGGACATGAGGCAGGGACATGAGGCAGGCACATGAGGCAGGGACATGAGGCAGGGACATGAGGCAGGCACATGAGGCAGGGACATGAGGCAGGGACATGGGGCAGGGACATGAGGCAGGGACATGAGGCAGGCACATGAGGCAGGGACATGAGGCAGGGACATGAGGCAGGGACATGACGGTTGACAAGATGCAAGGACAGACGGTGGGACATGAGGCAGGCACATGAGGCAGGGACATGAGGCAGGGACATGAGGCAGGCACATGAGGCAGGGACATGAGGCAGGGACATGAGGCAGGCACATGAGGCAGGGACATGAGGCAGGGACATGAGGCAGGCACATGAGGCAGGGACATGAGGCAGGCACATGAGGCAGGCACATGAGGCAGGGACATGAGGCAGGGACATGAGGCAGGCACATGAGGCAGGGACATGAGGCAGGGACATGAGGCAGGCACATGAGGCAGGGACATGAGGCAGGGACATGAGGCAGGGACATGAGGCAGGCACATGAGGCAGGGACATGAGGCAGGGACATGGGGCAGGGACATGAGGCAGGGACATGGGGCAGGGACATGAGGCAGGGACATGACGGTTGACAAGATGCAAGGACATGGGGCAGGGACATGAGGCAGGGACATGAGGCAGGGACATGAGGCAGGACATGAGGCAGGCACATGAGGCAGGGACATGAGGCAGGGACATGAGGCAGGCACATGAGGCAGGGACATGAGGCAGGGACATGGGGCAGGGACATGAGGCAGGGACATGGGGCAGGGACATGAGGCAGAGACATGGGGCAGGGACATGAGGCAGGGACATGGGGCAGGGACATGAGGCAGGGACATGGGGCAGGGACATGAGGCAGGGACATGGGGCAGGGACATGAGGCAGGGACATGGGGCAGGGACATGAGGCAGGGACATGACGGTTGACAAGATGCAAGGACAGACGGTGGGACATGAGGCAGGCACATGAGGCAGGGACATGAGGCAGGGACATGAGGCAGGCACATGAGGCAGGGACATGAGGCAGGGACATGAGGCAGGCACATGAGGCAGGGACATGAGGCAGGGACATGAGGCAGGCACATGAGGCAGGGACATGAGGCAGGGACATGAGGCAGGCACATGAGGCAGGGACATGAGGCAGGCACATGAGGCAGGCACATGAGGCAGGGACATGAGGCAGGACATGAGGGACATGAGCAGGGACATGAGGCAGGGACATGAGGCAGGGACATGAGGCAGGCACATGAGGCAGGGACATGAGGCAGGGACATGAGGCAGGCACATGAGGCAGGGACATGAGGCAGGGACATGGGGCAGGGACATGAGGCAGGGACATGGGGCAGGGACATGAGGCAGAGACATGGGGCAGGGACATGAGGCAGGGACATGGGGCAGGGACATGAGGCAGGGACATGGGGCAGGGACATGAGGCAGGGACATGGGGCAGGGACATGAGGCAGGGACATGGGGCAGGGACATGAGGCAGGGACATGACGGTTGACAAGATGCAAGGACAGACGGTGGGACATGAGGCAGGCACATGAGGCAGGGACATGAGGCAGGGACATGAGGCAGGGACATGAGGCAGGCACATGAGGCAGGGACATGAGGCAGGCATGAGGCAGGGACATGAGGCAGGGACATGAGGCAGGCACATGAGGCAGGGACATGAGGCAGGCACATGAGGCAGGCACATGAGGCAGGGACATGAGGCAGGGACATGAGGCAGGCACATGAGGCAGGGACATGAGGCAGGGACATGAGGCAGGCACATGAGGCAGGGACATGAGGCAGGCACATGAGGCAGGGACATGAGGCAGGGACATCAGGCAGGCACATGAGGCAGGGACATGGGGCAGGGACATGGGGCAGGGACATGAGGCAGGGACATGGGGCAGGGACATGGGGCAGGGACATGAGGCAGGGACATGGGGCAGGGACATGGGCAGGGACATGAGGCAGGGACATGGGCAGGGACATGAGGCAGGGACATGGGGCAGGGACATGAGGCAGGGACATGGGGCAGGGACATGAGGCAGGGACATGGGGCAGGGACATGAGGCAGGGACATGGGGCAGGGACATGAGGCAGGGACATGGGGCAGGGACATGAGGCAGGGACATGGGGCAGGGACATGAGGCAGGGACATGGGGCAGGGACATGAGGCAGGGACATGGGGCAGGGACATGAGGCAGGGACATGGGGCAGGGACATGAGGCAGGGACATGGGGCAGGGACATGAGGCAGGGACATGGGGCAGGGACATGAGGCAGGGACATGGGGCAGGGACATGAGGCAGGGACATGGGGCAGGGACATGAGGCAGGGACATGGGGCAGGGACATGAGGCAGGGACATGGGGCAGGGACATGAGGCAGGGACATGGGGCAGGGACATGAGGCAGGGACATGGGGCAGGGACATGAGGCAGGGACATGGGGCAGGGACATGAGGCAGGGACATGGGGCAGGGACATGAGGCAGGGACATGGGGCAGGGACATGAGGCAGGGACATGGGGCAGGGACATGAGGCAGGGACATGGGGCAGGGACATGAGGCAGGGACATGGGGCAGGGACATGAGGCAGGGACATGGGGCAGGGACATGAGGCAGGGACATGGGGCAGGGACATGAGGCAGGGACATGGGGCAGGGACATGAGGCAGGGACATGGGGCAGGGACATGAGGCAGGGCAGGGACATGAGGCAGGGACATGGGGCAGGGACATGAGGCAGGGACATGGGGCAGGGACATGAGGCAGGGACATGAGGCAGGGACATGGGGCAGGGACATGAGGCAGGGACATGGGGCAGGGACATGAGGCAGGGACATGAGGCAGGGACATGGGGCAGGGACATGAGGCAGGGACATGAGGCAGGGACATGGGGCAGGGACATGAGGCAGGGACATGGGGCAGGGACATGAGGCAGGGACATGAGGCAGGGACATGGGGCAGGGACATGAGGCAGGGACATGAGGCAGGGACGTGACGGTGTCTTACCTCGGAGTTCCTGGTCAATTGTTTCATCGTCTCTGAGATCCGCAACCACTTCCTCGAATGAGCCCCCCTGCAACGGTTCCGCAATCATTGGGCCTCCAAACATGGTCCTTAGGACTTTGCAGTCAATGACGCGGAACGGCAGGTCCACGTCCAAAGGCGCATAATTGAGGTCCATTGCCGGTTGCACATGGGGAGAGACTGCTGGCAGATCCACAGACGGATTACCACCCTGCCTGAATGAGGACGCACCAACAGCCATGGCACAGACACCACGCTCGTAATACGGTCGCATGTGCATTGCCAAGCGGATGCTGGCCGGCGCTGCCAGGTTCAGCACTGCTCGCTGCGACGCATTCAGGGTTATGACGGCCAGGGGGTTGCCGCACTTCTCGAACCAAGCTGCCGAGAAGGGGGGGTTATGCGGATCAACGTATGCATAGCATACTTCGAGCTGTCTGGGATCTCGTGACGTGGTGCGGTATCCGGTGACCTTGATGGCATGAGCCCGGACGTTTCTCAAAATGGCTGTGATGTCGCGTCGTTGGGCCACCGGTATTTCATACCAGCTGGAAAGGGGCACAGCGGCCACCCGCCTAGCCTGCCGCGACTGTGCAACCTCCTGGCCGTGATGCACCTACGCCCTCAAGGTGAATTTTACTATTTTTAGACAAGGGTCGTCAACAAAAGTCCATGCTTAGTGAGCAACGTCAGAGCCATCCATCCATGCCATAACGACTGAGGCCTCGTGACCTTGAGTACTCCTACATCAGAGTCCATGGTGGAGTCCCGATACCAAAGTCCATCTAGACTTAGAGGTTCTGAAGAGCAGCGGTAATGCAAGTTGGGTTGAAGCTGGCCAGGATCGGTTCGCACCGGGACTCGTTTCTTGGAAATGGCAAAAAGAAATGATCTGAAACCCAACGCCGGCCATGACTGTGGTCTATCACTTTCAGATCAGACATTATCACAGTGGTTAGGGAACACTGTCACATGCAAGCGCGTGTCCGCAATCGCGCACGGGTCACACACACAAGCTGCCCATTATGCAAACTCGCCCACACACTCCATGATTCCACAGGGCCTCGCTGTTCAGGATGGGACAAACTGGCTTTCATGTCATTTTGATTTTGATACCACCAGTTTAGGTTTATAGAAACAGATATTTGGTGACATAGATACTCACGGAAAGTGGACAAAGACCAGCGGACAGATTAACAGGATTATCCATATCGAGGCGGTATCAGAGTGGAAAGCCCCGGGTGAATCTGGACTACTCGCTTGCATAAATGGTAAGTTTTGCGTAAAGCTTGGAAGGAGGAGGTGATGGATCTTACAAGCTGGTTCACAGCAAGTCATCATGAGAGGTGGAATGCAACATTCAGGACTTGGAGGTTGGGCACAGGAGCTCAACATAACATTTTTTGGAAGGCACACATACGGAATCTTTGCACACTGGATGATCCCAAGGAAATAGGAATTACTTCGATATCATAATACTGGCGAAGACAAGTCGCCGCGGTAAAGATGTGCTGCGGATATGCTTCGGTTTGGAACCCTGCCCAGTGGTCTGCGCGACGTTCGTGCTTTATTTCTATAGCTTCGCCTGATTTATGAGTCGTCACAAGATCAAATTCCCCTACGAAAATGAAAACTTGATTTACAGGATCAGAGCTCGCAAGGCGGCATGGGATGGCCGCCACAGCCCTTGAGGTCTCCATCCGAACAAGCTCATGGATGGTTTCTGCATATTAAAACAACAATCACAGTGAGCATAATCTGAAAAGCGATCGCTAACAACAATTCTAAGGGATACAGGACGCCGCACCCGCCATTGCGTCTATGTGCCGTTGCCCGACTTTCCCAGCGTCAGGCACTCTTCTCACTCCGCTCAGGAAAACGTGAGGTGGTTTCAATACAATCTCCGTAGCAATCCAGTCGTGGCATACAGTTACGGGATACAAGCACTGGATACGATGATGTTATCGACCATGGTAGGATCTGGTCTGATTGGACGGATAGCTTATCCTGGATAAGGCAAGGAGCGGTTGGATGGTCGTTGCCAACGGCCATCAAAAATTTGGATTTGATCGACATCGAAGTTCGAACCCTACGAGTCGGAGTCCCAACTTGGGAGAATCCTGATTGTTCCTGCCACAAAGGGCAACACAGCGGGAACTTGGTGTTGATCAGCCCTCAGGCGCGTGTGTGCCGACAGAATGGGTTCTCTATACAACCCATTGCTATAGATGAGCCCCGAATGTTTGCTATAGAAGAAAAGCTGTGCAAGACACTCTGCTGCATCCTCCTGTGAGTTGCAACGCTGTGCAATATGTGGCAAGATCCGGAGCAGCTCCAATGAAATGCCGTCAAGGAACCGCATCAGCATATGCTGTCACAACGCTGGGACAGTTAACTTCATACTTTTAAAAAAGTACCGGCCGTAAAAGCCACCGCTTCTCCCGGGAGAGCCAAGAAGGCACTTCACTAACTCATTCATGGAAGATCCAGCTTCCAAACAATTTCTCTCATTCGTTCATGCAAGATCCAGCGTCCAAGCAACTTGGGCTTCACTGAATGCGTGCCCCGAGTCGATGCGTCCCATCCTTGCAGGCTATGAAAATTCAGCCCGATGGGAAGCTTGCAGCAAGTGCGACTGCATCATATGAAGGTCAAATGGCGCTGCCTCAAGGGGAGCGCCAACACGCCTAATCAGTTTCGAAAAGAGGACGCCTGAGCGTCCCCGGGGCCGCCAAACGGGGGTCTGAGAGTGATGTATTACACTTTAATCGTTAAACACCAGAGCACTTGTCCAAACTTCTGGACCACTTCAAGCATGTGCTCCAACCATCCAAAACTCAACACATTCGAAAACCAAAGTCCCCGAGCATCGTGCTGAGCCAGCCTTTGAGATTGCGGCAGGAACAGCAACAGGGGGACCAGCTGCACTCTGCGGGCCCTCATGCTACAGCTTCAGGCGGCCTTGATTAGGCGATGCAACCTGAGTTGCTGTTCCCGAGTGGAGAGCGCACAGCGCATCTTCCAAGGCGCGCCCATACCAGACCCACATTGCACGACCTTGATTAGGCGATGAAGGCTGGGCCTCTTGGATTACTTACGTGGTGCTGGCACACGCAGCCTCTCCCTTAACCGACCCACAGAAAAAGGGGTCTGTGACGTGCGGGATGCTATCGTGTTGCTTGTGCCTGTGAGAGCCCTCTTTCAGGCACACGCACATTCCAGGATCACATTGCATGGCCGTTTGTCAAATGCAATGCAGGTTGGGAGTCTCGAATACTTCTTCCTGGCCTTGAGTCAATTGACTTGCAAGGCTCTTGCTACACGCAGCCTCTCTCGAAATCGATCCACGGAAAAGTGGTCTGTGACTGAGGGCAAGGCTGTCTTGTTGCTGGTGCCTGTGAGGGCTCGGCTTTCCCGCAAACGCAGAAAGGTCCAGAAGCCCCACCAAGGGCGTATGCTTCACATCCTCCGTCCCCCCCCCCCCTTCCCCTAATCCTATCGAGGGACGGCAGGGGGATTACAAATTAGCCGTTCACCAAATTCGACACCAAAACCCCCAACCCCCCAAAAAAATAGTGAGAGAGAAAGAGAGCCGCTTGTGAATGAGCCGTCCACAAAAAGAACAGAGCCATTCACAGTAAAAAAGCATTCCTTAACAAAACAGAGCTGCTTGTCTGCCCTCCATAGGGCGGGCCATGGTCCCCTCCTGCGTGCTTGTGCTCCAATGAGTACAGCGACTGCCTCGGAATAAGCGGTACAAAGCTGCCGGGTTCCCAGGAGACCATTGGGTGGGAAACCCCCCCTAGAGGGAAGCTGGGACTGGGACCACGGACAAAGGTTGTACGAGCACATAATGAGTGCAGGCAAACATGACGGCAATGTTCTTTCCTGTTTTCTAGCTGCGACTTTCCAATGCGCAGGGGCCTTCGAAGTGCACCAGCGGGGATGAACGAAGTCGCTTCTGGTTTGAAAGCTGGTTGAGGGAACCCCACGCATGCCGGTCAATCAGCCCCGCAGCCACGCAGCCTCCCAAGTACCCGGGGATCCTATCTAGCCATACGATCGAGCAATTTCACAGATACCTACTACTTGCGGCCCGTCCTGGCACCGCCGAAAAACGTGCTTGCATCCCATATGGTGCTGCAACAGCCACCGGTACCCGCCTCTTGAACTTGGATTCGCAGCAGATCCGACCACATCTCGGCACAGGCATATGAGGAAGCGGCGCGCAAATGTGTGCTGCACATTACCCGTACTTTGGTTGGCCTCCCAGCCCATACAGCAGTACAATGACAGGAGTCAGCATGACACAAGCAGGGCACTGTCCAGCCGGGCAACCATGAAGCGGGGACGACAACACATATTCCGGGCTTCACACCATGCAAACATGTACAGAAAGCAGGTCACACACACACACACACACACACACACACACACACACACTTGCACACGCACACACCCACACACGCACGCGTGCACACACCCACACACGCACACGTGTGAACACACACACACACACACACACACACACACACACACACACACACACACACACACACACATGCACACGCACACTTACGCAAGCAATCCTGTGAGGCACGAGAGATCGAGAGCAGGCAACACCTAACATGTTCCTCAACCGGAACACCCGACATGGTCCCCCAAACGCATGCATTTTGGGGCCACCACTCGAGGCCAATCCGCAAGACCTTCCTCTCGAAGATGAGCAGCTGCGTACAAACGAGACCTGACGGACTTGGACACCAGTGACCAGCGACCCATAAAGCATACCCGGCAAGACTGCTGCGCGAACATCGGGGGCTCGTGTTCACTGTGGCAGCCCAAGGGGGAGTTCGATGAATTCTTCGTCTGCTTCTACTTGTACCGAGGATTCTAAATCTTCCTCGCCTGAAAGAAACCCATTGTGCCATTCGGCGGCCAATTGGTACTCATGAGGAATCCGGACGGCTTCGGACCGCAAATGCGTCTCCACATCCCAGGCGCGCGCGGGAAGAATGACACCCCGCTCCCCGAAGCTGAAGGGTTGACGTTCACCTCCCACGACCATGCCCACGATGCTGTGCTGAACTGTCCCAGCCATTAACATGAATCAAGGGCGACCTATATCAGTCGCAACCCAAGCAGGGGAGGCATGCAAGGTACTTCAAGGCGATCACACTGATAGTGCTAGAACCTGATTTCCAGAGAACTGTTGGCAAGAACCATATTGCGACTTGAGTTCCAGAGCGACGTGGGCAAGAAACATATTGCGGCTGCCACACACATGTGTCCATAGACCTGTGTGGCGCATTGGGAACCAAGGCACCTCTACGCATGGCTTATCCTGAAGTTCGTGGAGCATGCTTTGACCCCTCTCTCAAGCATTAGGAATTGCAGGGTCGCGAAGATACATGACTTCAACCCCGCGGATTCCCCAGCCTTGTGGTCTTGTCTGCTTGCATCAGCAAGACCTTGATGTGAAAAGCCCGCTATGCCAATCTTGTGGCTCTTCTTACATGCCTTCCAAACGCATACATGCGAGCGGGGTGCACATGTTGACGCCCGAGGACAACTGTGCAGGCACGCATGCATGCATGTGCGTTCGTGCGTGCGCGCACGCGCGCGCGTCTGTGTGTGTGTGTGTGTGTGTGTGTGTGTGTGTGTGTGTGTGTGTGTGTGTGTGTGTGTGTGTGTGAGAGAGAGAGAGAGAGAGAGAGAGAGAGAGTGTGTGTGTGTGTGTGTGTGTGTGTGTGTGTGTGTGTGTTATCATGCGCATGCATATGTGTTGTCGCGTGTGTGTGGGGGCGAAGGTGGGGTAGGGGGGAAACGAGGGGTGCAGGAGGAGGGGGCCAGGAAAACTGGATGGGAAGAAAAGGATGGAGGATAACGAGCATGCAACGTAGATGTGGCGTGTGAAGAAGGGGGAGGTGAAGACGTGTCTCGCTCAAAAGTTCACGGGTCACACACGCACACGCACACAAACACACACACACACACACACACACACACACACACACACACACACACACACACACACACACACACACACACAACCACAACACTCGAGCAGTTTTTCTCTGAGGCAGCGTAGGAACAGTACGGTGGGACATGGCAATGGGACGTGGCGGTGGGACATGGCGGTGGGACATGACGGTGGGACATGACGGTGGGACATGGCGGTGGGACATGGCAGCGGTGGGACATGGCGGTGGGACATGATGCAGGGAGATGACGGTGGGACGTGGCGGTGGGACATGACGGTGTCTAACCTCGGAATGCTGGATCAAGTATTTCCCCCTCTCCGAGGGTGGCAAGCACTTCGTCGAATGTGGCGCCAAGCAATGGTTCCGAAACTAATGGGCCTCCAAACACGCTTGGTAAAATGTTGCGGTCAATGACGCGGAATGGCGGCTCCACGTTCGAAGGCGCATTGTTGAGGCCCATATGCGTGGAGACTGCTGGCAGATGCACAAACTCATCTTCATCAACGGCAGGCACAAGCTGGCGGAACAGGGCCTCGCCAAGAGCCATGGCGCAGACATTGACATCGTAATGTGGTCGCATGTGCGTTGTGTTGTTGACGCGAATGGTGGCCGGCGCTACCTGATTTAGCTTTGCTCGTTGGTCATCACTCAGCTTGAAGACGGCCAGGCCGTTGCCGCAGACCTCAAACCAAGCTGCCGAGAATTCGCGGTGTTGTCTGTATGCACTGCTTATGTGGGGCAAGCTGGGATCTTCTGACGCAGTGTGGAATTTGTCGAGCTCGATGGCATTGGCTGCGGGGTCCCGTAACAGGGCTCGGATGCTGCATCGTTTGGCCTCCGGTATGTGATACCAGCAGGACATGGACACAACGGCCACCCTTCTAGCATGCAACGTTTCTGTCCACACACTGCCACTCGGGGTTTCCTGCACCATCGACTTAAACATTTATTTCAAAGCAACATGTGTAAACAAAAGTCCACGCTTAATGGAGTTGATGGAACCTCAGAGTCATTGATCGATACCATAACGACCGATGCTTCGTGAGAAAGGGCGATCCTAGCTGAGAGTCCATGGTGGATTCCTGATACCAGAGTTCCCGGTGGGTACCTATAATTGAGGTTCTGAAATCCAGGGGTAATGGATGTTTGCTCTCAGTCCTCAAACTGGCTACGATTAGTTCGGACCGAGACTCTGTCTTACAATAGGCAAGGAGAAAAGATCTGAAACCCAGCGCCTGCCACAGAAACCTGACTCCGATCTATCACTTTCAGATCAGAAATTAACACATTTTTAGGAAACGCTGTCACATGCGAGAGTCACGCGGGCACGCAACTGCACAGGGGGCCACACATACAAGCTGCCCATCAGGCACGTGCATGCACACTCGCCCACACATTCAATGCTGCCACAGGGCCTCACTCCTCAGGAGGGAACAGTGTGGCGTTCGTAAAATTCACGTGTTGATACCATCATTTCGGATTGTTAGAAGGAGGTGTTCGTTGACAGAGGCACTGACAGATACTAAAATAAGACCAGCGGACAGATGAGATGTGTTTATTTATACGGAAATCGAGGTCAGGTCAGAAGGGAAAGCTCCAGGTGACTCCTCCCTGCTCCTTTCCCCAAAGAATAAACTTAACATATTAATTAAGGAGGAGGTGATGGACCGTACAAGCTGGCTCACAGGCGCGTTGTTATGGCACGTGGAATGCGACGCTCGCGCAATGGGTTGGGCACAAGACCTAAACATAACATCTTGTAGAGAGCACAATATGCAATACATGTGCACTGGATGATACCAAGGAAGCATGTTGTACCTCAGACCACTTGTGCCAGCGAAGCCATTGCGCCGCAGTGAAGATCTGCCCTGGGTAAGCCTGCGTTTGGAATCCTGCCCAATGAAATGTTCCGGGCACCTTCTGAATGCTGATAGGGTTGTTTTCATCATTAAACCGCACAGCATCAAAGTCTCCAAGGAACACGAGTCCTTGATTAATAGGAAAAGATGGCGCAAGATGCCGTGGGACGGGTTCCACATCCCTTGTGGCCTCCCTGAGAAACTGATGCAGGGTGAGTAGATCTGCATCAGTGATCACAATCAGTACAATTAAACAGCGATGGCTATCGACATTTCAAGGGATATAGGACGCCGCACCAGCCATTGTGTATATCTGTTGGTGACCGACCTTCCCAGCGTCAGACACTTTCCTCACTCCGCTCAGGGAAACGTGATGTGCTTTCAGTACAATCTCTGCAGCAATCCGGTTGCGGCATGCAGTTACGGGATACAAGAGCACTGGATACGGTAATGTTATAAACCATGGCAGCGTCTGGCCTGATTGGACGGAGTCGTCGGATGGCCGTTGCCAACGTTGGCAACGGAATTAAAAACTTGGATCAAATCGACATCGAACCCTAGGGCTGGGAAGTTCCCAGCCCAGTGGGAACCCCTGCATGTTCACAAGGATAACACAGCGGGAACTTGGTGTTCATCAGCCGTCAGACGGCGGTGTGCTGGCAGAATGCGTGTTCTAACCAAGATATATCCCGACAAGGACTATCTAAGTTTTGACCGACACGACATGTCGATCGGAGGCGCAGGGGACCCCAAAGCGCAATCGCACTTACGCTTGCATAGCTCAAAGAACACCATGTTCCGGGAAGGGGCGTCGCTCTTCCCACAGCGTATCTATGATGGTGTGCCTGACATGAACAACGGGCGAGCGCCCAGAACAGCCTACAGTGGCTTACACGGTCTGTGGGTGATTTTCGGAGCGACAGACAGGCTTGTTCATCTCTATGCTCATCTTTTGGCGAAAGGAGTCATTCCAGAAGCAGTGTTTTTCGTGGTTGATAGCTATGAGGTAGGCGCGGGCAGGAAAAGGCACTCTTGTTCAGGTGGCGTGGTTCACAACGTTCCCTTCGCCGATTGATATCTGGCTTCCAGTGGTTGATGGATAGTCAAGGGATTGCTCTGAGGGGGTTAAATTGTAATTGCTCTGAGGGGTTCTGAGGGGACTGTGATTAAAAGGTTCTGACTGTGACACTTTGTGTCGCCATGACTTCTTGTTGAGTCAGGATGCAAAGGCTTTGGCGGACAAGGTGAAGCCAAAACGGATCTGGCCGTCCTTAGGTGAGTGAGATTCGAAGGTCTTTCTTAAAGTTCTTGAATGTCGCTAGTGATGTGTTATCGGGGGACCAGGCTGAAGTGTTGTGGTCACACAGGTTGGAGCATCCTTGTCGCATGGAAAATGTGCCAATGGCCTGAAGGGAATCCTCCAAAAACACATGCAGAAGAGTGGGCCAGAATTATTCCTCAAGCTGACTTTTTTTGCCATGATCAAAATCGTCCCACGCAGGATACAACATGGTTTCACCGAGGGTTAAAAGACTTCGTTCCCTTCACCGGTGATTTCCGAGGGGCAGTAAGCGTCAGAGCGAAGAAAGTGGTCACCTTCTGGTGGGGCTTTGCCGATGACACATTGAAGGTAATGCGGACTGTGATAAACATATCCATCGTTTTTCCTGTTCTTCATTGTCAGGGACCTTCAAGGGCTTCACATGTTCAGCTTTTTTCCAAGCATTAAATATCGTTTGGCAAGGAAGCCTTAATTGCTTTTTTAAGAAAGCTCACTGCCCATGGACATGTTTGATGGGGGTGGTTGTTGATGGACATGCTTTGAGGCAGCTGGATGTATCTTTCTCCATCTTCTTGCAATGTTTCATCTGCCCTGCAATTCCTCGTGTTGTTGTATCTCTTGCCTTCTTTCTTCTGTCCTGCTCGATGCCTTGGTTCTCCAGGTTTGACGGGTTTCACTCAACAAGAATTGAGGCTTCCAAACTGTACAATGGGTTGCAAGATCAGTCAGGACCAGCTGTTAAACCCCCCCCCCCCCGCCTTCCCAACGGGGAGTTTGCTGAATCACAGCATGTTTGCATCTGGTTTGTTGGATGTGTCTTGCTGTGGGCAGGGGCCATGACAGGGGCAATGGCAGCAGCAGATGCATCACTTTGGGATCCAGGGGACCAGCTTAAGGGCTGACCAGAAGTGTGTGGTCGCCTTGCAGGATACAAACTTGTACCAGCGCTTGGGTGTCATGGGCCAAAGCTGTGTGAAAGTGCTGAAGTGTGACCCAGCTGACGTGCCATCTGTAACTGCAGAGGTTGATCGTCACGTACAGGAAGCAGCTGACTTCTTTGAGGTGATGCGTGCGCCGTTTGCAAATGCAGAGTTCTTTAGTGTAGGGTAGCAGGTTTTTAGTGTTGGAAAATTGGTCGGTGTTTGCAGCACCATCTGGCAGAGCCGTGTGCGATACACAAGGCATTAGAATCATTTCAAGTGGTGAAGTTGCAATGTCTGGCCATCGACACCGTTTGTTTTGAAGGGGCCTGCCTTTCTCTGCCCCCTTATGACAGTTTATTTGTGCCTGCTGGCCTATGAGTGGCTTGATCCTTTTTTGCTACTGGATAGTTCATTATTGGATAGCAAGGTGCCGGGGTTGCTTGCTTTATATGCCACTTGCGCATATTTCAAGTTGATTGAGATGTCCAACATCCATTGAGCAGGCTTCGCGCTTGTTGTCATCAGATTTCAGAACACCTTTCGTCTTCCTTTTGTTTCGTTTCACCCATGTAACTCTCTTCCAAATTGGAAAGATGTTGAGCTCACTAAGAGTCTGGAGTTTTTTATGGAGTTGACTGACAACTCTATTGCAGAGAAGTGAGGTTAACCTTATTTTAGCAATGCTCACCCTGATTCTTCATAAAGTCAACCTGATTTCCTGTATTGAAGTTCTTAATTTAGTTTGAGGACGCAGAATGTTTGACGTTCCTTTGTTTATCTCCCCCCCCATCTCTCTCTCTCTCTCTCTCTTTCTCTCTCTCTCTTCTCTCTCTCTCTCTCTCTCTCTCTCTCTCTCTCTGTCTCTCTTCTCTCTCTCTCTCTCTCTCTCTCTCTCTCTCTCTCTCTCTCTCTCTCTCTCTCTCTCTCTCTCTCTCTCTCTCTCTCTCTCTCTCTCTCTCTCTCTCTCTCTCTGCCCCCCATCCTGCGCACTCTCTCCCTCCCCTCCCTCCCTGTGTCTCTCTCTTTCTCCCCTTTACGCACACTCTCCCCCCCTCTCTCTCCAGTTCTCTTTCTCTCTCTCTCTCTCTCTCTCTCTCTCTCTCTCTCTCTTGTGTGGTGTGTGTGTGTGTGTGTGTGTGTGTGTGTGTGTGTGAGAGAGAGAGAGAGAGACAGAGAGAGAGAGAGAGAGAGAGAGAGAGAGAGAGAGAGAGAGAGAGAGCGGGAGCGAGAGTGAGAGCGAGAGCGAGAGCGAGAGAGAGGCTGAGAGATAGTGAGTGCGAGGGCGCTCAAGCACGGAGCGGCTGTCCTGGTACATTTGGTATGGTGTTTCGTGGTCCCCCCAAACAAAGATCCCCGTTGGGGGGGGGGGGTTAAATTGTTGATGTGTGTGACCAGGCTATTTGTGTAAACCACTGTGCAGCATGCTCTGGTTCTCTCTAATCTGCCATATAGTCGGTTTCTTATAGGATGATGTGAATGTCTTCACATACTCATGAGATCTATGTTGAGCACACTCGATAATGTGTCTCGAATTACCTTTGTGTGGAGTAGCCAACTGATGGACAATGTCTCATCTTGACTATCGTGGTCAATGCCTTTGAAGTGCTGCACATGACAAGCTTTCAGCCAAGAGACCAAGATGTTTGTTGGACCGCCGTGGGATTTGATTCCTGTGGCGATTGGTTTTGCAGACTTACATGGACAAGAACGTGACGGAATCGCTGGACAGGAGAGATGCTGTGTTCACAAAGGCAAAGGCTGATGGGCTTTTCAACCCGGAAGACGACGATCCCGAACCTTACAGCTTGATGACATGGAAGGTGGGCACTTGTTCTTGTGGACAGAACTTGTGACCCACCGCTGGGGACGTGCTGCGAGCCCAAATGCATTTCGACGGGTCCTGGTTGATTGGGTTTCATAAGATTTGTTTATTCAACCCAGCTTCCGATCATATGTTGCGCTCAGTGTCACAAGTGCTTGGCGAGGCAGGTCATGGATGGTACATGCAGCTGCTTCCCGCATCTGCGGGTCCAGTCTCGTTGTACATTCTCGCTCTCGTTGTACATTCTTCCATTGTGTGTGTGGTGTGTGTGTGTGTGTGTGTGTGTGTGTGTGTGGAGAGAGAGAGAGAGAGAGAGAGAGAGAGAGAGAGAGAGAGAGAGAGAGAGAGAGAGAGAGAGAGAGAGAGAGAGAGAGAGAGAGAGAGAGACCAGGGGAGGGGACAGAGGGAGAGGGGGGAGAGATGGAAAGAGGGGAGGGGAAGGGAGGGGGGGGGAGTGTGTGTGTGTGTGTGTGTGTGTGTGTGTGTGTGTGTGTGTCTGTGTATGTGTGTGTGTGTGAGAGAGAGAGAGAGAGAGAGAGAGAGAGAGAGAGAGAGAAAGAGACTGTGTGTGTGAGAGAGAGAGAGTGTGTGTGTGTGTGTGTGTGAGAGTGTGTGTGTCTGTGTGTGTGTGTGTGTGTGTGTGTTTGTGTGTGTGTGTGTGTGTGTGTGTGTGTGTGTGTGTGTGTGTGTGTGCGCGCACGTGCGCGCGTGTGCGTTTGTGTTGGGCGGGGGGCGGGGGGAAAAGACCACCATAGAAATTCGTGGAAAAGTCTGAGTTGTAATGAATATGAGATTGCGGAAAGGAACACCAGGGCAGTTGAAATGGCTTAAGGAGGAGAAACCGGGTCATTGGGGTGCAGTCATTGGGTGGATATTGACATCTAAGGCTCTTTTCATGTGCAGACGAAAACGAATTTCAGTCCACAAAGAATTGCTAAATTGACAGCAATGGTGGAAAAAGATATTGCGGAAGGGCGCGAAGACCCCTCCCTGATGCAGCCTCCGCCAAATGGGAGAGTAAACGGCAAGGCGTTCTCCTATATCGTCCGTCACAAATGCACACCTGGGGAGTCCGGCCAGCCCCTGAGCAGTGGGTTGCCATTGTCTCTGAGTCCCCTCCATCTCGAACCCAGCAGTGTTCCTACAGTTACACAGTCCTAATGGCTGTGAACTGCGTGCTGACCACATTATCAGCAGCCCAGAAGGTTTTGTCTGCTCGTGGCTGGGCAGCGCACATCTCATTAAGCAGTCGGGCCCGTCCTCTGAGCCGTCTGCTTGCCGTCTGGAGTGTGATGGCTTCTGAAAGCATCAAGATGTTGCTTGATGTCTGGCTCTGATGTTGTGGGATGTCTGGCTTTTGATTGCTCCTAGACGTCATGTGACATCTGGATTCTGACACTGACAAGCTGTTGTTGTGTAAAATCTGGGCCTTGAAAGCGTCAAGATTTGTCATGTTGAGGTTTTGATAGCTTCAAGAGGGTGTGTGATATCTGGGTGTAACAGCGTCTAGATGTTATCTGATGGTGTGTGATGTCTGGGCTTCTGACAGCGGCAACATCCTGAAATTTGACATCTGGGTGATGAAACCTACAAGCTGTCGTGCGATGTCTGGCGTCAAGTTGCACTCAGCTGACCAAGCACTGCTTATCAGCACGTGTCTATGCCTGTACCTCTTTGAATGCATGTATACAGACTCGCCTAACTACTTTTTTTAGCAACCTTGCCATTTTGGGTTTGACTGGCAGCTTTGCTTGGACGAAATATGTCATCGTCAGTCTTGAAGTGTCCTGGTATGCCAGAACTTTAACTACTTGCAAGATTGATTGCTGCTGTGGTCAAAACTCCAAGCCGCAAGACCTCTGTCGTATTGTGTTTGGGGGAATAGGATTAGGGTAGTGAGCTGGTCTGGATAACCAACCCCCCCCCCCCCCAAATTTTGGACGAGGTGTCTCCTGTCAAGGAGCAAGCCGCATTTAAGAGCGCAATCTTGCTACGCATCTGGTGCTCTATGAGGCCATCATTAAATGCATTGTGCGTCGTTGGCAGGCTTGAACGTGAAGCTTGTTTGTGCGGTCCATTGTCTGGATGTGTGGATTACCGTACTCGAATTTGCCAAGGTTGAAGCATGTTTCAGGTTATAATGTGTGAAGCTGCTCAGGCCAGGTCCACGGGTCGGTTGGAGTAGGGCTCGAAGGCCTCTAGACATTTACAGTTCGGGGACTATGATTGCAAACACTAAGGAGCAAGACTACACAATCCAATCCAAGGCATTTGGGACGCAAATATGTGGGGCTATATATGCTTCACTTTAAGTCTGAATGTTTGTTCTGTACACGCATGTGTTCTAGAACAAGAGAGGGCAATCATGCAGAAAGCCAATTAGCAAGTGGGTCCCGCCCTGGTTTACAACCCCCACCTTGTTTGCGAAGTCTGGGGATTCGCACCTTGTGTTTGAGCCGACGCCCTCCGAGTCTGAGCGTCGCCGCATGAAGAAGAATGCTGAGAAGTTGTCAGTAGAGTAGGTCTTGGAGGCACAAAGGAAACAATTGGACGCTCTGCGGAGGTAGGTCTTTGTCTGCACGGCCTTCAGGGAGTCTCATTTAAAGCCAAATTTTAAAGGCGGCCTGATTTGAAGGCAAAATTGAAGGGAGTCTCATGTGAAGCAGATTTGAAGAGAATTTCATTCGAAGGCACCTATGAAGGGAGTCTCATCTGAATGCGCCTACAGTCATAGACCAGCAGTTGCCAGAGGATGCGTCAGTTCCCTTGCGGTCTGGGATCTGCGATCTTGAGATGCTTTGGATGAGTAGGAACTGTGGAAGTAAGGGTGTGTGTTGTAACAAATCATTTAATTTGTTAAAGTTAAGGGTGCTGACATTCACTTCTTTCTTAATTAAGAGCAGTGGGGCACTGTGTTGCCATGGGTGCAACCATCGATGGCTTCATTTTGGCAGAGATATTTCCTCATTTTGCTGCAATGCGGATGCCATTTCAAGTCCAATGCTGGACCCACTGAGATTACGATTTTACATCGTATCAAGCATGGCTTGATCAAGCCATGCTCGTGAGTCACTTTTGCGACAAGTCTGGCCCCGTTTTAATGATTTGATTTGGTGGCCCTGATGATGAACGTACCGACCTGACGTAGAGTACCCTGGCCTGGGGGGTTCGAAAAAGTATCGAGCGCTTTGGGTAGGTTGCTCAATCTAGCTCGACTTTTCCCGGGGTTTGTAAAATGGGTGGCATCATCCAAATGCCCATCTCAAAGCTGAAATCTCCAGTCCATCTCAAAGCCCAAAGCTACTGCCCATCTCAAAGTTCAAAGCTACTATCCAGCTCAATGTGACTCCATGTAGTTTGATCGTGATGCTAAGGGATTCACCTTGGTGATAGGGGATTCACGAAAGGTGTGGACAGAATGCACAGGAGTCCAAAACAGGACTGTTGGTTTGAAACAGGAGTTCTTCTTGTTCTCTTTGTTTAAGGACAACGTGTTTGGGTCGTAAACAAGATTGTCAAGACCTTTCATTGTGCTCAAAGATCGTGGGGAATAGCACTCCAGCGAGTGACCAGACCCTACACATTCAGATCAAAAGGGATTTGCACTCCATAAGCATGTGTCATGCATGCTGTTATGCAGAAGCCAGAGCCATAAACCAGTGTATCGTGGCAAATAATCACGGAGTTTGAGAATCAACAGGAGTGAGCGACACTGCACACAAGGACAAGATTAAACAACTCTAAGAATCAGAAAAGTCTGAGGAAATCTGTTACAAGGTCTGTACTAGCACTTGGCGAACCACAGGGGCACGTGAAATAAGCCTGAATCCCCCTATTCAGGGATCCGCCCACGAAGATTCCCCGGGGGGGGGGGGGGGGCTTAAGAGCAGTTCTTGAAGATGTCCGTCCAATCTGTACATGACATCTATATTTCTGACGTGCTGACCACATTTGTATCCTCCATAAGGCCGTAAAACCTTAAGCCCTGACAATATATATTTTGGAAGATATAGGAAGCAGCATATTCTTTTAGTTGGATTTAAATGGAACCGAGCGGGACGTGAGCAACTTGGGACCCTTTCTCTCGGGCTGCACAGCTTCGACTCTCGTAAAACTTGTACGAGCTCGATTCCATGCCGACTGTTGAAACGACATCGCCCGAGGACAGTAGACAGGGAAAACACAGACACCTGAACTAAACCTGCAACATTTAACATGGGCGTGAAGTGAGCTAGAAGCGACACTCATCTTCCTCGAGGCAAGCATGCATTCAAAGTGCACATGTGAAATGCCCGCGCATAAGCACGCGTGCGCGCGTGTGTGTGACAATACGTTCCTCTGAAATACGAAATCGCTTCACCTGTACCGTTCATGTGTGCCCCAGGGGTACCGGCTTACACCATAGTGGAAATGAATACAGCCCTGTATGTCCGAGTCCCACAGGCCGGCCGGCACCCACATGATCCCAGTGTGGCGGGCGGTGCCCTTGGAAATGACAAGAGAATCTGTTTAACAGATGGCCCCGAGAATACGAGGACCACCACACCTGCTCTGCCCACTATGGCAGACGGTATCGTTAAAAGCGCCGCGTTGGCCTCGAAGGTTGCCCAGTATGAAAACCTGAGCCCCGAATGTTTGCTAAAGATGAGCCCCGAATGTTTGCTATAGAAGAAAAGCTGTGCAAGACACTCTGCTGCATCCTCCTGTGAGTTGCAACGCTGTGCAATATGTGGCAAGACCCTGAGCAGCTCCAATGAAATGCCCGTCAAGGAACTGCATCAAATTATGCCGTCACAACGCTGGGACAGTTAACTTCATACTTTTAAAAAAGTACCGGCCGTAAAAGCCACCGCTTCTCCCGGGAGAGCCAAGAAGGCACTTCACTAATTCATTCATGTAAGATCCAGCTTCCAAACAATTTCTCTCATTCGTTCAGGCAAGATCCAGCGTCCAAGCAACTTGGGCTTCACTGAATACGTGCCCCGAGTCAATGCGTCCCATCCTTGCAGGCTATGAAAATCAGCCCGATGGAAAGCTTGCAGCAAGTGCGACTGCATCATATGAAGGCCAAATGGCGCTGCCTCAAGGGGAGCGCCAACACGCCTAATCAGTTTCGAAAAGAGGACGCCTGAGCGTCCCCGGGGCCGCCAAACGGGGGTCTGAGAGTGATGTATTACACTTTAATCGTTAAACACCAGAGCACTTGTCCAAACTTCTGGACCACTTCAAGCATGTGCTCCAACCATCCAAAACTTAACACATTCGAAAAGCAAAGTCCCCGAGCGGCGTGCTGAGCCAGCCTTTGAGATTGCGGCAGGAACAGCAACAGGGAGACCAGCTGCACTCTGCGGGCCCTCATGCTACAGCTTCAGGCGGCCTTGATTAGGCGATGCAACCTGAGTTGCTGTTCCCGAGTGGAGAGCGCACAGCGCATCTTCCAAGGCGCGCCCATACCAGACCCACATTGCACGGCTTGATTAGGCGATGCAGGCTGGGCCTCTTGGACTACTTTCGTGGTGCTGGCACACGCAGCCTCTCCCTTTACCGACCCACAGAAAAAGGGGTCTGTGACGTGCGGGATGCTATCGTGTTGCTTGTGCCTGTGAGAGCCCTCTTTCAGGCACACGCACATTCCAGGATCACATTGCATGGCCGTTTGTCAAATGCAATGCAGGTTGGGAGTCTCGAATACTTCTTCCTGGCCTTGAGTCAATTGACTTGCAAGGCTCTTGCTACACGCAGCCTCTCTCGAAATCGATCCACGGAAAAGTGGTCTGTGACTGAGCGCAAGGCTGTCTTGTTGCTGGTGCCTGTGAGGGCTCGGCTTTCCGGCAAACGCAGAAAGGTCCAGAAGCCCCACCAAGGGCGAATGCTTCACATCCTCCGTCCCCCCCCCCTCCCCTAATCCTATCGAGGGACGGCGGGGGGATTACAAATTAGCCGTTCACCAAATTCGACACAACCCCCCCCCCCCCCCCAACAAAATAGTGAGAGAGAAAGAGAGCCGCTTGTGAATGAACCGTCCACAAAAAGAACAGAGCCGTTCACAATAAAAAAGCATTCCTTAACAAAACAGAGCTTCTTGTCTGCCCTCCATAGGGCGGGCCATGGTCCCCTCCTGCGTGCTTGTGCTCCAATGAGTACAGCGACTGGCTCGGAATAAGCGGTACAAAGCTGCCGGGTTCCCAGGAGACCATTGAGTGGGAACCCCCCCTAGAGCAGGGAAGCTGGGACTGGGACCACGGACAAAGGTTGTACGAGCACATAATGAGTGCAGGCATACATGACGGTAATGTTCTTTCCTGCTTTCTCGCTGCGACTTTCCCTATGCGCAGGGGCTTTCGGAGTGCGCCAGCGGGATGAACGAAGTCGCTTTTGGTTTGAAAGCTGGTTGAGGGCACCCCACGCATGCCGGTCAATCAGCCCCGCAGCCACGCAGCCTCCCAAGTACCCGGGGATCCTATCTAGCCATACGATCGAGCAATTTCCAAAGATACCTACTACTTGCGGCCCGTCCTGGCACCACCGAAAAACGTGCTTGCATCCCATACGGTGCTGCAACAGCCTCCAGTACCCGCCTCTTGAACTTGGATTCGCAGCAGATCCGACCACATCTCGACAAGGACATATGAGGCAGCGGCGCGCATATGTGTGCTGCGCATTACCCGTACTTTAGTTAGCCTCCCAGCCAATACAGCAGTACAATGACAGGAGTCAGCATGACACAAGCAGGGCACCGTCCAGCCGGGCAACCATGAAGCGGGGAGGACAACACATATTCCGGGCTTCACACCATGCAAACATGTACAGAAAGCAGGTCACACACACACACACACACACACACACACACACACACACACACACACACACACACACACACACACACACACACACCCACACACACACACATGCACACGCACACTTACGCAAGCAATCCTGTGAGGCACGAGAGATCGAGAGCAGGCAACACCCAACATGTTCTCAACCGGAACACCCGACATGGTCCCCCAAACGCATGCACTTTGGGGCCACCACCCGAGGCCAATCCGCAAGACCTTCCTCTCGAAGATGAGCAGCTGCGTACAAACGAGACCTGACGGACTTGGACACCAGTGACCAGCGACCCATAAAACATACCCGGCAAAGACTGCTGCGAGAACATCGGGGGCTCGTGTTCACTGTGGCAGCCCAAGGGGGAGTTCGATGAATTCTTCGTCTGCTTCTTCTTGTACCGAGAATTCTGAATCTTCCTCGTCTGAAAGAAACCCATTGTGCCATTCGGCGGCCAATCGGTACTCATGAGGAATCCGGACGGCTTCGGACCGCAAATGCGTCTCCACATCCCAGGCGCGCGCGGGAAGAATGACACCCCGCTCCCCGAAGCTGGGGGGTTGACGTTCACCTCCCACGACCATGCCCACGATGCTGTGCTGAGCTGTCCCAGCCATTAATATGAATCAAGGGCGACCTATCAGTCGCAACCCAAGCTGGGGAGGCATGCAAGGTACTTCAAGGGGATCACATTGATAGTGCTAGAACCTGATTTCCAGAGAACCGTTGGCAAGAACCATTTTGCGACTTGAATTCCAGAGCGACGTGGGCAAGAAACATATTGCGGCTGCCACACACATGTGTCCATAGACCTGTGTGGCGCATTGGAAACCAAGGCACCTCCACGCATGGCTTTATCCTGAAGGTGGTGGAGCATGCCTTTACCCCTCTCTTAATCATTAGGAATTGCAGGGTCGCAAAGATACACGACTTCAACCCCGCGGATTGCCCAACCTTGTGGTCTTGTCTGCTTGCATCATCAAGACCCTGATGTGAAAAGCCCGCTATGCCAATCTTGAGGCTCTTCTTACATGCCTTCCAAACGCATACATGCGAGCGGGGTGCACATGACGATACCCGAATACAACTGCGCAGGCATGCATCGTCCCCCACACTCACACGACAACACACATACATGCGAGCGGGGTGCACATTTGCGTTCATGCATGCGCGGGCGCAGGTGTGTGTGTGTGTGTGTGTGTGTGTGTGTGTGTGTGTGTGTGTGTGTGTGTGTGTGTTTTCATGCGCATGCATGTGTGTTGTCGTGTGAGTGTGGGGGACGAAGGTTCGGGTAGGGGGGAAACGAGGGGTTCAAGAGGAGGGGGGCAGGAAAACGGGACGGGAAGAAAGAGGGTAGAGGATAACGAGCATGCAACGTAGATGGGGCGTGTGAAGAAGGGAGAGGTGAAGACGTGTCTCGCTCAAAGGTTCACGGGTCACACACGCACACACACACGCGCGCGCGCGCGCGCACACACACACACACACACACACACACACACACACACACACACACACACACACACAACCACAACACTCGAGAAGTTTTTCTGAGGCAGCGTAGGAACATGACGGCGGGACATGGCGGTGGAACATGGCGGTGGGACATGACAGTTGGACATGGCGGTGGGACATGGCGGTGGGACATGACGGTGGGACATGGCGGTGGGACATGGCAGCGGTGGGACATGGCGGTGGGACATGATGCAGGGAGATGACGGTGGGACGTGGCGGTGGGACATGACGGTGTCTAACCTCGGAATGCTGGATCAAGTATTTCCCCCTCTCCGAGGGTGGCACGCACTTCTTCGAAAATGGCGCCACGCAATGGTTCCGAAACTAATGGGCCTCCAAACAGGCTTGGTAAAATGTTGCGGTCAATGACGCGGAATGGCGGCTCCACGTTCGAAGGCGCACTGTTGAGGTCCATATGCGTGGAGACTGCTGGCAGATGCACAAACTCATCTTCATCAACGGCACGCAAGAGCTGGCGGAACCGGGCCTCACCAAGAGCCATGGCGCAGACATTGACATCGTAATGTGGTCGCATGTGCGTTGCCACGCGGATGATGGCCGGCGCTACCTCATTTAGCTTTTCTTGCTGGTCATCACTGAGCTTGAAGACGGCCAGGCCGTTGCCGCAGACCTCAAACCAAGCTGCCGAGAATTCGCGGTGTTGTCTGTATGCACTGCTTATGCGGGGCAAGCTGGGATCTTCTGACGCAGTGTGGAATTTGTCGAGCTCGATGGCATTGGCTGTGGGGTCCCGTAACAGGGCTCGGATGCTGCATCGTGTGGCCTTCGGTATGTGATACCAGCAGGACATGGACACAACGGCCACCCTTGTAGCATGCAACGTTTCTGTCACACTGCCACCCGGGGTTTCCTGCACCCTCGACTAGAACATTTATTTCAAAGCAACATGTGTAAACAAAAGTCCACGCTTAATGGAGTTGATGGAACCCCATAGCCATCGATCGATATTATATTGACCGATCCGCTGCTTCGTGAGAATGCGTGATCCTAGCTGAGAGTCCATGGTGGAGTCCTGATACCAGAGTTCCCGGTGGGCACCTAGAATTGAGGTTCTGAAATCCAGGCGAAATGGATGTTTGCTCTCAGTCCTTCAACTGGCTAGGATTAGTTCGGACCGAGACTCTGTCTTACAAAAGGCAAGGAGAAAAGATCTGGAAACCCAGCGCCTACCACAGGAACCTGAATCCGTTCTATCACTTTCAGATCAGAAATCAACACATTTATAGGAAACGCTGTCACATGCGAGAGTCACGCGGGCACGCAACTGCGCAGGCGGCCAGACACACAAGCTGCCCATCAGGCACACTCGCCCACACTTTCAATGATGCCACAGGGCCTCACTGCTCAGGAGGGAACAGTGCGGCGTTCGTGAAATTCCCGTGTTGATACCATCATTTCGGATTGTTAGAAAGAGGTCTTCGTTGACAGAGGCACTGACAGATACTAGAATAAGACCAGCGGACAGAGGAGATGTGTTTATTTATCGGAATTCGAGGTCGTGTCAGAAGGGAAAGCTCCGGGTGACTCCTCCATGCTCCTTTTATCAAATGTTAAGCTTAACGTAGAAATTGGGGAGGAGGTGATGGACCGTACAAGTTGGCTCACAGGCACGTTGTTATGGCACGTGGAAAGCGACGCTCACGCGATAAGTTGGGCACAGGACCTAACCATAACAACTTGTAGAGAGCACAATATGCAATTCATGCGCACTGGATGATACCAAGGAAGCATGTTTTACCTCAGACCACTTGTGCCAGCGAAGCCATTGCGCCGCAGTGAAGATCAGCCCCGGGTAAGAATGCGTTTGGAATCCTGCCCAATGAAATGTTCCGGGCACCTTCCGAATGCTGGTAGGCTTGTTATTATTATCGAAGGGCACAGCATCAAATTCTCCAAAAAATACGAGTCCTTGATTAATAGGAAAAGATGGCGCAAGGTGCCGCGGGACGGGTTCCACATCCCTTGTGGCCTCCCCGAGAAACTGACGCAGGGTGACTAGATCTGCATATTACATAAATTATCACAATCAGTACCATTAAACAGCGATGGCTAACGACAATTCAAGGGACATAGGACGCCGCACCAGCCATTGTGTATCTCTGTTGGTGACCGACCTTTCCAGCGTCAGACACTCTCCTCACTCCGCTCAGGGAAACGTGATGTGCTTTCAGTACAATCTCTGCAGCAATCCAGTTGTGGCATGCAGTTACGGGATACAAGTGCACTGGATACGGCAATGGTATAAACCATGGCAGCGTCTTGCCTGATTGGACGGAGTCGTCGGATGGCCGTTGCCAACGTTGGCAACGGAATTAAAAACTTCGTGCGTGGCTCGGCCGGAGGCTGGAGGTGAAATCCGAAGTTTTGAGCCTGGCCACGTCGCCCTCAAAACCTCCAAAACCTCGAGGTTTTGACTTGCCGGTACAACCTTGCGTCTCCTATACTTGTGCTGCGCTTTGTCTGTAGATACGATGTTTTGCTATTTAGAAATATTAATGACAACTATGAAGCTACACAAAGGGTTCGGGGCTTCACACGATGCGCAAGCACCACGTTTCGGAAGGTGCGACATCCCGTCACGGGAAGCCCATTGCCATTTGCAAATCAACTTTGTTGCGGATAACTTGTCAAACGAAGTCAATTTTCATCGCATAGAAGTAGCAAGGGATGACCATTTACTGGCAAAATCCGTCTGTGTTTTCAAACTCTGTACGTTACATAAAAATAGAACAGTAGCTCCAACAGGTTCTAACAAACGTTTTGATGTTATTCTTCACACATGTGAATGCAGCTTCAGGTTCTACAAGAAGCAAGTGGAATGTGCGGTCGGGAGTACACGCACGGGCGGAAGCACCTCAGGCATCGAAGAAGCCTCTTGTTGAGGCTTACAATGATGGCCTTTGGCACCCGTGGCATATGCTGACACTGTCGCTCATAATCTATCATAACCCAGGTAGGGTCAAGGCAGGAGGACTTGAGGGTCTCCTTCAGCCCTTACATGCAGACCAATTCACAACACCACTTGAAAGCCTAGAAGGTCTCAGGGGGGTGGTCAGGGGGTGTATTACGTACCACGAACAAATTAAGTGCACGGTAGCTCCAGTCATGTGCAGGTGGGGTGTGCGGGGGTGTGTGCGGGGGTCTGTGTGTGTGTGTGTGTGTGTGTGTGTGTGTGTGTGTGTGTGTGTGTGTGTGTGTGTGTGTGTGCGTGTGTGTGTGTGTGTGCGTGGTGTGTGTACACACACCACGCATGTGTGTGTGTGAGAGAGAGAGAGAGAGAGAGTGTGTGTGTGTGTGTGTGTGTGTGTGTGTGTGTGTGTGTGCGTGCGTGCGCGCGCGCGCATGCGTGCATTGCGGCAGGTTCTATCCACTCAGGAAAACGTGTGTGCTTGCGTCCGTCTATGTGCGCGTGTGTGTGTGGGTGGTGTGTGCGTGTGTGTGTGTTCTATCCTCTCAGAGACAAACAACTTATCGTAATGGGACGTGAGTTTCACTTCTGAAGGGTGTGCGCAACACTACTTGCATTTTGTTTTTATATCGTGTGGTTCTGTGCTTTCAGCACAGTTCTTTGCCTCTGAGGGCTTCTGACTTCCCCACAACCTTCAATCCCACAAACGCATGGCCACACAATTTTAATAAGTTCTCGGTTAAGCCACAGAAAATTTAAAAAGCCGGTTGTGGCTCTGCAGGATTCATGGGTGGTACACTGAATCAGAAGTATTGTAATGAATCATACAGTTTTTAACGCTGCACTTCAGATACCCCAATCACCCTCTCCTATTCTACAATTATTTTCCCACTACAAACCAATTGCAATTGCATGATTGTTAATTGTTTTCTGGGCCATGGGAGCTTATACTTGCTGATGGGATCTTGTTTGGGTAATGTTGCACTTGTTCAGTTGATGCTAGAGTGATCCACCATGATCATGGCATCTTGCAGGGACCACAACCCCGAGCAAGGCCTTCAAGATTTTCCTGCATTTCATACATCCCTAGGTATTCCTGTAATTTGCATAAGACTTTGTTGCAATGATCCTGTGTTTAGCTTCACTTAGCTTTTCTGTGTTTGGCATCCCCCCCGCCCCCCCAATCCGCAGCACACACACAGACTTGAGCAGGAATGGAGGGGTGGTCACAAGCCTGTAGTGGCCGTGTCTTGCAAGACTCACTTAGTACTTTTTACTTTCATGCTGATCATCTGCTTTATGAACTTACATAATTCTATCCCAACTAGGTCTAAGAGTCACTTCTGAGCGAAAGGAGAAAAGATCTGAAACCCAGCGCCTGCCACAGGAACCTGACTCCGTTCTATCACTTTCAGATCAGAAATTAACACATTTTTAGGAAACACTGTCACATGCGAGAGTCACGCGGGCACCCAACTGCGCAGGGGGCCACACACACGTGTGCACAAGCTGCCCATCAGGCACACTCGCCCACACTTTCAATGCTGCCACAGGGTCTCACTGCTCAGGAGGGAACAATGTGGCGTTCGTAAAATTCCCGTGTTGATACCATCATTTCGGATTGTTAGAAGGAGGTGTTCGTTGACAGAGGCACTGACAGATACTTGAATAAGACCAGCGGACAGATGAGATGTGTATATTTATACGGAATTCGAGGTCGTGTCAGAAGGGAAAGCTCCGGGTGACTCCTCCCCTGCTCCTTTTCTTAAATGGTAAGCTTAACGCAGAGATTGGGGAGGAGGTGATGGACCGTACAAGTTGGCTCACAGGCACAGTGTTATGGACGCTCGCGCAATTAATTGGGCACAGGACCTAACCATAACATCATGTAGAGAGCACAATACGCAATTCATGCGCACTGGATGATACCAAGGAAGCATGTTTTACCTCAGACCACTTGTGCCAGCGAAGCCATTGCGCCGCAGTGAAGATCTGCCCCGGGTAAGTCTGCGTTTGAAATCCTGCCCAATGAAATGTTCCGGGCACCTTCTGAATGCTGATAGGGTTGTTTTCATCATTAAACCGCACAGCATCAAATTCTCCAAGGAACACGAGTCCTTGATTAATAGGAAAAGATGGCGCAAGGTGCCGTGGGACGGGTTCCACATCCCTTGTGGCCTCCCCGAGAAGCGGATGCAGGGTGACTAGATCTGCATCAATGATCACAATCAGTACAATTGAACAGCGATGGCTAACGACCTTTCAAGGGATATAGGACGCCGCACCAGCCATTGCGTATATCTGTTGGTGACCGACCTTCCCAGCGTCAGACACTCTCCTCACTCCGCTCAGGGAAACGTGATGTGCTTTCAGTACAATCTCTGCAGCAATCCGGTTGCGGCATGCAGTTACGGGATACAAGAGCACTGGATACGGTAATGTTATAAACCATGGCAGCGTCTGGCCTTTTTGGACGGAGTCGTCGGATGGCCGTTGCCAACGTTGGCAACGGAATTAAAAACTTCGACATCCATCGACATCGAACCCTAGGGCTGGGAACCCCTGCACGAGATCATCCTGCTTGTTCCTGCCACAAGGGTAACACAGGGGGAGATTGGTGTTCATTAGCCGTCAGACGGCGGTGTGCTGTCAGAATGCGTATTCTAACCAAGATATATCCCGACAAGGACTATTTAACTTATGACCGACACGACATGTCGATCGGGGGCGCAGGGGACCCCAAAGCCCAATCGCACTTGCGCTTGCATAGCTCAAAGAATACCATGTTCCGGCAAGGGGCGTCTCTTTTCCCACAGCGTATCTATGATGGTGTGCCTGACAAGAACAACGGGCGAGCGCCCAGAATAGCCTACAATGGCTTACACGGTCTGTGGGTGATTTTCGGAGCGACCGACAGGCTTGTTCATCTCTATACTCGTCTTTTGGCGAAAGGAGTCATTCCAGAAGCAGTGTTTTTCGTGGTTGATAGCTATAAGGTAGGCGGGGGCAGCAATTGGCACTCTTGTTCAGGTGGCGTGGTTCACAAACGTCCCGTCGCCATTTGATATCTGGCTTCCATTGATTGATGGATACTCAAGGGATTGCTGTGAGAGGGTAAAAAAGAGGGGACTGTGATTAAAATGTTCTGACCGTGACTCTTTGGGTCGCCATGACATCTTGGTGAATCAGGACGCAGAGGCTTTGGCAGGCAAGGTGAAGACAAACCGGGTCTGGCCATCCTTAGGTAAGTGAGGTCGAAGGTCTTTTCTGAAAGTCCCTGAATGTCGCTATTCATGTGTTTTATGGGAACCGGGCTGAGGTGTTATGGTGCTACAGGTTGGAGCATCCTTGTCGCATGGAAAATGGGCCAATGGCCGAAAGGGGATCCTCCAAAAACACATGCAGAAGAGTGGGCCAGAATAATCCCTCAAGCTGACTTCTGCCATGATCAAAGTCGTCCCACGCAGGATACAACATGGTTTCACCGAGGGGTAAAAGACTTCGTTCCCTTCACCGGTGACTTTCGTGGGGCAGTAAGGGTCAAAGCGAACAGACAGGTCACCTTCTGGTGGGGCTTTGCCGATGACACATTGAAGGTAATGCGGACTGTGATAAACATATCCATCGTTTTTCCTGTTCTTCATTGTCAGGGACCTTCAAGGGCTTCACATGTTCAGCTTTTTTCCAAGCATTAGATATCGTTTGGCCAGGAAGCCTTAATTGCCTTTAGAAGAAAGCTCACTGCCCATGGACATGTTTGATGGGGGTGGTTGTTGATTGACATGCTTTGAGGCAGCTGGATGTATCTTTCTCCATCTTCTTGCAATGCTTCATCTGCCCTGCAATTCCTCGTGTTGTTGTATCTCTTGCCTTCTTTCTTCTGTCCTGCTCGATGCCTTGGTTCTCCAGGTTTGACGGGTTTCACTCAACAAGAATTGAGGCTTCCAAACTGTACAATGGGTTGCAAGATCAGTCAGGACCAGCTGTTACCCCCCCCCCCCCCGCCTTCCCACCGGGGAGTTTGCTGAATCACAGCATGTTTGCATCTGGTTTGTTGGATGTGTCTTGCTGTGGGCAGGGGCCATGACAGGGGCAATGGCAGCAGCAGATGCATCACTTTGGGATCCAGGGGACCAGCTTAAGGGCTGACCAGAAGTGTGTGGTCGCCTTGCAGGATAC
>KV908349.1:387500-397500 GCA_002005505.1 Botryococcus braunii
TGGAAAAGTCTGAGTTGTAATGAATATGAGATTGCGGAAAGGAACACCAGGGCAGTTGAAATGGCTTAAGGAGGAGAAACCGGGTCATTGGGGTGCAGTCATTGGGTGGATATTGGCATCTAAGGCTCTTTTCATGTGCAGACGAAAACGAATTTCAGTCCACAAAGAATTGCTAAATTGACAGCAATGGTGGAAGAAGATATTGCGGAAGGGCGCGAAGACCCCTCCCTGATGCAGCCTCCGCCAAATGGGAGAGTAAACGGCAAGGCGTTCTCCTATATCGTCCGTCACAAATGCACACCTGGGGAGTCCGGCCAGCCCCTGAGCAGTGGGTTGCCATTGTCTCTGAGTCCCCTCCATCTCGAATCCAGCAGTGTTCCTACAGTTACACAGTCCTAATGGCTGTGAATTGCGTGCTGACCACATTATCAGCAGCCCAGAAGGTCTTGTCTGCTCGTGGCTGGGCAGCGCACATCTCATTAAGCAGTCGGGCCCGTCCTCTGAGCTGTCTGCTTGCCGTCTGAAGTGTGATGTCGGGCTTCTGAAAGCATCAAGATGTTGCTTGATGTCTGGCTCTGATGTTGTGGGATGTCTGGCTTTTGATTGCTCCTAGACGTCATGTGACATCTGGATTCTGACACTGACAAGCTGTTGTTGTGTAAAATCTGGGCCTTGAAAGCGTCAAGATTTGTCATGTTGAGGTTTTGATAGCTTCAAGAGGGTGTGTGATATCTGGGTGTAACAGCGTCTAGATGTTATCTGATGGTGTGTGATGTCTGGGCTTCTGACAGCGGCAACATCCTGAAATTTGACATCTGGGTGATGAAACCTACAAGCTGTCGTGCGATGTCTGGCGTCAAGTTGCACTCAGCTGACCAAGCACTGCTTATCAGCACGTGTCTATGCCTGTACCTCTTTGAATGCATGTATACAGACTCGCCTAACTACTTTTTTTAGCAGCCTTGCCATTTTGGGTTTGACTGTCAGCTTGCTTGGACGAAATATGTCATCGTCCGTCTTGAACTGTCTTGGTATGCCAGAACTTTAACTACTTGCAAGATTGATTGCTGCTGTGGTCAAAACTCCAAGCCGCAAGACCTCTGTCGTATTGTGTTTGGGGAATAGGATTAGGGTAGTGAGCTGGTCTGGATAACCGAACCCCCCCCCCCAAACATTTGGACGAGATGTCTCTTGTCAAGGAGCAAGCCGCATTTAAGAGCGCAATCTTGATACGCATCTGGTGCTCTATGAGGCCATCATTAAATGCATTGTGCGTCGTTGGCAGGCTTGAACGTAAAGCTTGTTTGTGCGGTCCATTATCTGGATGTGTGGATTACCGTACTCGAATTTGCCAAGGTTGAAGCATGTTTCAGTTTATAATGTGTGAAGCTGCTTAGGCCAGGTCCACGGGTCGGTTGGAGTAGGGCTCGAAGGCCTCTAGACATTTACAGTTCGGGGACTATGATTGCAAACACTAAGGAGCAAAACTACACATCCAATCCAAGGCATTTGGGACGCAAATATGTGGGGCTATATATGCTTCACTTTAAGTCTGAATGTTTGTTGCTGTACACGCATGTGTTCTAGAACAAGAGAGGGCAATCATGCAGAAAGCCAATTAGCAAGTGGGTCCCGCCCTGGTTTACAGCCCCCACCTTGTTTACGAAGTCTGGGGATTCGCACCTTGTGTTTGAGCCGACGCCCTCCGAGTCTGAGCGTCGCCGCATGAAGAAGAATGCTGAGAAGTTGTCAGTAGAGTAGGTCTTGGAGGCACAAAGGAAACAATTGGACGCTCTGCGGAGCTAGGTCTTTGTCTGCACGGCCTTCAGGGAGTCTCATTTGAAGGCAAAATTGAAGGGAGTCTCATGTGAAGCAGATTTGAAGAGAATTTCATTCGAAGGCACCTATGAAGGAAGTCTCATCTGAATGCGCCTACAGTCATAGACCAGCAGTTGCCAGAGGATGCGTCAGTTCCCATGCGGTCTGGGATCTGCGATCTTGAGATGCTTTGGATGAGTAGGAACTGTGGAAGTAGGGGTGTGTGTTGTAACAAATCATTTAATTTGTTCAAGTTAAGGGTGCTGACATTCACTTCGTTCTTTAAGAGCAGTGGGGCACTGTGTTGCCATGGGTGCAACCATCGATGGCTTCATTTTGGCAGAAATATTTCCTCATTTTGCTGCAATGCGGATGCCATTTCAAGTCCAATGCTGGACCCACTGAGATTACGATTTTACATCGTATCAAGCATGGCTTGATCAAGCCATGCTCATGAGTCACTTTTGCGACAAGTCTGGCCCGTTTTAATGATTTGATTTGGTGGCCCTGATGATGAACGTACCGACCTAACGTAGAGTACCCTGGCCTGGGGGGTTCAAAAAAGTATCGAGCGCTTTGGGTAGGTTGCTCGATCTAGCTCGACTTTTCCCGGGGTTTGTAAAATGGGTGACATCATCCAAATGCCCATTTCAAAGCTCAAAGCTCCTATCCATCTCAAAGCCCAAAGCTACTGGCCATCTCAAAGTTCAAAGCTACTATCCAGCTCAATGTGACTCCATGTAGTTTGATCGTGATGCTAAGGGATTCACCTTGGTGATAGGGGATTCACGAAAGGTGTGGACAGAATGCACAGGAGTCCAAAACAGGACTGTTGGTTTGAAACAGGAGTTCTTCTTGTTCTCTTTGTTTAAGGACAACGTGTTTGGGTCGTAAACAAGATTGTCAAGACCTTTCATTGTGCTCAAAGATCGTGGGGAATAGCACTCCAGCGAGTGACCAGACCCTACACATTCAGATCAAAAGGGATTTGCACTCCATAAGCATGTGTCATGCATGCTGTTATGCAGAAGCCAGAGCCATAAACCAGTGTATCGTGGCAAATAATCACGGAGTTTGAGAATCAACAGGAGTGAGCGACACTGCACACAAGGACAAGATTAAACAACACTAAGAATCAGAAAAGTCTGAGGAAATCTGTTACAAGGTCTGCACTAGCACTTGGCGAACCACAGGGGCACGTGAAATAAGCCTGAATCCCCCTATTCAGGGATCCGCCCACGAAGGTTTCCCCGGGGGGTGGGGGGGGGGCGAAGAGGGGGGTATCGCAGAGAGAGGGCGGGAAGGGGGGGGGGGATTGGGTCTTTAGCGATAGCGATGAAAGGGGACAAAGAGGGCGGACAGAGGGGGGCTTGGGGAGGTGTGTGTGCCTGACACGGTAGAAGCAATCAGAGGAAACGCAAAGGAAGCAGCCGGTGGCAGTCTGCTCGCTGTCGTGTGACTGCATGGCACTCGTAGAAATGCCGTGAACTTGAGAGGATCAGGAAGAGGCCAGCCAGGAGAAAGGATAGGTGACGACAGCGCACTTACATGCGGGAATAGGACTAGCGCATATGTCAAAGAAGGCCCAAGGGCAGACCGCGAAGATGTTTAGCGAATCTGTATAGGAAACTATACAGTTTTGGAGCACCGTGGTATCCCCCAGAAAGCCTAAAACCTTTAGCCCTGACAAAAGAATCTGGAACAACTTTATACTGTCAGCGTGGATTCAAATGGTCCCGACAAGGGTTTGCTAGCAACTTGTGACCCTTCTCCCAAGGTCAGTCCCAGGCTTCACAATTTCGACCCCTCTAAGACTTACACGGCGAACTCGATATCCAATTCCATTCCTGCCATTGAAACGAAAACGCCCGAGGAAAGGAGACAGGGAAACTCAGACACCTGAACATAAACTTCTGACCTTAGAGGGGGGCCGTAAAGTGAGCATACAGCTACACTCACCATCTTGAACTAAAAGAATCGAGCAGGAACAACGTCCCCCGGTGAGGGGTTTGAGGGAGGGCAACCCACGATACACATATATCAGGACAAAGGCATCGATCGGTTGTCAAACGCTGCTGGTTGGAGAATGCCATCTCTGTCTTCTCCTTGCACTGCTTTGTCAAAAGGGGGGAGGAGGGCGCGGACTCTGAGCTATGACATGTCCTGCTTCGCCACCCAGTGTAGGATTCATGTGTGCACATGGCCCCTGGCTTAAGCGTACCAGCATGCACGATACGTGTTTCGCGGTTGAGCTATGCTTCACTCCAGGAAATGCTTGATTCTTCCTTTGGATTTACGAGCCACGAAGTGGGATTGAGGATGGAGGCGGTTATTGCGAAGCTGAATCCCCACCTAATTAGGTTATTGCGAAGCTGAATCCCCACCTAAAGAAGTCTTGCAGAGCGGGCACTCCGCCTTCACCCGTAGCCATTGCAGCAGGCAGTCGTGATGGTACCAGTGCGCACACTGCACCCATGGGGACCTTTGTCAGGGCCAAAACAACCCCACACCAACGCACTGACAGTTTTACAAAAGGACCCCGGACGCCACCCCGGCCATGTGCACAGAGGCGGGGGCAGGCGTCCGTTGCTGCGCGGGGTGGGCGGGCGGGCGGGGGGGGGGTGTGTGGGAGGGACTGTCCCTGGAGAAACTGGTCTGCTTATGCCATGTACTGGTATCTCAGAACCACACTCCCCTCAACACAAGCCCCTCTTAGGGGCACATGCACGCATGCCAGGCGCATTCGCGTTCGCATTCGTACACGCACCAGCGCGCGCGAGAGCGCGCGTGCGCGCGCACACACACACACACACACAGACACACACACCCACGCACGCACACACCCCGCCCCCTCAACACACACGTACACACGAGAGGAGAGAGGTCCAGAAAGGTAGCTGGCCTTGGACGCATAAAGCCTCCAGCGCACGGATGGAGGGGGCTCCTCCTTAGGAGGAAGTTGCCGTGGAAGGGGAGGAAAGGTAAAGGTGAAAAGGAGCTAAGCAGGGACTCTGGGGGAGAGCATTGGCTCAGATAGCCAATCTAAAATGAAGCGGACCGAGCAAGAGGAGGTGCAGGACCAGTGATCAGGACCGACCCTCACAGCTGAAGGGCAGTCGGCAATGGTGACGGCAAACAGGATGGAAGATCAAGCTTCCAATCTCTTCATGAGCGAGTTTTGTCTGGTGCACCTTCTACCGCAAGCATTACCATGACAAACATGGGAGACAGCTTGTAATATCATTGTCTATCTGAGCGAGTTAAGACGCAAAGCCGAGCAGACAGCACCAAGCATGACCTGTGGGGGGGGGGGGGCAGCACCTCGAGCAGGCACAGCCCGTCTCCTACAGAAAAGACGGAGAGACAGATGGGGCAGCTCTCCCCCAGGAGGGGCGAGCCAGACCCGAGCTCCACGCATGACAGGCTAGCCAGCAAACTTGCATCCGCTCCTTTCAACCGGGCCGACGTCCTCACCAGATCCAACACTCGCCTGCCCTCCAACATATCGCAGCACACCACACCGTTCTCACCCACACGCTTTCTGTGTGCCAGTCATCAGCACTTTCGTCAACCGTGGGTTGGGGAGGCGGACAGAGACACGGACAGGAACGAAAAACTGATAATGTAGATCAAACTACACGGTAGCAGCTGTCTCCGCGTGGAGAAAGCATTGTGGCTATATTACCTCTTGCCCTAATGTACACCCATCCCCTGCGCACGCGCGCGCGCACACACACACACACACACACACACACACACACGCACGCACACGCACACACACATACACACACACAAGGACACACACACTGAGACACACACGCACATACTCTCTCTCTCTCACACACACACACACACCACACACACATACACACACATCCCCCCCCCCCACACACACACACACGCGCGCGCGCGCGCGTGCGCACGCATATCATGCCGTGTTCATCAGTGCGACAGGCGGCTACGCAAATCCATGCACCATAAGCAACGGGAGTGATTTGCAGATTGTTTGCAAAGAGCTAGAGGACAAGGCTGAGGGTATGCCACTTCTGGAAGGCACGGGAAATACAGAACTGCTTTCCCAAATCGCACGGCCTTCAAATCGAGCTGCATAACTCTCTACGACCCACTCCACACCATTGAAGAAGAAGCCAAGGAGTCTTCCCCAATTTCACCATCCTTCTGTCTGCACATGAACCTAACGAGAGGGATGGGGCAGAGAAAAGAGAGGGGGAGAGGTGGGGGAAAGGCGAAGGCAGATTGGCAGTGCGTGAGTGTCGACTTGCCGGCGGTAGAGTGTGTTTCCATGAGCTGTGCGCGAGTGAGAGTATGGGAGGGCGCGGTGTGTGTGTGTGTGTGTGTGTGGGGGGGGGGGCGGGTGTGGGGTGTGTGTGTGGGTGTGTGTGTGTGTGTGTGTGTGTGTGTGTGTGTGTGTGTGTGTGTGTGTGTGTGTGTGTGTGTGTGTGTGTGCACGCGACCAACGTACGTGCCCACTGCTATCAATCAATCCGCTTATCAACTTACTAAATCCCGGCGGAATCAAGTCTCCTTTCCAGTAGGGCTCTTCATCTTAGACATGTCAATTGTGTTAAAAACTGTGGTTGATTAGGATATGATCAATGCCCAGCAAGCCGGAAGAAGACGGGGGGAGGGAGTGGGGACTGGAGCAGGGGCTACCGGCACAGATCAGAGACGTGGTTGGCGCGGACATCGGTATCCGCTGCCTCCTCTGAGACTGCGCGAGCAATGATGAGATCGCTCCCTTGAAGAGCACTCAGCTTGTCTTGCACCTCCCCCAGGGTACCCGACAGAGTTCCCATCATCTGAGCCACGATGTCTTCCTGCAGCAAACCTGCCCCAGTTCGACCTTCCAAGCGTAGATTCACACCCGAAACCACACCCCCTCCATAAGCAAATGCGCCGCGAGCGCATGCACACCCGCGCGCGCACACACACACACACAGCGAGAGAGAGAGAGAGAGAGAGAGAGAGAGAGAGAGAGAGAGAGAGAGAGAGAGAGAGAGAGAGAGAGAGAGAGAGAGAGAGAGAGAGATAGAGATAGAGAGAGAGAGCGGTGAATTTCTGCTGTGCGCAAAGCGGCAAGAACAAATGTTTGATTTTTGTAGTTTTGGGGGCATTCTTGTTTTTCATGGTGGGGGGGCCGGGAGGCGTGGGAGAAATAGAGGCAGACATGGGCTGTGTAACAGAAGGGTCTGTGCAACAGAAACCCCTGCAGCTCTTAAATAGGCCAAGCCAAAGCATCGAGCCTCGCTTCTAGATGCTGCTCGCAGTGCTTCCCCGCTGCTAAAAGCTATTGCATGGATGCAGTCCCAACTAGGACAGCATGCCCTTCTGCTAACAGTTGTGAGTAGGGTGACTTGAGAAATGGTACAGAGTGCTCTGCTGCTTTACAGCCGCTAGTGGGATGACTTTGGACAGGCGAGAATGTGCCCAGCTGCTAGAAGCTGCGAGTAGGGATGGCAATGGGAATGGGACTATGTTGGCCGCTGCTAAAAGCTGTAGCAGGGAGTGTTTGGCAAAGGGCCAGTGGCAGCCATGCCGTTTGAAAGCAAGCTCGTCTCACACATGGGCGGTTCGCACAGATGGAGGTCCACATGTGTGATTCAGACAGCCTGAAGTTGGTACCAGAGAGGAGCTTGGCCCTCGGAGCGGAACCCAACTAGGGGAACTGGTCCTTGACAACAAGTGGCGACGCATGACTTTGCCTCTTTGATGACGGTTGTCGATCATGATTTTTGCCTTCATTTTGCCCCTTGAAGAGGGTTGTTGACACATGATATTGAATTGAGAGAAGGAAGGGTGTCTTCTGGATGACCCTTTAAGTGTCTTCTGAATGCCCCTCTTAATGTATTCTCAATGACCCTTTTAGTGTCTTCTGAATGACCTTTTTAATGTATTCTCCTGAATGACCCTTTTTGGGTTTTCTGAATGACCCTTTTAGGGTTTTCTGAATGACCCTTCTAATGTCTTCTCCTGAATGACCCTTTTCATTCAGGGAAGCGATGTCATCTGACCTGACCCTTCTCATAAAGGGAACAAATTGCCTACTTGGAATGAACCATTCCAACGAAAGAAGAACTGATCATCTGAATGAGCCTTCTCAAAAGGAATGCACTTTCGTTTGAATGATCGTGTCCATCCAAGGAAGAACTGTCCACCTGAATGGCCCATTCCATCCATTCCAATAAGGCAAGAACATTTCACCTGAATGAACCCTTCCATTCAAGGGCACGATTGTTCCCCTGCCTTCTCCATGTTAGAGAAGGACGTTCTCCATAAACGGAAAGGGGATCCACAGCAGCAGGGACCACAGATGGGAGCCAAAGTCCCCTTTGGCTCCCAGACTTCAAATGAATTCCGACACCCTCACGGCAGATGTGGCCCCACCTCTCAAAGAAATGTGTGTGCGGCGGAAATTTGGAGATCGGGGGAAGAGGGTGATAAGCAATCTGCCGACCCGCTCGTACGCACACCCCACCCCCCCGACAAATGCGCAGACACATGTTCTCACACACACACACACACACACACACACACACACACACACACACACACACACACACACACACACACACATGCACGCACGCTGGCACGAGCATGCAAGAGCATGGCAGAGCGGGCCATGACAGGAGTGAGTAGCAGTGAAAGCGGCGCACCAGGGCGGGGCGGAGGGTCCGGGCACAGGCCTCCGTGGTGAGAAGCAGGCGCTGTGTGGACAGTTGCCGCAAGCGCAGGCTCAGCTGCTCCCTTCTCAGGTCGCACAGCTGAGCGAGGGCACTGGCTTGCACCCACTCCAGCTCCGCCACCATTTCCACCACAGGATGCTGCCCTTCCTCCTGTGAACACGTGCACCCATACCCCCGGCTTGACCTCCGCATTTCCTGTGTGCGTTCTGGCCTGTTCATTACCCAGTGGGTATGTGTGCCTTCCTCGCGCGCGCGCACACGTGTGTGTGTGTGTGTGTGTGTGTGTGTGCGCGCGCGTGCGTGTGTGTCTGAGTGTGTGTGTGTGTGTGTGTGTGTGTGTGTGTGCGTGCGTGCGTGTGTGTGTGTGTGTGTGAGAGAGTGTGTGTGTGTGTTTGGGTTTGTGTGTGTCTGTGAGTGTGTGTGTGTGTGTGTGTGTGAGAGAGAGAGAGAGAGAGAGAGAGAGAGAGAGAGAGAGAGAGAGAGAGAGAGAGAGAGAGAGAGAGAGAGAGAGAGAGAGAGAGAGAGAGAGAGAGAGAGAGAGAGCGTGTGAGTGCCTCACGTTGCGATGGCCCATCCAACCTCAAGAACAACGCAACCATCTCCGATGAGTTGAAGCCTGCCAGACTAACCTGCTGTTTGTCTAGATCACTCCCTTGCTCCCAACTTTTGATCATCGTACCTCAGTTCCCACACATTGCTCTCCTCCGAACCTGTCAGACTCATTCCAACACGCCAGCCAAGCCAAAGACTCTTCCAGAACTGGATCCTCTTCCAAAAAGCCACAATTCCCCCTCGGCCACATGCACACGCACACGCACACACACACACACACACACACACACACACACACACACACACACACACGCGCACGCGCACGTTCATGCATGCATGGATACGCATACATCTCAAACTCTTCTGCCCTCTGTCTGTCTTTCCCTCCTTTGCCTCCCTCCCTCTCTCCAGGCCCAATCCCCCTCCCCGCTTTTGCACGGACATGCACAAGCTCGTTGGGAAGACACTGGGAATGGGGGAAGGGAGGGACTGGAAGTGGAAGAGAGGAAGACGCGCCCACACCTGATGCTCAACCTGAGCGGACGGCGGTGTTGGGCTCACGTCAACGAGGTGAGGGTTTTCACAGTCACCCTGGGGACTGCTCCTCCCGTCCGGTCCCACGTCTGGCAAGCACGCCCTACCATTTGCAGTCGCATCCGAGGGCACAGCTTCACTGTCGGCAAGACACACGGACAGCCCCCCGGTAGAAACGCGCAGAAGCCCTTCTCCATGGGAAGTGTCCGCGAGCTGCATGGGCGCACAGCCTCCTAGGGTACCAGTGGATGAGGCTGCCCTGGAGGACGTCGGGGTCAATCCCTCTGAGATACGAGCCTGAGATCCCCCGGGGACCGGGACAATGGGGCAGTGGGAGGGCCTCGCAGAGCAGCTTGTCCGTGATTCTACTGGGTCCCCGTGAGATGCTGCAG
>KV908349.1:407167-417167 GCA_002005505.1 Botryococcus braunii
CTCTCTCTCTCTCTCTCTCTCTCTTGTGTGTGTGTGTGTGTGTGTGTGTGTGTGTGCGCGTGCGCGCGCGTGCACACACACACACACACACACACACACACACACACACACACACACACACACACACACACACACACACACACACACACACGCACGCTATTAGTGCGTCCGCCCATTTCCTTGTGCTCCATGGCATTGGTCCTCGTCGAACCCCGCCTTTTTGCCTTCATCATGTACCTTTTTGTTTTGAATTCCTTGGTCCACGATATGTCCAACTCGTGCTGGAACCCCCCAGCGTTGGTGATGCCATGCACGATGTCTGAATTGTGATGAGTCTCAGATGATAGCGACCTCTGGCTGGTTTTCAAGAAAGAGGGGCACTGCACACTGCTGTGTGTCTGAGAGGGAGATGTGAAGTATCATGCCTGGCTTCTGGCCTGTTGCCCTGTTGATCAGGATTGCTGCTCTGTTGTGGCACTGCTGTCCTGTGTGAGAGCGACTTTTTGACACTTCATGTACGACTTTTACTCCACCGCCTCTGTTTCAAAGGAACTTGCAAACACTCCCCTCCATTTGAGATCTCCGACATTTCCAGAATGCATTACAACACTGCTCGCCAGTTGAGTTAGGCTTCTGATACTTCTGTCTGCGTACGTGGGACATCTGACACACCATGGGCTTCTGACACTCCATGGGCTGTTGACACTCCATGGACTGCTGACACTCCATGGGCTTCTGACACTCCATGGGCTTCTGACACTCCATGGGCTTCTGACACTACATGAGCTTCTGACACTCCATGGAGTTTTGACACTCCATGGACTGCTGACACTCCATGGGCTTCTGACACTCCATGGGCTTCTGACACTACATGAGCTTCTGACACTCCATGGAGTTTTGACACTCCATGGACTGCTGACACTCCATGGGCTTCTGACACTCCATAACACTCCATGGGCTTCTGACACTACATGAGCTTCTGACACTCCATGGGCTTCTGACACTCCATGGAGTTTTGACACTCCATGGACTTCTGACCCTCCATGGGCTGCTGACACTCCATGGACTTCTGACACTCCCGTTCATTTAAGAGGGGCTTCTGACACTCCAGGGCCTTCTGTCATTGCTGTCCATTTGAGAGGGACATCTCACACTCCACGAATGGCTCTCAGCACTACTTCCCTGTGCACCTTAAGGAAAGGGGCGTTCTGGCACTGATCTCCCTTTAGACGGACTTCTGGCACAAACTCCTAGTGTCATAAGAGTTCTGACACTCCTCGCCATATTAAGGTCCGCCTGGCACTGCTTTCCAGTAGGATTTCTGACACGCCCTTTCCCGAGTTTGGGGTCCTTCTGGCACCGCTCCCAAATGCAATGGGAATTCTGACACGCCTCTCCAATGGAGGGGGTCTTCTGCCAGTGCTTCCCAGTTGAGTGGGAATTCTGACACGCCTCCCTTATTGAGGAGCCTCGTGCCTCTATTATCGAGGAGCCTTTCTAGCACTACTTCCCAGTTGAATGGGTCTTCTGAGGCTGCTGCCTTATTGAGGGGCCCTTCTAGCACGCTTCCCAGTTGAGTGGGACTTCTGGCACACTGTCCCAGTTGGTATGCTCTTCTAGCACTCCAGTTTAATGGGAGTTTTGAGACGCCGCCTCATTTGAGAGGCCCTTCTGGCACTGCTTCCTGCTGAATGGGAATTTTGACGCGCTTTCAAATTGAAAAAGGCCCACTCGGCCCTGCTTCCCAGTTTAATGAGAGTTCCGACACGCCTTCTTGTTTGAAACGCCCTCTTGGCCTCTCGGCTCCTAAATGGAATGGGAGTTCTGAAACGCCTCCCCATCTGAGAGGTCCTTCCTGGCGCTGCTTCCCACTTGATGAGAGTTCTGACACGCCTCCCCATTTGAGAAGCGCTTATTGCGCTCCTTCCCGGTTGAAAGGGTGTTCTGATCCCCGCCCCTCTGCCTGAGACGGAGTTCAAACACTCCGTGAAAGACTTTGCGACTGCTGACCTAAAGAACGGCATTCCTGCCCGTTTCAGGGCGGCTTGTTTTAGGGCGGATTGTTTCCAGTTGATCAAGCACTTAAACATTTATGCCCAACTAGGTTAGGGGCTTGTGTCACGGCTTCCCACTTGAATGGGCCCACTGCCGTTCTCTTCAAATTCGTTTGAGAGAGACTCCTAACAGATGATCCTGACCTTCTCCTCACTTGAGGGGGACTACAAACACGTGAGAGAAACTACTAACATGTGAGAGGGACTACCAACATGTGAGAGGGACTACCAACATGTGAGAGGGACTATGAACACATGAGTGGGACCACAGACACGTGAGTGGGACCACAAACACGTGAGAGGGACTACGAACACGTGAGAGGGACAACTAACACGTGAGAGGGACTACTAGCACATGTTTCAAATCAGTGCAGGGGGATGTTTGGGCGCCCTGTACGGTGGACGGAAGCTTTTGACACCCTTTTCCCACTGGAGAGTCTCCTTGCCTCTCAAGTTAGATGGAGACGGGTTCGAGCTTTAAGTTGTTCTGTGTGTGCTGATCAAGGTAGAGGGACTGTCAATATTGCTTTCCAGTCCAGAGGGAATGATCTGGCATTTGCGCCAGAGCTTGCACAATGAGGTGGGCCTCTGGCGGCTGGCATCTGATTCGGCACCCCTGCCGCTATCACCTCCCGGTGCGAGAACCTCCAAGGAACTCTGGGGATTGCTTTTCCTCAACTTCGAGCACAACAGACACATGTCCAAGGACTGTGTTTGGCAGGGTCACTTGCACCCCTACAAATAAAGCCAGGTTTGGGGTCAGCGTAAGGTGTAACAAGGGGACAATCTAGGGGGAGGGGAGGGTGTTCGATTCGAGCAGGATTTTTTTTTTTTGGGGGGGGGGGGAGGAGAGAGAGTCTCATAAGGGAAGAGAGACGTAGAAGCCCGGATGAGGCAGGGTGGAGGGGGGAGTCCCTTCACAGTGAAAGTCACAGCAGGTAGAATGTGCTGGACCACAGATTTCCGTGAATGTTGCGGTGGGACCAGTCAACCTCGCCCCACATTAACTACTCTTCCCTTTTGTGGAAAATAAGTGTGGATTCTTGGCGCAGTACGTCCTGCAGTTGTCCGGTACGTCCAGTACAGTAAAAAAGGCCCGAAAAGCCGGACAGGCAGAAAACCCTCCGCCTGTTGAACATGCTTCGGAACAGAAACTCCTCTGACAGCACTTCTTGCAGCAGCTCGAGGTCCGATTTTGTAGGGGGGACAGGGACAGGAAAGTGGTCATGCCCGAGTGGGAGTTTGGCTTGTTTTGGGGCGTGTTACAGGGAAGCCAGGGCCTTGATGTTGCAGCATCAGCTGATTCTGGGACCCTGTCTGCCTTGGCGCCAGCTACCCTCATTCGCCGCCTCTCCTCTGGCTTGGGCCAGGTGCCTTTTGCCACACTGACCTCCCTTCTTTTGCCTGCTTTGTCTGCAGACAGGTGATGGGCAGACAGATGTCCACAGACATGTGATGCCAGACAGATCTCCACAGGCACGTGATGGCAGACAGATTTCCGTAGACATGTGATGACAGATGGTCCACAGACACGTGATGGCAGAGACATGATCGCAAAGAGGATACCGCCACAAACACAAGTGCAAAAGCACCACATCACGGTGGACAACGATGATTTTGATTATGAAAAAAATGGCCTTGATGGCAAGAGCACCATTACCAACAATTACAAAATGATGACGCCAACAGCACCATCAGCAATAACCACAATGACAACGAGGAATGCGACTAGGGGGACCAAGATGATGACGGCGACATTGACCGCAAGAAGAGCAACTGCAGCGGCGGCTAGGGCGCTAACACCACCAACAAGTGCAACAACAGCAGCAGAGCAGTAGCAGCAGTGATACGATTAGTAACAACATGATGTAATAACAATGACAAGCACAAACAGAAATGAAAACCTGGATGATGAGGGCAATAACAAACAAACCCCACAATGGAAATGTACTCACCTAATGAGGGCTGGCAGATTTGTGAAGCGCATAATCCCCCCCTTAAAACCTCTTTTCTCCTCCAGGGAACCACAGCCAGTGACAAGGGAGAAGAATAGCCTAGTCTGCATGTATACACCCAACACAAACAACACCCCCTCCGTGCGGCCACACCCGCACGCACGCACGCACGCGCACACACACACACACACACACACACACACACACACACACACACACACACACACACACACACACACACAGACAGACAGACAGACAGACAGACAGACAGCCAGAACCACCACATCACACACCAGCATGGCCGCCCACCCCCCCGCCCACGCAATGCACAAAACGCATGCACACACACGCATGAACGCATGGAGAGGGGAGACACACACACACACACACACACACACACACACACACACACACACACACACACACACACACACACGAGAGAGAGAGAGAAGGGGGGGTAGAGAGAGAGATATAGTGAGAGAGAGAGAGAGAGAGAGAGAGAGAGAGAGAGAGAGAGAGAGAGAGAGAGAGAGAGAGAGAGAGAGAGAGAGACCGAGAAGGGGGGTGGAGAAGCTGGCCTCTCGCACAGCTTGTACTTCACCTGGGAAACGTGTCGTTGTCAGCCAAGGAATCCCTGCTGGACTTCATACATACTGTGGTTATATCAATGCTGGTTGTCAGCAATGCCTGCCTTGCTGCCCAGGAGGGACCGCCTTGAATGATGGTCGTTCTTGGGTGGTGGTTCAGGTTTCTGCACCCGTTTATGGGCGGAGCTCCATCCTCATGAGCCTCAGCAGCAAGGTTGACCTTCTTCCCACCCGCAAGTGGCAGCACTACCAGGTGGTGGGAGTGGAGCATAGAAGAGTGGTTTGGCGGATGTGAGACGATGTGACAGGGAGGGAGGGAGGGAGGGAGGGGGAGGCACCCACAATCCCGGGGTCTTAGGGCTTGCAATCTGGTGGAAGGCGAAACTAGTCCATATTTAAGTGTGAGGGGTATCGAAGCGCGAATAGTAGGAAGTAGCCCATGTGGGGTTGGTATGGGGTGAGGCCCAATGCCTATCTCTGCGCTCACGGGCGCTTGTATAGAAACACACCCACCCCCCCACCTCGGCGCGCCGCCCTACACACACAGACACCCACATACACATATACACACACACACATACACACATAATACACACACATGCGCACACACATACACACATACGCACGCGTGCGCTCTGCGACGTGCACATGGATCAAGGCGCACCCCGGTGGAGTGGAGGCATCAGCAAAATGGTTGAGGAGGACGAAGGAGGAGGAGGAGGAGGAGGAGGAGGAGAAGTAGATGATGATGATGATGTGAGGCTTACGTATTGGTAAAGGAGGGGGGGGGTGGAGGGAGCAGGTGTCGGAGGTGGTGACGGGCACATTAAGTCCGGACAAGACGGAACCGGTTTCTCCTGTGGAGGGCGGTGCGGTGGCCCTTCCGGAAGCTCCCACATCCGACTCCATCCCGCTGCACTACTTCACGTGCCCCGGCTCTGCCGGCTTCAAGGTTCGAGGCCGCCACTACCTTGAAGACAAGCAGAAGGTCCGGCCTGCTTCCTGTCTGTGGGGTCCAGTTTCGCCACCCCGGCTTCCAGTTGCTGGACTCCTGCTATCAAATGTGCCCCTTTGTGCAGTGCTTACGGTCAGTCTCTCAATTGGTGTACCCTCCTGCTTTTTATTACAGCTCACCCCGCCCCTTCACACACACACACACACACACACACACACACACACACACACACACACACACACACAATATGCTGGTTGGGAGCAGAGGAAGGAACAGGCAATAAAGACACAGAAGCACTGCAGGCCAGAAGCCAGAGGCCCCCCGGGGGGGGGGGGACACCACATGATGCATGCCAGCGAACGAGGATCATACCCAGACTCTAGGTCTTGCAAACACTGGAGCTCAGGCGGTACATCAATGATTTTACATTTCGCTCTGCCCGCGAATTCATCTGGATCCCGCATATGTCCCGTGCCTATGATCTGTACCGCACATACCTCATGTGACCCTCCCTCGCTTGTACAGCACCCAGGGGCTTTGTCGTGTCTTGAGTCCTCCCTAAGCTTAGTCGCACAGCAACTTTTCCGCATCCGTTGGCGAGACCAGTCAGCTCAAAGTCCAAAGCCATATCTCTGGTTGTGCGAGATCTTCTTTTCTCATCACACCAAACAAGCAAAGGGACTCTCTTTTAGCACAAAATGAGCGACCAGACGACCAGAAGAGCCTTTTCTGAATCGAACCAAGCACGCAAAGGCCAATGTGGGGTCGGGGGGCATGCAGTGGGTACCGCAAGCGCCGGACTTCACCCTGTTCGCAATGGACCTGTTGTCGGTGTCGGAGCCCACCTACCACATTGCCAGATACCTGCCCTCCATCAAGGCCAGCAAGCTGCCCTTTCATTTTCTGTGGCAGGTTTGCAATCCCTGCACCTTTATCGTCGTCAGAGCCAGCTTCATTTTGATGTTTTTTTTTTGACTTGTAGGGTTCTTTCCGGGGGGGTACTTGTTTTTTGTTTTCTGCTTTTTTTTTGGTGGTCCTCTCGTGAGACTGAGTTCTTCTGGGTACTTCCTTCAACTGTCGCTCTCGTCGAGGCTTTTCTCTCTTGTTCTGGGCCCCACCGCCCACACACCCACCCCTTCCCTGGTTTCACCTCGGCCCAAGTGCCCCCAGCCGCATATCGCCGCATTTTGCTCGTGCCCAGTCATTGTGGTACAAAAGTTTCATGAGGTTTGGAACATTAATGCCTTCTTTAAGTGCGCGCGCCCACTGGAAGGGGAGGAGGAGCTGCTGCAGCAGCAGCAGCAGCAGCAGCTCTGGGTTTGCAGTTATCAGGCGTGGGGCTAGAAACACTGTGACGGGGGCTTTGGCAGCAACATGTAGGCGGCTAAGGGGGTCAGGTGGGAGCGGCAGAGATGAGACCTAGAAGGAAGGGGTCCCTACGGACCCCAACTGCCTCCTGCTTCAGGGCAGGGGCTGCTTGTGGGAGGGGGACAGAGATGCTGCGCAACGCACAGAGATTGTCGCCAGGTCAGAGAGATTGTCGGCAGGTCAGAGAGGGAGGAGGGAGGACCTGCTCGCTCCTCCCCCGCCCGGGGGGGGGGGGGGGGGGGGCTGGCGAAAAGAGGTGGCAGGGACGGGGAAGGGAGGGGGAAAGGAAGGTAAGGGCGGGACGATGCCTGCAGGTCGTAGATTGAGGCGAGAAGACTGCCACGCCCGGGGGGAGGGGGGTGCGGTTGTCACGTCAACCACCCTTCAGGGCAAGCCTGCGCAGACTTATGTACATGCTGGTATAGTGGGGAGTTGATTGACAAACACATCTAGTCATTATGACGAGTATTGTGAAACATCCATTCACACGCTAATATTAGGGGGTGGGTTTTGTGGTGCAGGTCTTGCTGGGCTTGCAAGACACTCTCACTCATGCTTGAAAGGGCGCATCAAAACTGGACAGTGAGGGAACATACAAAAAATGGGGTGAGTTGACCTCACAAACTTTGTGGGGGCTTGAACAGGTGATGGTGCCAGGCCGGCCCAACATCTCCCTGACCATCACGTGGGCCCTCGACTATGACCCGGTGGAAGCGGTTAAAAAGGCGTTGGAGCGGAACGCTCTCGGCACCTTCGACTCCGGCATCCCAGAGGATCCCTCCCAGGACCCCGAGGGCTCTGGTAGTAGCTTTGATTCCGTCGCGACTGATTATGGCGAGTGCCCCCGTCTGTTTCGCAGACCTCAAACCGGAAGGCACGACTTTGAATCTGTCCGTGCCAACTCTCGAGACCTCTTGACCCGCCTCTGCTGAAACACGGGACTTTGTGCTTGAGAGAATCCGCTGAAACTTCAAAAGCCGCTGGGTTTCGGGATGACTGCCTAGGGCAGGAAACTTCAAAAGCCGCTTTAAGGAAGAGCTGATTGGTGGAGAGAATCATGTGTCACATGACAGCCGTTATGGCGGATTGCCCTACGCCGCCCGTACAGGAAGCAGCTGTGTTGGTTGGGGTATTGGGACGCCCGCCAAAGATTAGGGGGGAGGTACCGGGGAGACCTTGAGTTCCGAGGAAGGAGTTTGCGGGACCATCCGTGTCATCCCCAGCCCATACTGGAAGTCGGGGAGGCGAAGGGGGCGGGCGACAAATGAAAAAGGGCATGGCATTATCCGAGTTCAATCTCATACATCAGTGGCTAACAAGCACACCTGGTCGTCATGACGAGTAATTTCTAAAATTCACTCATCCAAGCTATTAATCCAAGGCTCAAGATTTGCAGGAGCACCAAGGAGTCCCCATTTCTTCCCCTTTGGGAGGCGCTGGGTGACAACCCCCTTTGGAAATATCGCGAAGCAATTTTGGTGAATAGCGAGACGACTTCCTTGTTAGTTCCAGCACAGAGGAGGGTGACGTGGGGTGGGGGGTTTGGGAGTGGCCAGGGGCGGCGGGCAGCAGAGAGGGGGGTAAGGGCGGAGATGACGGGGTGGAGCGCTCTACGCACAGCACCTCGGCCTCCGACTCGGGTCATATGAAAAACGCACACCACCGACGCTCTGCCACGCAGTTGAGCAGCCTGGAGACCGAGGGGAGCAAGACCCCCAGGCGACACCGGCGCGCCACCACAGAAATGGACGGCTCCTACCTCACTCCCAAGAAGGAGCCCGCCCCCGCCTCGGGCGGCTGGTGGGGGTGCGCACCTCTCCTCTCTCTCTCTCTCTCTCTCTCTCTCTCTCTCTCTCTCTCTCTCTCTCTCTCTCTCTCTCTCTCTCTCTCTCTCTCTCTCTCTCTCTCTCTCTCTCTCTCTCTCTCTCTCTCTCCCCCCCCCCCCTCTCTCTCTCTCTCTCCCCCCCCAAAGCGGGGGCGTGCGAACTGCGGCGGCATCGCAGCATGTCTGCGTGCATGCATGCTGTGGACGCTCTCTCGAGTGTCCATGCATGCGTGTGTGTGTGTGTGTGTGTGTGTGTGTGTGTGTGTGTGTGGTGTATGTGTGTGTGTGTGTGTGTGTGTGCATGAGACTTTTGTGTACTATATGGCTCGGTGTTTGCATGTGAGAGCACATGTGGTGTTCGTGCATATGTGTTGTGTTTGTATCTGTGTCTGTGTATCTGTGTGTGAGCATGTGTGTGTGTGTGTGTGTGTGTGTGTGTGTGTGTGTGTGTGTGTGCGCGCGCGCGCGCGTGCACGCAAGGCTTTGTGTGTACACGTAGGTGCATGCAAGGGTTTGGGGGGGGGGGGGTATCATCTTGACCGAGAACCACCTTGTTGTGCAGACATGGCCTGCGTGAATCAGCGCCCCTGACATGTGGCAGTCGTGTGGCATACTTTTGCTTGGCACGCTTGCTCAGACTTAGTTACTTTCAAGGCATGTACGGGGATCCACTGCACGGGAGAAGTGGCCATGTTTGTTCAGCCTTTCCAGTGGGGATCTGCGTCATTTTTTTTTTCTGAAAATCCAGATCATTCTGTTGTGTCATTGCCTGACCTCTGAAGTCGGAGACCTGTATTTCACCGCCCCTGGGACAGATACCCACGATTTTACATAATTTGACCTGATTGCGCCAATCAGCTTCACCCCTGATGCCATCAATCTGCATCTGGTATGGTGCCAGACAGGGGTGCCAGAACCGTGAGGGCCCACGGCCACTGTGGATCAGCCGTGGCCAAGGTGTACAAACCTTGCCAAGGTGTGCCAGCTTGCACTCATGCTGCAAGGCCCCTATAATGAAAGGGCGCGACCAAGACAGACCAGCCAGCAAGGTGGAGTGTGATTACGCTGCAAGGCCCTTATGATGGGGACCTGACTTCTCTCTCTCCCCCAACCCCCTCTCTCTCTCACCCCCCCCCCCACACACAACACACACACACACACGTCTCTCTCTCTCTCTCTCTCTCTCTCTCTCTCTCTCTCTCTCTCTCTCTCTCTCTCTCTCTCTCTCTCTCTCTCTCTCTCTCTTCTCTCTCTCT
>KV908349.1:422167-427167 GCA_002005505.1 Botryococcus braunii
ATGCGAGAGCGTGAGCGAGGGTTGGGAGGAGACGGGGGAGAGGGGCTCGATGTGGGCCTGCAATATCCGCCGTTTGTCGCATTTAATAATTGCTGGATGCAAAATCCAGTGTTGAATGAAGCCGTAGCCGCCGGCCGCCGTTGATGGGATGACGTCCAGAGAGCCGAGTGGGAGCGCGCTGGGGGGGGGGGGGGGTGGGGTCGTGCCCCATTTACAACCCATAGGCCAGGCATGGTCTCAGTGAATAGTTTGCCCAAAAATGGTCAGCATGGGGGGACTCACAGACGTGAACATTTGTTGTTTTTGCTTGATTTATGCGTCGAAGTGATTCGTGTGATCTTTGCATTTACGTGCTCAGCCAATGCACTTGCATGCTGGCGGTTGATTATGGTACTGTAAACCGTACAATTGGGGCCGCTCTGCTTAGAAGCAATGGCCCCGCTCAACACGCTCATCTGGTGTATGCGGGGCCATGTGGTCTGCAAGCGCTGGCACCTTGATATCCCGCCCCCCCCCCCCCCCCGTGGTTCAAATGTTTGCAAACATTAATGGTGTGTCATCGTGGCCTGAAGACCAATGCGTCATCCTACCATTGAAACGAACCCTGCACACCTTGCATCGTCTTATTCGTTAAAAGATTACGTGCAGGCCTTGCGCCATCTCCTTCGAATTCATGACAGCAAAAAATTACATTGCAGCCCTCGCGTCGTGTTGTCATTAAGACGGTACCTTGCAGAACTTGTGTCGTGTAAATCATTAATCACGTACATTGCAGACCTTGCGTCATCTTCTTAGCAACCACACACCTTTCGGATCTTGCGTCATTGTTTTGTTAACAACGTACCTTGGCCGTTCGTCATCTTATTGTGAAGCGCGTGCCTTGCACACCTTCCGTCATCTCATATCAAGCACGTACCTCGCAGACCTTACGTCATCTTGTTAGCATCCGTGTATGGGAGCTCTTGCGCACGTAGCAGTATCATACGGTGGGGCAGCCTGTTTGGCGGCTTGTAAATAGCGTCTGCATACCCACCATCTGCACATCAGGTGACAGCGTAGAAAGCAAACTTTTTGAAGCTGCTGTAACATCCACCTAAAATGGGAACTTAGCAAGCATGCACATGTGTTTTCAATACTCGCCGTTACACTATTTGTCAAGGACTCCGTGAGGCTAAATCCGTTAAACAGAAGAATGGAGTGCTACTATCATAACCAGACGAACAAAAAAGAGCTTGCAATTGTCATAACGCTGGTCTCTCCCATAATTACCTCGTGGATATTACACAGGGATACTGACGTCCTTAGGTGACCGAATGCATCAACTGAACACCCTCAACCTATCACACTCGTCCCTCGGCTCTTCAGGAGAGTAAGTGGTTCACACATCCTAGAGCTTGCCTATGTTGCCACCGTGAGTGATCGTTGTCGCAACACTAATCATGTTTCCTTGTCCCCTGTCAACCCTTATGGTCCTTGCCTTCCCTCCATTCCTTATCTTTTCCAGGGTAAGCCTCTCTTCTTGCCCCACAGGATTCACCTCCTCTCCCGCCGTGCGTGTAATACGTCAACAATCGAATTCGGGGTAGACGTGGAACATTTTAAAGAACAGTAGAAGAGAGCCGCATGAAAGGGGAGGAGCAGCACCGTAAGGTCAACACAGCAATCTTCCACTTTGAGGTGGAATGTTTTTTCCCAACAAAGAATGGCATAAACACATCGTGCTCAACAATTTCGTGGGGCAGTTTTCCAACAGTAGTTGTTGTGGAAGACAGCTGTGCCGCTGCCTTTTGTCCTCTGTTTTTTGTGGCCCCAGCCTTGCATCGTCGTTCCCTGAGCTCACAGTGTGCCGTATGCAATCCCATTTCATGTCAGGGAGAGCATCACTAGCCCTAAGCACATCTGCCCACGTCGCTAATATATATGGAAGGGCAAAGCGGGGAGCTGGTGTGAGTCATGTTATGAAAAGCATTATGTACCTGGGTGTGCAAGCGTGCAGGCGTGTGTGGTTATGGAGAGGGAGGGTGGGGGAATGGTGTGTGTGTGTGTGTGTGTGTGTGTGTGTGTGTTCGTGTGTGTGTATGTGTGTGTGTGTGTGTGTGTGTGTGTGTGTGTGTGTGTGTGTGAGAGAGAGAGAGGGGGGGGGCCGGAGGGAGTAAGGGAGAGAGGGACAACAGCGAAAGGGAGTGGGGGGAGAGGGGGGGGGGGGGAGAGAGAGAGAGAGAGAGAGAGAGAGAGAGAGAGAGAGAGAGAGAGAGAGAGAGAGAGAGAGAGAGAGAGAGAGGAGAGAGAGAGAGAGAGAGAGAGAGAGAGAGAGAGAGAGAGAGAGAGAGAGAGAGAGATTGAGAGAGAGGGGGAGGGAGGGGGGAGAGAGAGAGAGAGAAGGGGGGAAGGGGGGGGAAGAGAGAGAGAGAGAGAGAGAGAGAGAGAGAGAGAGAGAGAGAGAGAGAGAGAGAGAGAGAGAGAGAGAGAGAGAGTGTGTGTGAGAGAGAGAGGGGAGGGGAGGGAGGGAGAGAGGGAGAAGGGTGGGGGGGTGAGAGGGGATTTAAAGCAAAAGTGAATATATCTGTCTCAGGCCCCCGGTGCCCAAACAGTCACGTATCGACATCTCAACAGCTGCAGGTGTAAAAATATCGGGCAAAATATGCTTTAAAGGGAAGAAAACAAATAGGAAAAAGAAGGGTAGAAGGAGAAAGGGGAAGGGGAATAACGGAGTAGGAAGAAGGAAAACGGGGAAGGAGTCACAGAGAGGTGGGGAGGGGGGAGAAAAAAAGATAGGGGGGTTAGAGGGAGGAGAGGGAGGGAGGGAGAGAGGGGGAAGAGGGAAGGGGGAGAAAGAGAGAAGGGGGGGGGGAGAGGGCGGGGGGACAGAGAAAGACTGTGGATGGGCCGATTCTCTCCATGGAGGCTCCCCTTCGTGAGCGGGCATGTGAACGCCACCCCCGTCACGTGACGCAACTCGGTAGTACCGAGTCGGTACATCGGGAGTCCGATCCTAGCCAACCCACTCCTTATCGATTTTCAGGCTGCATCTATCTTCCTTTCACCAAACTGTCAATTGCTTCCTATTGTTGCCAATATGGCACTGGTTACAGAAGAGGCAGCTGCCATAGCGACGAACGGCGCACCGAAAGATTGTTGGCCGCTCACCGAAGACAATATCAACCCAAAAGTAAAGGATGCGCAATATGCTGTCCGTGGCCAAATTGTCATCCGTGCTAAGGAGATCGAAAATGAACTTAAGTCTGGAGCCAAGAAACCTTTCAACCATATCCTTTATTGCAACATTGGGAACCCCCAACAGCTGGGACAGAAGCCCATTACGTTCTTTCGCCAAGTGCTGTCAATCATGGATTATCCTGGGGTATGTTATATCCACATTAATCCTGTGTTATGAATTGTAAATCTTGCTTGAGAGACGAGCTCCTGTAGCGACAGTGCCGAGGGCAACTGTTGGTCGTTCCTAGGGTTGCCACGACTTTACCCTACACATCAGCAAGGCCATGCTTGCACGGTTTGGCTACGTAGAGAGTCTGCATACGTAAAGAAATTCGAATATTATTTGTATGCCTTGCTTTGCGTGGAGTATTGTTGAACTTGAAGCTGATCGTGGTAGGGTATACCTTCGGGCAGCAGTCCTCAAGCATCGCTGTGTGTATGAGCTCACTCGAAGAAGAATCATTATTTTGATTTTGATTGCATCACTATTTTTCATGTTAATCGCCTTCCTTTTGTTTCTGGGCAATTTGCATTTGACCTTGGTACCGAACGTTTGTCGTTTGCGGTGGTCCTTACGTCGCTGGACTGTGCTTGTATGTTATTGGTTTTGGGCATTTAGTTATAGTTCCGTGTGTGGCGATCCAGTTGCTGGATTACCCCGAAGTGGACAAAATCTTCCCTCCGGATGTGATTGCTCGGGCCAAGTTGTACCTTGCCAACATTCCCGGAGGCACAGGAGCCTACAGCGACAGTCGTGGCGCCACTATTTGTCGTGAAGATGTTTGTAAGGTGACCTGAGATGCCCACCACTTTCCACCTCTGCGCGTGACACCACGGACATGTAGCGTCATGCCCAGCATTTTTGACTGCAGATATGTGCCCAAAGCCCGTCCTGGTAGGATCCAGGGATTTGAAAGGAGCTGCTTGGACAAAGGGGGGTTTGGGTCATTTTACGGAGGGGCCAAACGTGGTCAAGGCCGCTTCCTGGGCTTGGAAAGGATCCTCCACTACCTTGGGGAAGGGTGGGGCCCATAGTACCTGATGGGCCATATGCTGTGAGTAAAAACAAAATCGCTGATTTACAGACGGAAGTGGTGGACTTCAAGGCCAGGATGCGCAACAGGAGTTGTGACCTCCTCTCAGTGGGTCAGACTGTTCTTCTGCCAGAGCTGTTTGAACCCGCGGTGAAGTTGCCCGCCCCGAATTTGGCATCCCGGCAACGTTTTCTTTCCCCATCCATTTGCACACCTCCCCCGAATGAGTTTATCAACATTAATCATCTAGAACACACACACACACACACACACACACACACACACACACACACACACACACACACACTCTCACACACACACACACACACACACACACACACACACACGCGCGCGCGCGCGCGCGTGCGCGCGTGGGGCACACACACACACACACACACAACCCTCCCTCCGGGATTCCCCTCGTCCTGTCGCCCCCCTCTTGCGCCCCTCCTTGCAACAGACATCTGTGCTCCTCCCCGTTTGTCCGTGCGCGCGCTCGTGTGCGTGTGCGTATGCGTACTCACGCGCACGCACACACATGCGCGAGGGCGTGTCAGCGGACGCCTTTCCAGAGGCCCCGGGAATGTGCGTGCCAACAAGGGGCACGGATGCACGGGGTCCAGTTCCATTGCACCTCCCCTGGGGGTCTGAAGGGGCTTGTCTGGGGGCGCTGGGGTTCCGCGCAGGGGATCGAGAGACGGGACGGATTCCCGGCGAACCCGGACCACATCTTCATGACGGATGGGGCCA
>KV908349.1:429667-439667 GCA_002005505.1 Botryococcus braunii
CGCTCTAAGTTCATCCCCCCCCTTCTCTCCTCTCTCTCTCTCTTTCTGTTCCATCTCTCTCTCTCTCTCTCTCTCTCTCTCTCTCTTTCTCTTCTCTCTCTCTCTCTCTCTGTCTCTCTCTCTCTCTTTCTCTCTCTGTCTGTCTGTCTGTCTTTCTCTCTCTCTCTGTCTCTCTCTCTCTCTCTCTCTCTCTCTCTCTCTCTCTCTCTCTCTCTCTCTCTCTCTCTCTCTCTCTCTCTCTCTCTCTCTCTCTCTCTCTCTCTCTCTCTCTCTCCGCCAAGCCCTGCACAGAAGAGGGCTATGTGGTACATCTCACAGCATCTAGATAGGATTCCCGAAAGTTGCGTGGCTGCGTAATGAAGGCGTTGCAATTGTCTGGCGACGGCGTTGTTCTGAGTGTGTGTGCCATTGTGGTGCAAATGTCTCCTGAATGTGGTTGACGATCATGTTGAGACTGTGGAGTGGGGTGGGGTGGGAAGTTTTTGGAACCCTTTTAGTGAAATCATGCGGTTTGACCAACAGAACAAAGTAAAACACAGGCCCAGAAAATCTTGGTTAGATTGAGAAGCTTGAGAAGCTTTTTAACCAGACTTGTGTTGTGGGTGGGGGGAGAGCAGGTAGTGAGGCTGATGGGGTCTGAGTACAACGACTTCCCCCTGGCTAGCATGCACAGCATCAGCAAGGGCTTCTACGGGGAGTGCGGGCGGAGGGGCGGCTACACTGAATTTGCCGGCTTCTCCGACGAAATCATGGCCCAGCTGTACAAACTGGCCTCCATCAATCTGTGCTCCAATCTGAACGGCCAAATCTGCATGGCCCTCATGATGAACCCTCCCCAGGTGGAGAAAGAAACATGCATTTCTTTTCCTTCTCTTCAACATCCGACATTTCGATCCATTCCAACATCTGACGTTTTCTTCCTCTCCAACATCCGACATTTCCTTCCTATCCAACATCCAACTTCTCCTTCTCGCCAACCTCCACCATATATTTCCTGTCCAACGTCCAACATTTCCTTCTCTCCAACATCCAACGTTTCCTTCTCTCCCCAACATCCAACATGCCCTTCTCTCCCCAACATCCAACATTTCCTTCTCTCCAACATTTCCCCAAGTTCCAACATTTCCTTCTCTCCAACATCATTCAACATTGTCCATTTTTTGTGTCCTCTCCAGTATTTTAGTCTATCGTGGTCATGCTCAAGAGAGAAGCTGCCTCAAAGGGTACCTCTTGCGGCGTACCCGTGTCGCCACGCACTTTCTCGTGAATGCCCTGAGGGCCTCTCTCCCCCCCCTCTGTCTCTCTCTCTCTCTCTCTCTCTCCTCTCTCTCTCTCTCTCTCTCTCTCTCTCTCTCTCTCTCCTCTCCTCCCTCTCTCTCTCCTCTCCCCCCCCCCCCCCCCCCCCCCCCCCCCTCCCTCCCCCTCCCCCCCCTCCCCCTCCTCCCCCTCTCCCCCCCCCCCTCCTCTCTCTCCTCTCTCTCTCCCCCCCCCCCCCCCCCCCCCCCCCCCCCCTTCTCTCTCTCCCCCCCCCCCTCTCTCTCGCATGATGACACTGTGGGCAACCAAGGCAAGTGCGTCTGGAGAGAGAGGAGACTGTGTGCGAGGTTAGCCTTTTTGGTTGATGAAGAACGGAAGCAAGAGCTGCCTTGACCAATCAATGGGCCGATCTCATATTTCTATGAGGCACAGGCCGTTTTAAAAAAAAAAAAAAAAAAAAAAAAAATCCAGGGGTGTCGCAAAAGTTAAAATGACAAGGCTGGGGCTATTGCAGCCGGGAGATCCCAGCTACGAGCTGTACGCGAAGGAGAGAGAGGCGCAGCTGGCCAGCCTCAAGTTCCGCGCCGCGCTGGTCAACAAAACGCTCAACAGCCTGGAGGGCGTGACCTGCAACAACCCGGAGGGCGCCCTCTACGCAATGCCGCGCATCCGCCTCCCCGCGGCCGCTGTTGAGGTACTGCCAACACTCTGGATGTTGCTCGCGCTTGTACATCAGTCAGGATGTACCTCGAGATCAGTCAGGATGTACCTCAAGATGAGGGGGAATGTACCTAAAGATGAGTCGGGGTGTGTACCTCGAGATCAGTCGGAATGTAAGCTCGAGATCAGTCGGGACGTACTTCATGATCAGTCAGGTTGTAACCTTAAGATTAGTCAGGATGTACCTCAATGTCAGTCAGGATGTACCTCGAGATTCGTCAGGATGTACCTCAGAATGAGTCCGGATGTATCCCCGCCACTGCTGTTGAGGTAAACCCATGCACCGGCCATTTACCTCGAAGACCTGCCACGACGTGCTCTGCAGATAGTTCATTGGTGTACCGCGCAGGCCCAATGAGGATGTACCTCGACGATGAGTCAGGATGTACCTCGCAGGTCGGGCGTGATCATACGGAACCAAACACATGTTTGGGCGCACGCGCGCGCACACACACACACACACACACACACACACACACACACACACACACACACACACACACACACACACCCATACATACACACATACATGCGCGTCACATGCACGCATGCACACGCGTACACATGCTCATGCACATGCTGACTGATCTGCGAGCTACATCCTCATCAGTCTTTGCAATACTTCTTGACCCATCTCCGGCACTCAGAGATGCTTTTGGAGAGTAAAGGCAGCCGCAGGCAGGCTGGCAGGCCATGTTGAGAGGGGCATGACAGCAGAGGCCATGTGGCTAGAGGAGAGGGGCGATGTGCAGGAAGCTAAGAAGATAGTGGGATGTGGCTGATAGGAATGTGGTAGAGATGTGGCTGGGAAGATAGGGATGTGGCTCATAGGGATGTGATAGGGATAGGACTTGGAAGATGGGGATGTGGCTGATAGGGATGTGGTAGAGATAGGGATGTGATAGGGATAGGGCTGGGAAGATAGGGATGTGATAGGGATAGGGCTGGGAAGATAGGGATGTGGCTAATGGGGATGTTATAGGGATAGGGATGTGATAGGGATAGGACAGAGAAGATAGGGATGTGGTAGAGATAGGGATGTGATAGGACTGGGACCGTAGGGATGTGGCTTGAAGAGAGGGGGGCGGTGTGCAGGAAGCTAAGAAGGCAGGGGTGGCTCCGGACTTCATGTACTGCATGCACATGCTGGAGGAGACCGGCATCGTCACCGTTCCCGGCTCTGGCTTCAAGCAGGTGTGCGCTTGCACCCTCTCTCTCTGCTGAGATTCGTCCGCTGCCCTGGGTCCGTGTTGGGGGTGGCTGGGTGGGTGGGGGGGTCAGGGTAGGGAGATGTGGGGGTTGTTTGGGTAGGAGAGGAGGAGGTGGGAGGAGCGGGAGAGAGAGAGGGGGGAGGGTGAATGTTTTTTCAGCCTGTTGGCTTCATCTTGCATGAGGCCCACAGACTCCTCTCGAGTTCGGCAATGTGTTGAAATTTGAAGACACATGGAAAAATGTGCGACATGAGCATGGCGGTACATCAAACACAGTCAATACCACCGTTGCGGTACATGAAACTTCAGTCGACATGCGTCATGCCTGTACATCAGCTACATCAGCTAACGTCGTTATTCCGGTACGTCAACTTCTGTCGGCATGTACCGCCATGGTGGTACATCAGACACAGTCAACATTTACCTTGGCGGTACATTTGGTTCAGCCATCACCACCATGACGGTACATCAACTCAGTCCTCGGCACCATGGCGATACAGTGAACATCGTCAATGTAACCATCCTGGTCCAACAAACACAATCAACATCACACGACAGTACATCAAATTTTCTCAATTTAGAACATAGCTGTACACTTATGGCGGTACATTTAAGACAGCTTTCAAGCGCGACACTGAGAGTGGAGGGGGGCAATGCACGGGCAGGTGGACGGGACGTACCACTTCCGGACCACCTTCCTGCCGCCGGAGTCTGACATGGAGGAGGTGTCTCAGAGAATGACCGAGTTCCACGCCAGCTTCCTGCAAAAGTATGGCGCCCCCGAACCATAAATGGTCTCGGCGGGAGCCGTAAGACGTGCACGGTGGAACCCTATCCCCAAATGGACAAAACCGTGGAGGTGGAATGTCCGAACCGTACATGCGAACGGCCGAACAGTTAATGTGATCGGCCAAACCGCGTCACGTGAATGGCAGAATCATGAATGTGAGCGGCCGAACCCTAAAACGTGGATGGCCGAACCCTAAAACGTGGATGGCCGAACAAGTAACGTTAACGGCAGGCCGGTTAGCGTGGAACGGCTGAACCGTAAACGTGAGCGGCCAAACCTTAGACGTGAGCAGCCGAACTGGGGGCCCCGGTGTTGGAAAGTGCTGCTAAGATTTCGCTTAGCCATGTTTTCAGCTATTTGTAACAACACAGCTTTGCGGCTCTTTGGGCTGCGGCCGTGATTGAGCTGCAGGAGGGCTCAACCGCCAGCGGGGTTCGAAGTGGGCTGTGGGTGTCTTGGACTGCCTTCTGCCTTGGACAGCAGCAGCTTCTTTCCAAGATGGAGCAGCTAGTAAAGGGGTGGGGCTGTTTTCCTTATGGAGACTCGGCTATCTATTTTGGCTTTGTATGCGTACCTCAGTGTTGCGGAGCAGCTGTACAATTGTCGACAGCAGGTGTGCTGGATTCCGGTCTCTTGTCTGCTGCTGATGTGTCACATGGGAGCAGATTTTTGGCCAGTAGCGGCACTATTTGGAAACATGTGTGGGTGCCTTTCTCAGGGGTACGGACTGTTTGAAAAACAAGTGTTTGAATGGCACCGGTATTTGTAGCAATGCATGCTGAGCAGTGCATGCGTACCACCATTTCTTGGCAAGCCGCCACTGGGGGGGAAGTCTGCCTACAAGTGTTTGGCAGGATATTGCTGTCTGGCAGAGTATTGTGCTGAAGCATGCCTCTTAACTGCCTTGAACTTCCCCTCCGAGCCCCCTCCCCCCAAGGAAGGCAATAGAAAACATCGATAAGCCCTGCCATATGGATATATGGGCAGGTTTTGGCTGTCTGTGCGTTGTTTGACCCGTCATTGTACAATCTGGAGGGGAAGGGAGAAGAAGAGAGGGTCATGGAGACCACCAGAGGTTCGAACCTCTCAAAACACTTTCTTGAAATTCAAGTTTCTTTTTTTGGGAGTCTTGCTAGATGGCTCTGCCATTATCAGTCATGGCATTACAGCCAAAGGCCATGAAATCCCATGGAACCCCCTCCCCCTCCCTCACCACCCACCCCTCCTCAAAAACAAAACAGAAGAAAACAGAGAAAAATGAGGAGAATAAGGAAACCCCCTTCGTCCATGGTGTGGTGCAGTTTGTGCGTTTCGTTTTTTTTGGGGGGGGGGGGGGGGTCTTGTCCGATCACACTCGCCGCCGAGACTGAGACTAATGTGGAATGAGTATTGGTTGTCTGATCCTCGGCGCGTGTGTATGTCTTTGGCGGGTTGAATGTTAGGGGGATGAGCCTAGAGCTGCTCCCCTGGAGGGTGTAAGCTCGCCAGGCAGGGCTGCTCTCATCGTCAAGTAGGGATACAGCGTGTTCGGGGAGTGTTCTGTGGTGATCCCTGCTCCAGGCATGCCTTTTGGTTCAGGATTAGCAATGCTATGTATCGGCACATCGTAAGCATCCTCTGTTTCGAGTTTAGACTTTTTTTTTTTTTTTTTTCGGCCGGCTTTTTTTGTCATTGTAATGCGGCGTTTATGCCATGGGGGATATGGATTGGGGTTCCCTTTCATTTTTTGAAAAATAAATATTAGCACTGTGCACATGCGTTCTGGCGTGACCATGCCACAAGCGTACGGGAGGCTAACATGTTCCTGCGAGAGAAAGAAATTTCCAATTATAACTGTGTTAAAACTGTTTTAGGACTGTTGGGAAAGCCCCTGGTGAATGTACGGTGCACTTTGGTGTACACTCTATGTACAGCAATTTCATGCCAAGTTGGCCGTGTTAATGAATGCGACTGAATCAGATCTGACAGGACTTTTTAAGTTATGCTGGTAATCTGCATGGGTTCAAACCTCGCATCAAATATTTTCAATGTCTGTCCCTTGGTTTAATAACCGGACCACCTGCTGTGCCTCAGGGCCCAGAGGGATGACCTTTGCCAACATGGCGAGGTAATTCCTGAGGTCTAGGAAATATCATGCTACTCACAATGTATGCAATGGGCGGGTCTTGGCGAAAGCATGGATGGTGGTAAGAGATGAGGGATTATGTTCTGGCGTCCATTGAAAAGAGGGGGGGGGGGGGGGGAGTGTTACCAGTCCCCCGGTAATGTGATGTTCCACAAGTCCTGTGGCTGGTGGCGACATGTATGGGCTCAAGTCCGGGTCGTGGTACGTGTTGCTAACTCTCATTCATTTTTACTCCCCAGACAGACAGACTTACTCTATTTGTGAGCAGCTTTCGCTAATATAGCTGTAAGTGTACTTGTACGTGCCACCCAAGCTTTTCTTGGGTTGATTGTTTTGTGTGGGCTTTGTTTGTCTTCGCTGCGGGTTGTTCAGACATTACTTTGAGCGCTTACTGCTACAGATCGAGACGTGAGGTGCATGGTTAGGTTCGAATCCCTTGTAGAGTAGGAAAGGGATATGATGGGGAGTATCCTGATTTCGCCTCGTACTGACAACCTATGGGGTTCGCAATGCTTAGAATCTGCGTCACACTTCCTAATACTTGGTTTTGCAATGTAAACTTGAGCGCCTGCTTTAACGGCTGTAAAGGGCAGTACCTCATACTTGCTTGTGTCCACAATAACAGTTTTTTGACTCAAAATGACAGCCTTCTCCTAGTTCCTGGCTTTCCACGTGAACCAATTTATCAAACACTTTTTTAACAAACAATTTGAAAAAAAAACACAATAAAAAGAACTTGTGAAGTATGAGACAAAGGGATGTCTACTCCACCTCCGCTTGTCAGTGTTACACTCGATTGATGAGACATACTCGAGATAAAAAGCGAGACAGCAAAAAGCTGAAGGTGGAATAAACATTTATTTCTCTGATACTTTCTCTCGTACTTTCCTTTTCTCTTACTTTTTGCCCTTTTTTTTCCATCAATGTTATTTGCACACGCAGTCTAGTGATGAGGTATCGCCCTCCTGGGCTAGGGCTAGGAGTCCTTGCCCTGTTCTGGGCACTGCACACGCGGATCCTTGCAAGCCCTCACACGTGACAAAGAAGACGATTGTACACATTCATGTACTGCTACAGCAGTCTGCAACGTTATTCGCACGGAGGCTAACCGACTCCCTTGTGACAACCACATTTGGAAATAAAACACGAAGCACGTCCATTCAGCATAAAAAGTGGTCCGCGACTGAAGTGCGGTTCACTTGACTGAAACAATATACCAAATATTTAAAAAATACTTGTATATTACCAACCATAACAATGCTTGGATAGTACCAAATTAAGACGCACCATACCTGAGCAAGCCTCGATCCCTATCAAACCCCCAACCAAATGGTGGGATTCGTACAGAGACCGTTCAGGAGTGGATGAATCTCACAAGTTTGTTGACAGCCACACATCCAGTCTTCACGACGGTTTCATGTGTAACAGCCCTTCATTCATTTCATTTCATAAGCGGTATCACATGACAAACCAGAGCCACCACTTCCAAAGGTGTGTTGCATCAAGATACCCCGCCAAGAAATGAAAGAAATATACAGCAACGCGCTTACTATGACGGGATCGGATCCCCGTGAGGACCGGCCACCGCAGAGGGCTCGGCAGAGGGCCTCCCACAGCGAGAGAGAGGGAACGGTCACAGCTTGAGCTCCTCGGGAGAGACCAGGATGCCGTCCTTGTCGGCATACAGCCAATCACCGGGCCTGAAAGTTGTACCGGCGAAAGTGACGGGGATGTCCCGCAAGCCCAGATCCCGCTTGGAGCTCTTCAGAGGGTACGTGTTGAGCGCCTTCACCCCCAGAGGCATCTTGCCGATGTCCTCGGAGTCGCGGATGCAGCCGTTGATCACGATGCCCTGCAGACCCCCCCCCCCCCCCACAACACTTGGTCAACGACCCCCAAACCCCCACAACATCTGGTGAGAGACAACATCTGGTCACAGAATCCCACAACATCTGGTCACAGACCCCCACAACATCTGGTCATGGACCCCCAAAACATCTGGTCACAGACCCCCACAACATCTGGTGAGTGAGCCCCACAACATCTGTTCACAGACTCGCACAACATCTGGTGACAGACCCCCACAAAATCTGGTCACAGACCCCCATAACATCTGGTCACGGACCCCCACAACATCTGGTCACAGAATCCCACAACATCTGGTCACAGACCCCCACAACATCTGGTCGGAGACCCCCACAGCATCTGGTGACAGACCCCCACAACATCTGGTCGGAGACCCCCACAGCATCTGGTGACAGGCCTCCAACACTGTCGGCGAGCAGCCCCCTAACACCACGCTTGAAATATTCCCGACACGATTGGTGCAAGGCCCCTACCACAATCCACCACAATCGATGCAGAGGCCCCTACCACGATCGTTACAGAGGCCCCTAACAGTACTGTTAAAGAGGCCTTTAACACTGATTTTAAGGGGCCCCTAACACTGATTTTAAGAGGCCCTTAACACTCATCGTAAGGCCTCAAACATAATTGTCAAGAGGCCCCTAACAGTATCGTTTCAAGAGGCCCCTAACACTATGCTTAGAGACGCTCCTAGCAGTATCGTTAAGGAGGCCCCTAATACTATCCTTTAAGATGCCCCAAACAGTCTCGGTGAGAGTTATCCAATACGATCGGTGAGAGGCACCTAGCAGTCTCTGATAGCGTTAGGCTAACCTCGTCCAAATTGTTCAGAGGCCCCTAACACTATCACTGAGAGATTCTCGACATGATTGGTGAGAGGGCCTTAACACTATCGGTAAGAATGATTGATGATAGGCCCATAGAAATATCGTTGAAAGTTTCTCGACATGATTGGTGAGAGGCCCCTAGCAGTCTCACTGAGAGGCCCCTAGCAGTCTCACTGAGAGGCCCCTAACACTCTCGCTAAGAGGCCCCTAGCAGTCTCGCTGAGAGGTTCTCGACTTGATTGGTGAGAGGACTTTGAACAGTCTCACAGAGAGGCCCCTAACACAATGGCTGAGAGGGCTGCAGCACTTTAGGAGGAAGCGGGAGGAGATGGTGATTGGAAGTGCAAGCTCGACAGTGACAGGAGGGAAGAGGTGAACGTTGGTGACAGACAGTGGCACCCGCTGAACAGGTGGGAATGAACAGCGTGAAAGATGAGTAGCAATGTCCCCCCTTCCCTCACTCTCCTCATCATCTCCCCTCGCACACTCCACATTCACACCCCACCCCACCCCCTTCTCTCTCTCTCTCTCTCTCTCTCTCTCTCTCTCTCTCTCTCTCTCTCTGTCTCTCTCTCTCTCTCTCTCTCTCTCTCTCTCTCTCTCTCTCTCTCTCTCTCTCTCTCTCTCTCTCTCTCTGCCGGCCCCCCCTGCCCTCTCTCCCTCTCACTCAGACACACACACACACACACACACACACACACACACACACACTCATTCTCACACACACATACACACACACGCACACGCACTCTCTCTCTCTCTCGCACGCGCTCTCTCTCTCTCTCTCTTATGCCCGGGGGAACGTTCCCCCACAAGCAGAATGGCATGCTAAAATCTTGTATCAGCATGCTGACGGAAGACAAACAGCAACACAGGGTTGCGAACAGCTTGGGGGCTGGGGAGGTCATCTGGGAAAAAGGGGAGAAAGTGTCTGAGAAAGAGGCCCGGCCGCGGGGCTGGAGGAGAGCGGGGGAGTTCAAGATACTGGTGAGGCAGGGATAAGAGACGCACGCTCCATCCGTTTTTGTAGGCCATCTCCGCGATATTGTCTCCCAGCAAAGCACAGCGCAGAGAGGCCCCTCCATCCACCACCAGCACTCTCCCACTGCCCTGCTCCTCCAGCGCCTGCCATCCCACAACAGAACCCCCAACCCCATCATCACACCCTTCTCGCCTTCGGCTATGGCTTTAACACAATGGAAAT
>KV908349.1:444667-467167 GCA_002005505.1 Botryococcus braunii
CTTAAACTTGACCAAAATCCGCCTCAACTTCGGTGGGTACTAGAGCAGCAGCGGTGCAAATAGCCGAGGCCACAAAACAAATTCAGCGACGGCAATGAGCAGTGTATGGATCAAATATAAACCATACAATGTATATACATATAATCTGTTCATAAACAAAAAAGGCCAGAACAGGCCAGATTTGTGTGTGAGATGCTCCCGCATCTTACAAGGGCCCCTCACGCGCGGCCCCCCATGCAGAGCAACACGCAAAGCTGGACCCCCAAGACCTCCACATGCCTCACAACCAACTAGTCCAGCATTAACTCCCCCCCGCCCCCACCACTTTACTCCTACCCCTCTCCCCATTTACTTCTCCCCCACATTCCGAAAGGGTTAGGCCGGGGGAGCCCGCCACCTCGAACTGCATCATGCACGTTCCAGGGATTGTCCCCGGAAGGCCTCAGAGCGATCCTTCAAGCTCTATGTATATTCAAAGCTCTGTGTATATTCAGGGAACATTCACGGAAGCGCTATGTATATTCAAAGCTCTATGTATATTCAAAGCTCTATGTATATTCAGGGAACATTCACGGAAGCGCTATGTATATTCAAACCTCTATGTATATTCAGGGAACATTCACGGAAGCGCTATGTATATTCAAAGCTCTATGTATATTCAAAGCTCTATGTATATTCAGGGAACATTCACGGAAGCTCTGTATATTTTTGAAGCTCTATGTGTATTCAGGGAATGTCCCCTGAAGGCCTCGGCGCGATCCTTCAAGCTCTATGTATATTCGATTCATGTGATGTTGTGCAGAACGCATGAAAGGTAGGACCGCTCCTCCCTTGACACTCGGCACTCGCAGGGTGCTCCTATATGTGAGCTTACAACCCCGATCACTTCCTCACACCCCTCTTTTGCTCGCCACCGCTGTGCAGAGCGGGGTGACGAGCCCACACTGCAATCGCAGTCACAAGGCTGCACAAGTCCTGGTACTGCAGGACTTTGCCATTTGCCCTTGTCCTCTCGCACTTTTCGCAGTTTCGGAATTCCCCCCAGTTGGCACCGCTGCTCAGCAGAGCTGAGGGACGGAGCGCAGGGACCCCCTGAGGAGGACAGGACAGTTGGCAAAGCAGCTTCAGGGGCTTGAAGCAGTTTGGCAAGCCTTCAGCAACTTTTTTACATGACTTAGAAGGCATCATGTGTGGGCAGAAGCATGGAACTAATGGCAGTCATTGCAACGGGTCGGGTACATAACCCACAATCGCCATCCAAGAGAATGAGACCACTGCCTAGGACAAGTGGTTACATCACGCTTCACTGGCGGTGCTCCCGGGTTAACGAATCCCCACCCAGTTACAGCACCTTCAAGTTTTCAGCTTTTTTCCCCCACTTTCAGTGATTGCGGCATCGGCTGCAACCCCCAACCCATAGCCGAGGAACCAAGCCAGGAGTGGGGAGGAAGGGTGGATAAGATCAACAATGGCCGGGCCTGGGCAAATGCCTCCCAAGCCCCAACCAACACCAAAGAGAACACCTCCAGTCAGAAGGCGGGCATCTATTGTACTGCTGGTCGGGACCTGGAAGTCAGCGGCGCACACCGGGCTCTCTCCCTTGGCGGTACAGCTTCGCAGGACGTACTGGAAGGCTGGCAGGGCCACCATGAGCGCCCCGCCCATCACAAAAGCCAGAGTGGGATCCCAGAAGGGAGATGTCACCTCCAAAAAGGCTGCCACCTTGGTGGGGCGTGTCATGCCTGTGCACAGCAAACCCCTCGCCTCACTCCCTGCCTTTGCTCATGCATCCACACAGGCAGACGCTTTCCCCTGATTCATGCACATGGCTCTCATCCCCGGGCAGCATCTTGGTGGAACTAAGCACAGGCAAGGCCAAAGGCTTTGAAGCGCATACCCCCCCTGCCCTCTCACGAGCGCGCACAGCGTCTGACACACATATGCGCACTGCAGCTTGTGCTGTTTTAGCCACATACAGTGCCCATCCCCCTCCCGTCTGACACACATATGCGGTGCGGATTGTGCTGTTTTACCCACATACAGTGCCCGTCCCCCTCCCGTCTGACACATCTTGGATACAACACAGAGGGGCAGTGCCTAATTCTATGCTATGATTTTCCCCTCCTCACCTGCCGGCACACCTCCGGTAACAACCCCACACCGCACCACACCTCCTTGGGAGGCAGTTGGGGACTTGCCAAAAAAAGTCTTTTGATCCGTCAATCTCACGGCACCATGCTGCAAAGACGGGGAGGCAACATTTGCAGACTTAGGAACATTTTGTGCATGCGTGCGTACGTGCGTGCGTGTTTTGTTGTACACACACATGCACACACACACACACACACACACACACACACACACACACACGCACACACACAAACACACACACCCACACACACGCACACGGAGGGGGGGGGAAGAGAGCGAGACAGAGACGGACACACACACACACACACACACAGACACACACAGAGAGACAAGGGGGGGGGGGGAGAGTGCATATGGAATGGCGGGGGGAAATACAGGAAGAGAAAGAAAACTATGCACCGGTGGAAGTGGCTTTACCGGCAAACCCAACACCGAGGGCGAAGAAGAGACCGGACAAAGCATCCGCAGCGACCCCCATGCCCTTCTTCAAGTTGGGGGAAGCCCGGGAGGCTGCCCATCCCAACAACGACAAGCTGCCGGCCGCTCCCACTACCAGGCCCAAACCCGCCTACACGCCCACCGCCCCTCACACTTGACTCCCCACCTTTCGCAAGCAGTTGATTCCTTGCCACACAGTTGGTTGCCACCTTTCGCAAGCAATTGATTTCCTACCTCACAGTTGATTCCTTGCCACACAGTTGGTTGCCACCTTTCGCAAGCAGTTGATTCCCCACCTCACAGTTGATTCCCGACCTTTCGCAAGCAGCTTGACCAACCTGACCTGCCTTATCAATTTGTCGTCGTTTTTGGACGCGCTCAGCTTGAAGTAGCAATCCCTCTTACCCAGTGGCCCCAGGCATGACCCTTCTTTGCTCAGATTAAAAACACGTGCACGATGATGCCCCAACAACATCATCATCATCATCATCATCATCTCCGTAACCATCATCGTCGCATCAACTAGGTTGACAAAAAAAATGACCTTTACCAGAAAGGCCTTGACCTCAGCACGAAGGTCTTGAACGTATACCAAAAAAATAATCATCATCATCATCATTATCTTGGCCTTGTGGACACAAGCCCATCACATCGGCAAGCTCACCGCAGACCACAGCCTCATTCAGATCAAGATCTCGATGCCTGCAAATGCTTGTCCCGCGGCGGTCTCAAGCCGCACTTGCACCCAGGAGAACTTAACTTCTTCTTGATGTTGTAATAGATGTAACTTCTTCTTCTTCTTGCAAGCAGATTTTGCTCATTCCAGAGTTCCTCTGCTGCTAAATTGCTTCTCATGCGCAAGCGAGATCCCCTGATCTCTTCTGCCAGAGCAGAGCCCATGCAAGAGCTGAGAAGGATTACAAGCACTGAAGTGCTTTCAGGCAGGGTCAAACAACATGACAACACAGGGAAAACTATAAACAACATGATCACATGGAAAAAACAACTAACAACATGATAACATCAGGATAACAATAAACAACCTGATAACATGGGGAAAGCTGTGATGGCACCTTCATGAGAGCAGCGTTGGGTAACTCCAAGGAGGTTGGTTTGAGGGCAATGCCCAGGGCCTTGCCAGTCTGTGACAAGACGGCTGCCAGTGCCCCGGACACCATGAACGTCATGCTGCAAGCCCAAAAGACCCCAGGCAATGCCCAAAAGGCCTCTCAGTAAGAACCCTTCCATTCCACCCACCGCTTCTTCAATTGCACCCACTGCGGCTTCAAGCATAGTCAAAGAACCACGCAGCCGTTGAAGGGCTCTTGCCCCGTTCCTTCTTCTGAGGAAGAACTCTCGCATGCGGTCCCCTCTTATCTCCAACCCCCCCCCCTCTGTCTGTGTGTGTCCGTGACTCTCTGTGTGTGTGTGTGTGTGTGTGTGTGTGTGTGTGTCCCTCCCTCCCCTCCCCTCTCTGTCTACCCCCTCCCCTTCCCTCCCCGCCCCCTTCATCTCCCATGCCAATCCCCCACGCTCTCTCCCTCCCCATCACCCCCGCCTCTCCCTACCCCTCCCCTCATCTCCTTCCTGCTTCTCCCTCCATCCCCTTCTTTCTCTACCACCCTCCCCCAACCCATAATCCAGCCCACCGACGCATGCGCGCGCTTGCATGCACACACGCGGGCATGCACACGTACACACGCACACGCACACACACACACACACACACACACACACACACACACACACACACACACAGAGAGAGAGAGAGAGAGAGAGAGAGAGAGAGAGAGAGAGAGAGAGAGAGAGAGAGAGAGAGAGAGAGAGAGAGAGAGAGAGAGAGAATGAATGAGACTGAAACACACACCCCACCCACAAATGCAGGCCCCCCCAATCCACAGGACCCACACATTGCTGAGCCCACCAAGGGGCTAATCATGCAAAGCATAAAACAGCAAAGTTTCTGGAGACAGAAGGGTATATAGCAATGAAGTTGCAAGTAATAAATGTTGAAGACCCAGGGTAAGAGAGGGCACTCACGTAAAAGCCAGACTACGGATGCTCAGTCTTGAAAGTCCGCAAATGCCATGCCCAGACGTACATCCATTCCCCATTGATGTACCAATACCCACAAACAATCCTGCCAGCAGTCCTCGGAAGACCGTAAAGGTAGGCGGAAGCACATCAAAGGCACGCGGTGCCACCACTCGCAGGATCGATGCGCCACCGACGAGGCCGCCCAGAAATGCACCTTTTCCTCTGTGGAATTCTCTTCTAAAAGCTCCTCTGCGAAGTCAATGGACCAACAAATCCCGTATTAGAAGGACCGATGCGCTGTTGGAATGGAACCCCTGTGGAGCTACATCAAGACCCGTCTTACCGAAGTCACGTATGGGAAAGGAAGCGTGGAATTTACGATACATATTAGCACGGTCATACCTCAATACTCCCGAAAGGCCCATGACGCGTCCGTTGATCAGGACAGTCGCAGCGGCAACAGTCCCGATAGCAACCCCTCCCAACAAGCCTTGCACTGGGGTGAAGGCCATTGCGATACCCAGGATTCCCATGGTATATATGACCTTAGCTTAACGCTCGCGCTGAACAACACCAACGACGTCGCAGTCAAGACCTCGGACGTCTTACCAAAAAACAATATCCGCAAGACTAAGAATCGGATGGCAGAAAGAGTACTCGAAAACAAGTGTAGATTTATAAAGTCTACTTCTTCATTACATGCAGATGACAGCTATGACTCATGCTTACGGGCAAGGGCACGTAGCCACACCTGATCTCCCCGGCTACCCGTGGAGAGGACAGAAGGCTCCGCAACCAGATGACTCAAGTACAGAAAGACAATCTGACTACAGTGGTTTCTTCTATTCTTGCAATAGAAAGATGCTTTGCAAGGACTGTGGCTGGTCTCGATTCGGGACTCTCGAGACTCTCGAATCCGCAACTGATTTCTTTCCTCTTCAAGGACCCCAACGGCTCTGACGGGGATCACATGAGTTCCCCCTGATAGAGGTGCGGTACAGGGAATTGTAGCCCTACAATCGTCGGTCGGTGATCGGGCGGGTCTCCAATCTCGCTTGAAAGGTCGAGGATAGCAGATCCCACGAGTCTTACCAGCAAGTCTTTTCCCTCAATCCTTGCAGATTTTCTCCCCATTGACAGTCATGGGTGACACAAAGAAAGTGTTTCCCATGATAGCTTCTCCAATGGTGGTCACAGGACCACCTGCGGCCAGTTCCGGATGGGTGAAGGCCCTCAAAGACATCTTCGCTGGCACTTGTGGTTCGCCTACATCAATGGTCTTAGTCTGCTTGAATCCGATCCTCTTGTCTTTAACATAACAGCGTTGCTTGTTAAACGCTTCGTTGCTCAACACTCGCTCTAGTTGTGACTCTTGATATCCCTAGGTCAACCTTGTTTGCAAACTAACATTGCCGAACATCGATGATTACAGTTTGTTTCATAATTACTCATCAGAGGGACTTTTCTTGCACCTAACACGCGTTGGTCTTCGGATAGTACCGTATTATGCCGACCATCTCGCTTACATTCACTGATTGCTTGAGCATTTGCTGATACCGGTGCAGGGGGTATATCTGTAACTTTAGTGGGACATCCGTTTGATACAGTCAAAGTACGACTACAAACGCAGCCTTCCACCAATCCTATTTACAGTAAGCCCACCTACTTGCAATTAACCTGGACTGTCTTGTTTTATCACGGAATGATTTGAGCAGAAGCTTTCAATTTAATTGCTCCTTCCAGGTGGTGTGGTGGACTGCGTAAGAAAAACAATTCAATGGGAGGGCCTTCCAGGGTTATACAAGGTGGGAATCACAACTCAACTCTTCACATCATGGGTGTATATAGAGATAGCATCCACTGAGATACAGTTCTCAACTGTGACAATGCCGTATGCTGAGGCCATCTATTGGCATCACACCTCTGCCCTCTCAATGTTCCCATTGTGGCTTCCCCTCACACAGCATGGCCTGGAATTGTTTTAGATAACGTGACCTTGAAAACCTCCTTTTCCTATTCAACATGTCTTGTGTTCTAGAAACTGTCTTAGTTCCTGTACATGAGTCGCTGAATCCAGTGGCTCATTGTCATTGGGGGATACACCTTCAACAGATGCGGAGATGGGCTCACATTTGTAAAGTGACAGTCTTACACATGATGTGGTACATCATCTTATGAAGTATGTTTTCGTCTGGTGTTGACCTCAAACATAATCATTATTGTTAAGACCTCAAAAACTGCAGAGGGCCTTGCTGACTATGGGAGAAATACATGAGTGGGCCTGTTAAAAACTCCTTACCCATTCCTTCAACATGGATTGATTTCAATAGACCACAAGAGTCGCCCAATATGTGACCTCCCTCCTCCTTTCTTTCCCTCTTCGTATTGGCGCGCATGTCTTGCCATGCATGAGGCAAACAATAAGGGAGGTGTGTCGGAAGTACAAAATTATGCTCCTGACACCCTAGCTTGCACATAGCAAAACCATGTGATGTCACGCAGGGTGTCACATCACCATTGGCAGGCCAAATGTTCTTCAGAGCCACGCTATTTGGAGCCTTTGGGGCATCCAAACGGTACTTTGGGACTGACGCCAACAGCAAACCCCGTCCTCTCACCGACCTGGACTTGTACAAGGTGTGGGAACTGGCCAACATACTTCAGAAACATTTTTCAGGAGTATCTTTCAGGAATTATTTTCGGGGAATATCTTTCTGGACCGAAGCTGTTGCAGGGTACTGCTTGGGCATGTGGGCCGGGTACCTTGCCCTCAGGGCCCGTGGGTCCCCCATGGGGAGACTCTCCCCTGGAGAGGCGGAGGAGTTACTTGGAAACGGGACGCCATGAAGCCACCAGAGTCTCTTTGTGAGGCGAAATTACGCACGCGCGCTTGCGGGCGTGTGAACACGTGTGTGTGTGTGTGTGTGTGTGTGTGTGTGTGTGTGTGTGTGTGTGTGTGTGTGCACGCGCGTGTGTATGACCAACCCCCCAACAACACACACACACACACACACACACACACACACACACACACACACACACACACACACACACACAATCACACAGGCAGAGAACCAAAGTCTTGCGGAGGCGCCTCCAGGTTGGGAAGGGGGCAAATAGAGCAGGGAGAGGTGGGACGTCAGAAGTGTCTATATGCCTCAACTGCGGGAAGGAGGAAGGAGGGCAGGGGTGCTGAGGGATAGGCATGCTGGGTCCCCTTGCGTGGGCCCCAGGGGCTGGGACAGGGCCAGCGGGTCCCTTGGAGGTGGTTCCCACAGGGGCAGATCCCAGAAGGTTGCCCAGTACGGGCCCACCGCAGCGAAGAGCCTGACGATATGTGCTCCTCTCTCTCTCTCTCTCTCTCTCTCTCTCTCTCTCTCTCTCTCTCTCTCTCTCTCTCTCTCTCTCTCTCTCTCTCTCTCTCTCTCTCTCTCTCTCGCTCTCTCTCTCTCTCTGTCTCTCTCTCTCTCTCTCTCTCTCTCTCTCTCTCTCTCTCTCCCCCCCCCTCCCTCTCTTTTTTTTGGGGGGGGGGGTTTATTCCTTTGGGTTGGGGGGAGGGGGCGGATACGCAAAGGGACGAGCTCTGACCTGGTCTCTAGTGCCTTAAGCTCTCCGAGGGACCTAGAGGGCCCGGGTCCCCTTTGGAGGCACCCTGCTACTTTGCTGTACGGCAGACGCACCGCTTTGCAGGGACTTGGGGGTACCCCTGGCGGCGGCCACCTACTCGCCCTGGAGGGTATCACCTGGGGGAGTAGCGAGTATTGTCCCACAGCAGTCCTGGCTACTGGGGGGCTCGACAATCTGCGCACGAGCTGCAGTACTGGAGGGACCATGGCATGGTGTCTTGGTCCCTTGTGCGGGAGGCACCCCTGAATTGGTCTCGCCTGGTGTGAGGGTCCCTTATGCAGGAGGCAGACCTGGGTTGGTTTGGCCTTTTCAGGCGCATTCACCGACTGCATCTGTCATAGAGACGGATTGGAGCCAGTCCCCTGAGTGACACCGTGGTGCCTCAGGAGGGAGCAGGAACCGGGGCGCTTAGCAAGACCCTCTATTTGTAGCTCCCACAGGCTCGTAGTCACTCACGCGAAAAGTGTAGAACCGCGATGTGCGCAAGCTTGTGCCATTCACACTGCTGGTGAAAGTGCCCACGGTGCCTGCAGGCGGGAGCAGCAGTCCCCCTCTCTCATTGGCTTCTTCCTAATTAGGAGTTTTAGTTCGGTGTCTTCACGGGGGTACAGGCGGCGTAGATGCTACGAGCTTTCTCGTGGGTTTCTTGTAAAGCACCCAATGGCGTGGCGGCTTGTGTCATGGAGACTGAGGGATTGGGTGCCGCAGGCGGGAGCAGTGACTGGGTTTGTCGCTGCTTTCACGGAAGCGCCGATTGACTTTTACAAATCACAGATACAGGTGCAGGTTATCCGCTCCAGATCAGATCCCAACTACAAGCGTAAGCACCCCCCACCCCACCTCTTGCTCCAGATTATATCCCAACTCTTAAGCGTGAAAGCCCCCCCCCCCCCCCCGGCACCCGGCAGCTCCAAATCAGATCCCACCTAAGAAGCGTGAAATCCCCCTCTCCCACCCCCCATTGCTCCAGATCGGATCCCAAGCATAAGCATAAGCCCCATTCCCCCCCGCCCCCCTTTTGCTCCACATCAGATCCCAACTGTACGGAAAAAAGCCCCCCCCCCCACCTCGCAGGGCGCGCTCCAGCACTCCATCACATCATGTGCCTGTGGAGCTCTCTATGTACGTCTGCGTGCTTATGTGTGTGTGCGTGTGTGTGTGTGTATGTGTGTGTGTGTGTGTGTGTGTTTATTTGTGCGTGCACGCGTGTGTGTGTGTGTGTGTGTGTGTGCGTCTGTGCGTGTGTGTGTGTGTGTGTGTGTGTCTGTGTGTGTGTGTGTGTGTGTGTGTGTGTCGGAGCCTGGAGCAGGGTATGCAGGTGTTCGTCTCTGCGTACAGGTGCGGCTGGGGTCCTAGGGAAAAAAAGTTGGGGGTTGGGGGGGGCCTAAAAAGAGGACTTGCGCTGCTCGGGAAATGGCGCCACACATACGTCGGTGTAACAGAGGGAGACAGATGCAAACAGTCTGTTAAAGCATAAACAAATCTAGTACTCATCAAAAGGGAAAATAAAGAAAATGCAAGATTAACCGCAGTCGTTCTCCAATGATTCAGATGATAACTATGCAGGCAGGTCTCGTTCAAGGGGAGGAAATTATTGCGGCCACTGGATTCCGCGTACCTGCGATTTGCGGTCCAGAAACGCTCCGCCTTGTATCCTAAATGATTGTGGGTTTATGGGGGAGCGCAGCGGCATACACGACCGTGTCTGGGGCAGTGCGAGCCACGTTGAGGGAAAATGGGTGGCGGGGGCCTTTCCAAGGGCTGGGGATCACAATCATCCGTAATGTGCCCGCCAACTCTGTCTACCTTGGCAGCTTCGAGGTCATGAAGCGTCGAGCCGCCGAGTACTACAACTGCAGTGTGCCTGTCAGTCCCAAAACATCCTTTCCCCCTTGCAGTCTGCTGGTGCCTCTGTGTGTGCATGCCAGTGTGTGTGCATGCGTGCGTGTGTGTATGCGTGCCCCTGTGTGCGTTGCGTGTGTGCGTGTATGCGTGCGTGCTTGTGTGTGTGTATGTATGTGTGTGTGTGTGTGTGTGTATGCGCGTGTCTCTGTGTGTGTGTGCGCGCGCGTACGTTCGTGCGTGCGTGCTTTGTGTGTGTGTGTGTGTGGGGGGGGGTGAGGGGCAGAATGGTGGTTTTCCCCGCGAGGCTGGGGATCTGCTTGGAACTCTTCCCGGTGTCACGAGGCCCCGATTTGTTGGTTGACAAGAGCAATGGAGGGTAGCGAGGGATGCATGCACAAATCAGGAGGCGAAAGTACGGTACAGCTGAAGCTTTCCTTCACACCGAGAGGTACACAGGATACGGGTAGAAAGGCAAGATGGGATGATGAGAGAGATCATGGGAATGGGTTGCCGCATGAAAGAGGACTTTCCCAAGGGGATGAGGTACACGCATGAAGGCTTGGCGGTGTCTGTAGTAGGGGGTGGGTGTTTCTAAAAGGAGGGGCATCCCGGGGAATCGAACAGGAGCTCGGAGCGGGAATCACCTTTGCCGCAGCTGGGACTGGCGGTCTTCTGTACTGGATTGCAGTGTATCCTATTGATGTGATTAAGAGCGCGATCATGACTGACAGCATCATCCCCGCGCAACGCCAGTACCCTGGAATCCTGGTTACAGCCCAGGTACGCCCTGAGCCCAAACTTTTCAAGACCCATCTCGCTCTCCTGCTCTGTCTCTCGCCTCCCGCCTGCCACAACCCCAGTCATACTCTTTGTGCATGCCGGCGCATTTGTGTGTGGGGGTGTGTGTGGGTGTATGTGTGTGTGTGTGTGTGTGTGTGTGTGTGTGTGTATGTGTGTGTGTGTGGGTGGGTGGGTGGGGGCGGGGGGGGGGTTGCGGGGGGCAGGGGTGTGTGAGCATGTGTGCGCATGAGTGTGAGTACGTGTGTGCACGTGAGTGTGAGTACGTGTGTGCGCCTGTGTGTCTCTGTGTGTGCGAGTGTGTTTTTCTCTCTTTCCCTCTCTCTCTCTCTCTCTCTCTCTCTCTCTCTCTCTCTCTCTCTCTCTCTCTCTCTCTCTCTCTCTCTCTCTCTCTCTCTCTCTCTCTCTCTCTCGCTCTCTCTCTCTCTCTCTCTGTCCCTCTCTCTCTCTCTCTGTCCCCCCCCTCCCTCCTCCCTTTCTCTCTGTCCGGTGTGTGTGTGTGTGTGTGTGTGTGTGTGTGTGTGTGTGTGTGTGCGTGCGTGTGCGCACGCGCGTGCGCACCATGCTGATGTGCTGACCCCGTTCCATCCCCTCCCGTTCCTGATGGACCGGTCCCCGCACATCCCGCTCTCGTCCCTGTTTGACCGGTCCGTGGCGCCTTCTCGCACAGCCCTCGTTTCCTGCCTTTTGGGTCCCCTTTCAATCTCTCGAGCAGCCCAGATCGCAGGCCAACCAGGGGGCTCCTGGAAGAAGGGGAAGAAGATGACGAAAAACTCCAGGGGCTTGGAAGCCAGGCTGTCATTGCCTCATCCTGGAGGGTTGTGGAGGGGTGTTGTGTCACTGTCAAATCATGAAGAACACCACATTTCCACCCCTGTTCGATACAGCTATGCGTTGGGGTCAGTTTCATTATTGCTGCCGCTGTGGATCGCAAGCTGGCTGCTCGGCGGGTGTGACGTGTCGTTGGAAACATTTGGGATTGGGTCATTGATACATTGCGCTGGTCTTTTCAATCCCACTCTTGTAACGGGAAGAAGAATTGATGTGTCCAAGCCAAAAGACACCGATGAGAGGGACAGCTCCCACAGTCAAGCAAGAGTCCCGGGGTTTTTTGGGGAGCGCAGAAACTGTGGGGGCAAGGAGGGATCACGCGCTTCTACCGGGGCTTCACGCCCTGCCTGCTGCGCGCAGTGCCTGCCAACGGAGCCATGCTGCTCACTGTCGACAAAGTCAACCAGCTCCTTGCAAAAGTCTGAGTCCTTCTGAATGTCGGAGTCCGAGTCTTTCTTGACCCGTGAAGAACTTGTGATAGGAGGCCTTTTCATAGGAGGACTTTTTTATAGGAGGACGTTTTGATAGGAGGCCTTTTTGATAAAAGGCTTTTTTGATAGGAGGCCTTCTTGATAGGAAGTCTTTTCAAAAGGAGGCCGTTTTGATAGGAGGATTTTTTGATGGGAGGACTCGTGCAGGACTCATGAGGCGAAGGGTCGCCGGTCCTTGCTTCAGATCTGAATCTGTACTCGTCATCTGAATGGCGGTCCTTGCTTTGAGATCCAAGTCTTTAGTGATGATCTGAATCGGTCCGTACTTCAGATCCGAGTCGTTATTCATCGTCTAAACCGCAGACCTTACTTCAGATCCGAGTCGTTACTTATGGTCTGACTCGGTCCTTAATATAGGGTCCGACTCTTTACTCACGGTCTGATTCGGTCCTTACTTCTAATCAGGAGGGGGCGGCGGAGGAGGAGGAGGAGGAGGAGGAGGAGGAGGAGGAACTATTACATGCAGAACCAGCCATTACGGCTGATGGGAACGACGACAGAATGTCTAGAATGCACCACTGAGAGTCATTACGGAGTCATTACTCATGAACTGAATCAGTCATCGGGTACCTAGATTGGCATGTGGCAGGTCGTTTATGGCAAGGTGTACCCTTGCTATATCGACCCGCAGAGCTTTTGAAAGTTCCGGATCTTCACCGCCAAACACATGTGTACTCGAACTCCAGTCTGGAGTAGGTTTGTATGTTATTGGCGCGATGACTGTGGCGCCCTTTGCCCAGTCCTTGGGACCCTCTTGCATCCGCCGTTCCCCTCTTCCTTGCCCCATGGCCTTCAGTGCTCCGCATTTTGGGGGGGCCTCCTTCCAGCCGACCTTGGCGTCGCCTTCAAGCTGTGATGGAGAAAGATGGTCAGGAGGGTGATGGATACGAGAGTGATGGAGGGTGATGGAAAACGATGGAAAGGTGGAGGTTGTGATGGTGACTGTGGCTGTGTAGGAAGAAGGTGGAGCCTGTGATGGAGGCTGTGGGGGTGGGGGAAGAAACAGTGGGTGCTGTTATATGGGAGGCTGTGCGGGGACGTTTTGTGGAAGGATGTGGGGGCCTTTTTAGTAGCACGACCTCCTTGACCTTTGGCCCTCTCAAGGGAAGCTCCCGTAGGTGGGAACTGTGCCGACCGCACTCAGCGAGCTTCAATGAAGCCGAACCAATGTATCTGCATGGATTTTAAGGCGAGGGGAGGTATGGGTGGGGACTCCCGCGAGATCACATTTCAGCCCGAAATCTGCCACGATCGGGACTGTTCCGACTGGGAAGGACGCAATTTACGCTGAAAATCCACACAATTTTGACCTCGCGGGAGTTCCCAGTATGGGTGTCGATGGGGATGGGCTCATTGCATGTGCGGGGTCGAGTGGAAACCCCCTTTGGAAAAAGTCTCTTTAGCGGGTTGATCTCACCAGGTCCGGGACTGCGGGGGTGAAGTTCGGGTGCCCCGTTGTAGTATCTTGCTTGTCTCAAGTTCGTGTGAGAATGACCTCACACAGGTGCGACCCGTCTGATTGCACCCCGCCAGCCAAGCTGGCCAGATTACGTAATGAGGTCATCGTACCCCGCTCTCCGATCACGCGCTATCGGCTCGATGCCGATCGGCTCCCTAACGGACCCTTCGCACTCGGAACGTTACACCCTCCCCCACCTAGGCTCAAGCCGTCTCGGATTGAGGGGGATGCATCTCCCACACAGGAAGCACTACAGTCAAGAGTGTATCACGTCCTGACCAGCCACCTTCGCAGGAAGCCCTACAGACAAGAGTCCCATACCTCTTGCCCAGCCACCCGCCACCCTAGTCCCGGCAGACTAGTGGTAACGACAATCCACACCCATGCTCATTTGGACTGCCCGCGGAGCACTCCCGGAAGTACAACCTCCGTCACCAGAAATCCATCTGGCTAATCAAGCTATTGGGGGCTTCACTGACCATCACCATAGCGCTTAGAGTACATGGTTACTCTAGAGTCACAACCCACCATCAGCAGAGACTCTCAGACACCGAGTCCAGGACCCGGGGTGCACCATGCCCTTGAGACTATCTGAGGTGCTACTAAGTCCGCAGTGAACGGAATAGGGCCCTTCCACATGGCATAGCCAGGGACAGGGAGGAGCTATTGAGTAGGACGACATGTTGAACAACGCAACCACTTCGCCGCTAACGAGGGATGTCCCGTCGACTGGACATGTGGATCGAATGCCACGACCCCCGAAGTGACAACAGCCCGACTCAAGGCCATTTGTGTGTCTCCTGGGTCCTAGCCCGTCTTGACCCGTGCCCAATACTCCTTCAACGCCCCAGGGGCATTCCGCAAGTTCGCCTCTGATTCCCACGTGTCATGTTCAGGGGAGTATCCCACCCACCGAACCAGGAACTCATACGAGCGGCGAGCCTTCCGGTGGTGAAGAATTTTCTCCACCTCGTACTCGTCCTCCCCCTCCAGCACCTCAGCAGGTGGTGGTGGTTGGACACTGCCATCCCGGCGGTATCGTTCCAGCCGTGACACATGGAACACGTCATGTATCCTCCAGCGTGCCGGGAGGATCAACTCATAGGAGTTGCCTCCAACAGACTTGGCAATTTGGAACGGCCCGACCCACCGAGGCAACAGCTTCGGTGTGCCCTCTTTGAACCTTAGGTTCTTAGCCGACAACAGGACCCAATCTCCTGGAGCGAACGTGACATCCTTACGCTTCGTGTTAGCGTAACGTGCCTGGCGTTCCGTCGCAATGCGATGTGTGCGCCGAGCTTCTGCCACTAAACGCTGAATGCGTTGGACAAAGCTCGAGGCAGCCGGGACCCTGAACTCTGGCAGCACCGATACTGGTAGGTACGGGTGATGACCATAGTTCAACATGAACGGCGTGAAGCCTGTGCTGGAGTGCTCTGCATTGTTGATAGCAAACTCAGCACACGACAGCTTCTCGTCCCAGTCAGTCTGTGACTTAGACACATACATGCGGAGCATGTCCTCAAGAACACGGTTCACACGCTCTGTCTGCCCATCCGTCTGAGGATGATACGCCGTGGACATGGCCTGCTTGGTCCCAAGCATCCGACACAAGGCTCGAGTGAAGTGGCTGGTGAACAGGGGATCCCTGTCAGACACCACTTTCCTAGGCACTCCGTGGAGCTTCCAAATGTGATCCACAAACAGCTTCGCTGTCTGCTCAGCAGTCGCCGTGGTCTGCGTAGCCACCAAATGAACCATCTTCGTCAGCTTGTCCACCACCACCAGGATGGCATCATGCCCTTCCGCGGTGCGAGGCAACTGGGTGATGAAGTCCATGGTCACCGTGTCCCACGGTTTATGCGGAAGCTCAAGGGGATGCAACAGCCCCGAAGGCTTTGCATGCCTTGCCTTGTTCTTCTGGCAGAGGTGACAGTGAGTCACGTACTGCGTCACATCCTGTGTCATCGTCGGCCACCAATAATGGCGGGCAACCAGCTTCAGGGTTTTGTTCACACCTTGGTGTCCAGCATACGGGCTATCATGCATTTCTTCCATAAGGTGGGATCTAAGCCCAAATGCATGCGGCACAACAATCTTTCCTTCGTGTAACAGGAAGCCGTCGTGTGCGACCAGAGGCGCCACATTGCTAGGTTCCTTGAACCAAAGGTCTTCCTGATAACCACGCACAAACTTGTCCTTCCACGTCATGCCCTCTCCCCCACCTGAAGGAGGCCTAGACTCGTGTCCCATACCACGAGCCTCTGCAGCCAAGGGAGTACCCTGTGCCCGGGTAACGGCGCAAATGACATCCCGAAGGGAGCGATTTGGAAGACAAGGGGGACCCTCCGAAACGTATGAACGAGTGGAACGAACCACAACCGCGTTCACCAATGAGTTGGGAGGTGGATATCCCACCGGCGTGCGGCTCAGCGCATCGGCAACCACATTTGAGGCACCCGCCATATGTTCCCATGTGAAATGGAACCGGGAGAGAAACTCTGCCCAACGTGTCTGGCGGCGGCTCAACTGTGCCACAGTATCAAGGTAGGTAATAGCCTTGTGGTCAGTGACCACGCGGAACTCCGGCCCACCTTCAAGATAACAGCGCCACACCGTTAAGGCGTGAACCACTGCTAGCAGCTCTTGCTCCCCAGTAGGATAATTGATTTCTGCCGGTGTGAGGCGACGACTCTCAAAGGCAATGGGGCGGCCCTCTTGATATAAGACGGCCCCTAGACCTGCCAAGGAGGCATCCGTGTGCACCTCAAACGGCTTAGTGAAATCCGGGAAAGCTAAGCACGGAGCTTGAGTCAAAGCCTGCTTAATAGCATCAAAGGCTTGCTGACACGAGCTCTTCCAGTCCCAAAGGACACCCTTGCGAGTCATGCCATGCAGGGGCATGGCCAGCCTTGCAAAGTCCTTAATGAACTTACGGAAGTATGTTGCCAATCCAAGAAAGGATCGCAACTCCGGTAAGCACGTGGGCTTAGGCCAATTGTAGACTGCAGCAGTCTTGCGTGGATCAACCTTCACGCCCTCAGAAGAGACAATATGGCCCAAGTAAGCCACTTCAGACTTAGCGAAGGAGCACTTCTTCATGTTTGCATAGAGCTGATGCTCTCGAAGAAGCTCCAACACTTGCCGCAAATGCTGGCAATGCTCCTCTGGGGTCTTACTGTAGATGAGGATGTCATCTAAGTACACCAGGACAAACTTATGCAGATACGGCCGGAATATTGTATTCATTGCCGTCTGAAAAGTTGCCGGCGCGTTCGTCAATCCGAACGGCAAGACACGCCAGTGAAACAATCCGTCGGGTGTACGAAAGGCAGTCTTAGGTACATCCTCGTCGGATATCCGGATCTGATGGTACCCTGATGTCAAGTCCAGACTTGTAAACAAGGTCGCACCTTGAAGCTGATCCAGTGCATCATCAATGCGTGGCATTGGGTACTTGTTCTTGACGGTGAGTTTGTTCAGTGCGCGATAATCTATGACCATCCGCAAACCCCCGTCCTTCTTCTGGACAAACAGGATCGGTGCACCGTAAGGAGAAGTCGAAGGTTCTATGAACTTCTTCTCTAGGAGCAGCTTCACCTGCCTCTCAGCTTCCATCACCTCCGAACGAGACAGTCGGTAGAAGGGTCGTGATGGAGGCTTCGCGTGTGGATCAATCAGAGGGATTGTGTGAGAAACCCCAGGACGGTCAGGGGGAAGCCCTGGCACGTCTTCAGGGAAGACATCTGCAAACTCTTGTAGCAAAGAGTGCACACTCACAGGTACTTCCACAAGCGATGCTTCAGAAGACAGCAATTGCGTTACAGATGATAAGAACGTTTTACACCCCGCGCGCGCAAGACGCTTGGCCTGTACCATCGTTATGACTAACTTCTTTACATCTGTACAATCAGAGTCAGTCATGGCGATGTTGTCCTTACATCGTAACCGAAAGGGCTTACCCTTCCTAGTGTACCCAGTGACACATTTGTCATCGAAGTTCACACTAGCACGAGCTCTGGTCAACCATTGCTGCCCTAACAACACATCCCACTCACAGGAGTGAACATGCATCACTGTACAAGTTACAGCAGCAAAACGGTAACCCTGGATCGTCACAGAGATTGTAACATGCCCAAGATGATCAACTTCCAGGCCATTGGCCATTTGCAACACTGCCTTCTCCGTGGGTGACTCTATTTGTAGACCAAGTCGATCCGCGAGCGCTGCACTGATGATGTTGCAGCTAGCTCCAGAGTCAGCCAATACCTGGCAGTGCACGCCTTGCACCTGGCCACCAAAAATCATAGTCAGCTTTTGCACCTCAGCATCTGGGTGGAAAGCATTAGCTATAATCTGCATTGGACTTACATCAGCCCCCGCTTGGTCTGAAGGCCCATACCTTCAGGAAGCAGGTGCCTTGCCCTTGCCCTTGTCGTGGGCATCAGGCTTCTTGCAGAACTTGGCCGTGTGGCCCAGTTCCCCGCACTTGTAGCAGCGGCCTTCGCGCTTCATCCTCGCTGCATACGCGTTGGGCTGCGTGCCCGAAGGCCCAGCACCAGATCCATTCGAGCCCGGAGGCTTCCCAAAGGCAGCGCGCTTAGGAGGTGGAATAGCATCCCCGTCTGCCAGGCGCTTGCCCTTGATCAAGGCCTTCAGCTCCTGAGTCTCCTTCTCGCTCGCTGCACCCGGCAACATACGCAAGAAGGATTCAGCTTCCTTGGCAGCTTGAACAACAATGTCAAGGTTACCAAGCTCGTTACGAACGAGTGAATCTCTTGTTAAAACCTCCAAAATGTTTGGTTTTAACCCCGCCCTAAAGTAGGCACACGCTTCAGGGCCCGAGATAGGATATTTGACAGCTTCAACCATGATAGCACGAAACATAGCATGGTAAGCTGCCACGGACTTAGTCTGCCTCAATCGCGCCAACCGTGGACGCACAGTATTTTCTACTTCCACTTCAACAAAATGAGCGAGAAGAGAAGTCTTGAAAATGGCAAAGTCCTTCACATCCTTTCCCTGAACAGAAAGGGACCTTTTAAGGAGCGCCCATTCCTTAGCGGCTCGGCCAGTAAGGCAAAGGGACGCGTGGGACACTAATTCATCATCACGAAGGCCCAAAATACACGAATAATCGTCAAATTGACCGAGCCAAGTGATTATGTCAGTCCCCTCCTTTTCCCCATTAAACAACGGAGCCGGTGGGCGCCGAAAGGGCCCACGTGAAGGTTCAGTTGTTCTCTTCGCATTGAATTCTGAATTCAACACGTCAACGGAAGGACCAGAAGTGGGGTGCCCACCTGCAACGCGTTGAGTCAGCACCGCAACTTCGGCCTCCAACATATCCACGCGATCCTCCGTACGACCCACGGAAGAATCCGTATCGAGCTCGGCAGCGATGAAGTACAACTGCCAAACTCTCGTTTCGTATTCCAGTTTCGCCGTCGCGAGCCTCTGCATTTCGGCAAAATGCGCCACCGAGTCGAAACCCGGCTTAAAGCCGCCCTCTCCAGTTACCTGGAGGTGCAGCTGCGTCGACAGCTTCGCTAAGTGAACCTCGACCGGCTCAAGCTTCTCGAAATAGTCACCGATTTCACGAACCAGTTGCTGCGTAGCGATCTCGGCACTAGGAAGTGCTTGGATCTCCACGAGCTTCTGTTTCGTGAAAGCGCGACAATTTTCGTAGCTCAAGCCGTTCGAAAGGTCCGGGACTCGGGGATTTTTCCTGGCCCAAGTGGGCCACGAGTCGTCCCAAACCGTCCCAATAGCACACCTCCTCGTAGGAGGCACGGTTACAAATGTATTTCGCAACCCCTGCGGCACTTCGACAAGTGTCCGGAGTGCCATCGCAAACCCCAGGTTTACGACCACGGACCCCAGGTCCGTAAAACACACAAGATACACGAGAAATCGAAAACCCCAGGTTTTAGAATTATCGCCGATACCAAATGTAGTATCTTGCTTGTCTCAAGTTCGTGTGAGAATGACCTCACACAGGTGCGACCCGTCTGATTGCACCCCGCCAGCCAAGCTGGCCAGATTACGTAATGAGGTCATCGTACCCCGCTCTCCGATCACGCGCTATCGGCTCGATGCCGATCGGCTCCCTAACGGACCCTTCGCACTCGGAACGTTACACCCGTTTGCGTGCACATGCCGGACGCTTCCGTGCACTGCACGACGGCGGATTTATCTGTGGCAATGCCTTTGGTTTGTGTGTGTGTGTGTGTGTGTGTGTGTGTGTGTGTGTGTGTGTGTGTGTGTGTGTGTGTGTGTGTGTGTGTGTGTGTGTGTTGTTGAGTGGAGCTCGTCCGGGGTGTGGGGCATGATTTAGCGGAATAGAGTGGGCATAAGGACCGTACACCGGGTGAATCAGCCTGGCCTCGTTGCTTGTTCCATTTGCCCAACTTGTTTGGGCTATATATTTTTCCATTTTCCTAGATAAGTTCTAGAGAATTTATTTCTCTTATAAGTCTATATTGTTTCCGTGTTTTGATGAACACATGGCATTCCGGCCCTCCCCCCCTGTCCTCGCGGTAGGTGAACACGGAGAAGGGGGAACAGATCTGATCTCAGATCTTGAGAGGATCTTCAGTCCTTTTCCCGATGAGCCCCTGAGGGAGGGGGCCTCCTCGGGACCAAGCTCAGGGAAGCGTGGCAGGACACCAGAATGCTTTCGCGTGGTCTTTGCGGAGCAGATGCCACCACGATGCGCACTAGCCATACAATGCGCACTAGCCCAACAATCTTGACAACATTCGCAACACAGTTGTATGTATGTCACAATACAACATCAGTAGCTGACGTCCTCTCCTCAGTATATAGTTACTTCATTCTCAGCTTCCTAGTGGTGGCGAAGTGAGGCCACCATGGTCAATTTGTCCAGGATTGGCTTCTATCATCTATTTTTGACTTCCTCCTCCACCCTTTTGGAGCAGATTTGCTGTTCCGTTGTGGGTTCTGGCCCATTTTTTTGGTGGCTATGGATCTACATATAACTGGGTTTTGGAGGTCCGAAGCACACAGCATCCACGATAATTGTAATTTTTTTCCCCCGTGCCCTGCTTGCTTGTGGCAGGAAAGACTTCCTTGGAATCGCACAGCAGCATTTGCCTCTGCTCTGCTGTCGTTACTTGCAAGGACGTAAGTACTTGTAAGGACTTAATAAGCTTCAGAGCCGTTTGTTTTGTTGCGGGGGTGTTCTTATCATGATGCTCAAGATGTAATCTTCTTCGCCTTATTATTATTCGTAGTGTTCTTCTTATTCGTCCGATCCACTTGGGGAGTGTGGAGCATAGCTTAAAACATTCCTGTATCACAATCTGTATTCGCCTTCTACTCCTGGGGTTGCAAACTTGGTGGTATCAGCTCTGCCTTGGGGGTTTGTTGCAAGTCAGTCAGTCAGTCAGTCCTCTCCATACTTACTCCCTAAGTGAATGCATTCTTACTCCTTAAATTTATGCATTCTTACTTCTGGAGGGGCGGAACAGAGCTCGTGGCAAAGAATTGGCGCACAGTCTTTGGTAGGCGCATAGCTCATCTTTTTGCCCTTTGAAGCATGACCCTGACTGTTGGGGCGGGGGGGTTTGCGGGAGGGAGAGAGAGTAAAAAAGGGAACAAAGTGAGAGGTACAATGGAGAGGGAAGAAAAGAGCCTAACTTTTTGCAGTAAAAAGTGAAGCCTATCTTAACTGCACACTATAAATCTCCCTGTGGGAAATTCGTGGCCATGTCGAATAGGTTTGGTTCTGCAACTGGAGAAATGGGGTAGCGCATTGCAAACTTGTCACAAAATTAGAGCTCGATGGTTTCAGAGGACCAAAAGGAAGCCAAATTTATCCGTACATACTGCACAATAAAGCCGGCTTTCCCATTCACACTCCGAGGCAGCCAGTCTGTTGCAAATGGGGGAACCTTTCCATAGTGGGAGGGGGGGGGGGGGAACCTTTCCTTAGCGGAAGAAGAAGGAAGAATACAAGGTGCGTCGTCTCGTGAGCTATCATCGCCCAAGCACGTGACGCGCAACCACTTTTTGTACCTTGAGATATCGATGGGGTTGAAATCTGTGGGTAATTGGGGCCCATCCATATCTTGGAGCAGATGAGGGTTGGCAGTGGTTTACGGAAACCCCGGAGTAGGTTTGCCCACGAGAAATTTTATCAACAGCCGGTCGTTGGTCCGTTGGTCACATCTTGAAAAGCGCCTCGCATCAGTTTTGTCACTGAGGCCTTTCAAAATGGCCCGAACAAGCTCTCTTCGTCAATTGGCTTCGCGGCTACAAGCCGCAAGCCGTGGGATGACTATGTCCACTTACACGAGTGCGAGGCCAGGAGAGCCGTTGATACCGATCGAACCACCGAAGCAAGCTAAGCTCGGTGTCATTGAGGTAGCTCTCCCTGCAAGTTCAAGAATCAGGAATGGCATTATGGGTTCAGCATTGGTCAATCAATTAGTCTGGGTTATGTTGATCCACTAGGCGACATGTACGGTATGGCAGGCAAACATGTACCTCCAAATTGTTATTTGAACTACTTTGCTTCTATACTGTTTGGAACTAAGATACGATTCGGTAGGGGATAAGAGTAACGATTTGGAATTTCTCGTTGTTTGGGAAGGTACATCTTGAACTTTTGCAGTCCAGAGAGAGAAGCGGTCGCTTGACTTACCGATACGGAATGAAGCCCATAATTTGCCTCGATCATCCTAATGGTACAACTCTGAGGAAGTTGCTTTTATCCCCAATGGAACTTCATTGGGAAGTAGTTGTGAAGGTTCACAGATAATGCAGGGTTCCCACTTACCCTAAGCAACAGGACCGTGT
>KV908349.1:472167-487167 GCA_002005505.1 Botryococcus braunii
CCCTCCAGGTCCGCTCCCCCCCCCCCCCCCACAATTCTTTTCCGAATTTAGTCTTGCACAAATCACATCAATAGGACCTTAAGTGCATGTGTGTCTTGCCTAAGTGCCTGCGTGTCTTGCCGAAGTGCCTGTGTGTCTTGCCGTGTGTGCTTGGCTGATTGGGGCAAATCTAATCACTGCGCCAGTCTGTCCCACTTTGGTTTTTTTTTTGGGGGGGGGGGGTGAGGGGTGGATTCCCCTATAATCCTGCAGTGTTTGCGTGTGCGTGCGTGCGTGTGTGTGTGTGGTCCGGCGGGCAAGGGATTATCTTGTGTAGAGAGTTGAACGATGAGGAGCATGACTCAGACCTTCCGAGCAGTGACTGGGAGCTCATTACAGGCATTTGGTACCGACAACTAATGCAATCCTGCCCTCGATGTTTGCATTCAGGCGGGGCACCTTTGTTCTTCGGAGAGCGTGCCATGAAAAAGTTAACGACGAGGAAAACCCTCCCGGCCACCTACAACCTGGATTTGAACCTGATAGGCGACTACTGGGGCTGGTTTGGCAAGCGCAGCTATCACCACACTGGGATGGTTAGCACTTGGTGAGCATCAAAAAGGCTCTTTTTAGACAGATTTATTCTTGATCATTATTCAATCGTCCGTTCAGGGAGTCGAGCCTGTCACTGCCTAACCCTGAATCCCAAACCGTCAAACTTTTAGAGGGGGGAGGTCGGTGCGGGCAGCTTGGAAGGCCCATTGTGGCAGGCTTGGTATGGAGGGCTCCTTGTCTGTGTGGCGGCATGCTAGCAGAGAATGTGAAGGGGTGTGTGTGTGTGTGTGTGTGTGTGTGTGTGTGTGTGTGTGTGTGGTGTGTGTGTGTGTGTGGAGAGAGAGAGAGAGAGAGAGAGAGAGAGAGGGGGGGGGAGGAGAGTGTGTGTGTGTGAGGAGAGAGAGAGAGAGAGAGAGAGAGAGAGAGAGAGAGAGAGAGAGAGAGGGGGGGGGGGGGGAGAGAGAGGAGAGAGGGAGAGAGAGAGAGAAGTGGGGGGGGGGGGGGGGGGGTTTGAAGGCTGGGAGGGAGGCAGGGAGAGGGGGAGGGGTTGGGAAGAGAGAAGGGGAGAGTGAGGGGGGGGGGGGAGGGGGGGGGAGGGGGGGGGGGGGGGGGGGGGGGAGAGAGAGAGTGTGTATGACTGAGAGATGGGTGTGGAGGGGGCAGGTATGCGATGAGGGAAGCACTGGCAATAGTACAGGAGACGGGGCTGGAGAGTTTGTGGGCCAACCACGAGCGCCTGCACAAGGAGCTGTGGGCCGGGCTCTCAGAGATGGGCCTTCAGCCCTTTGTGGAGGATCCCGCCAGTCGCCTCGTCACAGTCAACACCATCAAGGTGCTTTTCTTTGACTGCCTTCCCCAGCTCTTTACAACCCCCCCCCCCCCCCCGGGAGATCTGTACTTCACAAAATCCAGGTATGCCTGTTGCCGCATCATTCCAATGTCGCAACCTTGCGGGGGGTTTTGCATATGGTCATGCATGCGTGCACGCGCGCACACGCACACACACACACACACACACACACACACACACACACACACACACACACACACACAAGCACAGTCACACACACACGCACACACACACAAGCACAGTCACACACACGCACACACACACATACACACACGCATGCGCGCACACACACACACAGTCACGCATGCAGGCACAACATACACACTGTTTCTTCCTCTTCTCCTCACTCCCCCCCCCCCTCTCTCTCTGTGTGTGTGTGTGTGTGTGTGTGTGCGTCTCCCCCCCCCCCCCCAAGAAAAAACAAGCATGCGCACATGCACGGCCCCCCCCCCACCCCCCCTCCCCAAGCAGAAGGTCTGGCGGAATGAAAACCGCGGGGCTGGCAACGGGCACAAAAATGGGGCCCGAAAGTGTCGAAACTGGCACCTCCAGCGAGGTCACATTCCAGCCCGAATTTGCCACGATCGGGACTATTCCGACTCAAAAGCAAGAAGTGTGTGCCAAACCGCCACACAAATTCGACCTTGTTGGAGTTCTCGATGAAAGGGGTGCGGAGCGGGGGGCCGGAGGGCAGGTGCCGGAGGGAGTGGACTGGGCGGCCGTGGTGGCGAACGCGATGGACAAGTACTCCGTGGAGATCGCGGGAGGGCTGGGGCCCACCGTGGGCAAGGTGTGGCGAGTGGGCATCATGGGCTTCAACGCCACAGACGCCAACGTGGAGCTTGTGTTGGCCTCCTTCCGGGACGGTCTCAAGAAGCAGGGCCGCCTCTGAGCGCAGAATCCCCTCAAGGAATATAATCCAGTGACCCTTCGCTCCAGAGCGCGTGGTGTCGCATGACTGAAGGAGGCATGGCTTAATGAGGCATCAGGGAATGAGGCATGACGTACTTAGGCATGAGGGGAGGCGTGACTGAGTGAGGCACTGCGGAATGAGGCATGACGTCATGAGACATGATGTAATGAGGCATGGCATAATGAGGCATGACGGGATGAGGCATTGCGGAATGAGGCCTGACGTCATGAGGCATGTTGTAATGAGGCATGACGTTATGAGGCATGACGTAATGAGGACAAATGTAGTGAGGTGTGATCTGTCTCGGTAATTGCGAAGGAAAACCGTGTAAAGGTGCCGGGTCTAGCTTGTTCGGGACGTAGACACCAACACCTACTCCGGAGGTTGTGTACTCTTGAAAACTTTTTGAAAAGTGTGCATGGCCCGGCACAGACCCCCAAGATGAGGTAATTCTTGATGGGAGGTGCCTCTGGCCGCCCATCTTGAGGACTAGAATTTAAAATCTTCCGGATTCGGCACAGTTGGTCACCACAAAGGTATCAGGGTGGATGGTGTCCACAAGTGGAGGTACCAAGGAACCGAAAGGGGTGGGAGGTCAGGGCTCTCGCCCCCACTTCCTTTTGGCAAAGCGGAAGTGCCGGGTCTCGAGGCTTAGAACCCATGTGAAGTACATTAACCTGGGTCTCGAGGACCCTCTTAGGTTTGACCGAAGAGGGTTTGACGTGAAGTGCGGTAACGCTGGTCTCGATGACCTTGTTAGATTCAACGTCGAGTACGGTAACCCGGGTCTCGAGGACCTTGTAGGTTTAACGTGAAGTACGTAAACCTGGGTCTCGAGGACCTTTGCGGCAGTCCATACTGGGTGACTGAGATCGGGGAGCTTCGCACTCAGCTGCTGTGTCATCCAAAATGTGCGTTGCCATAGGGGAGGCCCTTCTACTGATGTCGTTGGGGAAAGACCTTAGGCCTCAGTTTGGTAAAGGGACCTGGAACCTTGGATGCTGCTTCCTTTGCATGTATTGGTCAGCCCCTTTAACGCCCCACAACTTGTTGGCCACAAGAGCCAGGGGCGTTCCGAGACAGCTCGCGATGCTCAGGACGCGTGGCTACGCATAGATGATCATCAACTTGCTAGTTGTATGCGTTGCATGCAGGCTCCGCTGTGGAACGAGGACTGTGAGGGTTCTTGAGAAGGCAGGCACTCCAAGTGGTCGGACGATATCTTTCAAACTACTTTTTCTTTCCCTGTTTGTTTTGTTTTTGTTTTTTTCACAACCAATAAAAGGGCGCCGATAAATGGGCGCTTCCTTTTATTTGGCCCCCCTTGTCTTGACGACCTCTCTTGGGGTGGAAAATCTCTGTTAGCAATGATGGTGTTTGCTGCTGATGAAACTCGCCTGTCTCCTGGCAAAAAGGCTCGGTTAGCAATGGTGTTTGCTGCGTTGAAACTTCCCTCTCTCCTGCCAGCAGATTCTCCTGAGACGGAGGCTGGTGCCGGCGTGAGATCATCCAGGGTCCCGTATAAGAGAGCAGTGGTGCAGAAGGAAGAGGAAGACTCACTTATAGATGCGCCGAATGTTGATGTTTGATTGGTTGTCTTGAGAAGGTGATGGTGGTGGACAGGCAGGCCCCCATCCGCCATGAAGCTTCAAGAGTCATGGCTGTGGGTTGACGTGTAACAGAGATGAAGGATGTGTCAAAGCTGTGACCAATATGAAGGGTGTGGTAAGGATGACGGATGCGACGAAGCTGTGACAAACATGGAGGATGCGACGAAGCTGTGACAAACTTGAACGATGCGACGAAGCTGTGACAAACATGAAGGATGCGACGAAGCTGTGACAAACATAAGGATGCGACGAAGCTGGCACAAACATGAGGGATGTTATTAAGCTGTCACAAACATGACGGATGTTACTAAGCTGTGACAAAGCTAAGGATGTCACACAGCTGTGACAGGGATGAATGCTTTGCGGTTAGGACATGCTTCAGTTCTTAGTTCTAGAGATGAATCCTGTGACTGCTCCCTGGCTTATCTTTGGCAACTGCTTCATGGGAAGTGAGTGAGGCCTGTCGCAAACAGGACTTCTTATGTGCTAACAGGTGACGCTCCTACAACCGTGGGTGAGTCAAGGAGGTGCGCAATTATGGCTCATTGTACCTCGATCCCCTGAGCCTTTAAAGGTCCCCTGAGTCCCCCGACGATCCTCTGAGCCATTAAAGGGCCCCTGAGTCCCCCTAGGATCCCCTTAGCCTTCAAAAATGTTGGATTGTTAAGGGCCCCGAACTCCCAAATTGCGACATTAGAATGCGGGTTCTTCAAGACGAGGCAGTTAAAGTTCGTGTTTGATTGCCCAACAGAGGCACCCAACAAAGGCTCGTGCCTGGTAACCACCCAATCAACACGTGACACTGCCTTGGCCCGGTGACTGTACAGTCATTACATGTTATCACCTTGACTCGTGAAAAATGCCTGCCTGGAGCAGGGTGTTCTCTATGTGCAGGGGTGGCTCTAAAACATGATGCACTGCACGCACGCGACACATGACACAAATCAATGCAAGCACGCAATGCAATGCACACTGGGCAACGGGTCATTCACGACACATTATAATTCATGTTCTTTAGCTGGGACCATCTAAATGTCAGATTCATCTTTCATTGGCTGCTAGACGGTCAGAGCTGGCCCGCTTTAGAACGAGTGGAAAAAAGGAAGATGGATGGGAAGATGGGCTTTGCATAAGGCGGGAGAACCTGCACAGAGAGTCTCCCACAGAAGCTAGGAAAGCCGAAAGTCAAAGCTCACACCGCCAAAATCCTGCTAGAAAATCAGTTTTTGTTGTGCAGGACCTGCTGCTGCTGCAGCTGGCGTGCTGCTGGCTGCTGCTATGTGGCGAATGTTATAAACGTGGATGCTTCAGATACATTCTTGGCCAAGAACGGCCGCAAGAGCAGGTCAATGATACCGACAATTGGCAGAACATTAATATTAAGCACGCAGACATAGAACACGGAATTTTATTTATTAAAAAGAGTGAAGCTTATCCTAACCGCACACCATAAATCGTGCATGCGGGTACGCGGAATCTAGGGGCCGAAAACAAAAAGGGGGGGAGGGTGGTGAAAAGCCAAGGGAGAGCCAGAGAGAGAGAGAGAGAGAGAGAGAGAGAGAGAGAGAGAGAGAGAGAGAGAGAGAGAGAGAGAGAGAGAGAGAGAGAGAGAGAGAGAGAGAGAGAGAGAGCGAGAGAGAGAGAGAGAGAGCGCGCGCGCGCGCGCGAGAGAGAGAGAGAGAGAGAGAGAGAGAGAGAGCGGGGGAGAGAGAGAGAGAGAGAGAGAGAGGGAGAGAGAGAGAGAGAGAGAGAGAGAGAGAGAGAGAGAGAGAGAGAGAGAGAGAGAGAGAGAGAGAGAGAGAGAGAGACAGACAGAGAGCGGGGGGAGGGATGACAAGAAATGGTGAGGGAGAGAAACACACACGCACACACAGTTCTGAGTCTATCGACGCAGTTCGGTGGGCGAGTTTGAAAGTCGGGTTGGGATCTCAATTCAAAAGACAACACTTCTTCTTCGGATCACGGGAGGTGCCCTACGGAAATGCACTCTTGGTTTCACCAGTTCAGGCCGGAATCCGGGGATACTCTCGGGAAAGGTCCCCTTCAGGGGCCTCTTTGCCCAATGATGCCGCCCCGAACAGCCCAGGGATTGGACCTTTCGCGCGGCATTGCCAAGGGGATCGGCAGTTTGCCATTGGACTTGGTCTTCAGCGTGCCGACTCCGTCCTGCATGCGCCAGCGGAGCTCTTACTGCACACGCGGAGCTACATCAAGCTAAACCAAACCGATGTTATTGATAGCCAAGAGTCGATCTCTTCTGTGCAAGAAGGTCACTTTGACGACCATCGCCGCTGCGCTAGGGAACGCAGTCGAACAGAGAATTAGCTTTTGATATAGCTATGTAGTGATATATTGAGTAGTCCCAACAATCACCCAGAAGATTTGGAAAAACAGAGGTTAAGTTCTCTGTTGGTGGAAGAAGGTGGTTAGACATGCGGCATAGACAGAGGTTGTGGAGAATTCCGGGATCCTGTGCTATCGGATTGATTCTGATCCAGCTGCTAAACGCTAAAGCTTGTACTGTGTACGATCTGGGCACAAGCAGTCTTCCATCAGCCGCAGCAACACTCTTCGTAGCCGTCCCGATTTTCGACAGCGTCAACAGTTCTCTGTTCATCGACAATCACCGCAGCCCCTTCAGCTGCAGTGAAACGAACGGCTGGGAGAACGGCTGGTTTGACTTTTTCGAGCCAGGAGACGTACAGCCGTGGACGCCGGAACTAGAGAAGGAGCTTGGGTCCAATTGCAAGTACGTGAATGAGACACATGTCCTCCCCATGGTCCCGGAGATGCACCTTTCATATCTGGATCTGCAGACCGCAGCTGCTCTCAAGGTGAGTCACAGCAATGAAGGAAGCCACCATTCGTTTGCAGAAGGTCAACATTCTCTTGAGGCCCAAAGAACATGGTTTTAACAACCCACGCCAAGAAGGTTAAATCCTCCGCACACCATGCTAGTGCAGATCCTTCTCTGCTCATTATCCTCCTGTGTTTGAACTTGTCCTCTGAAGGAAATCCTCCCTTAATTGCTGTCGTCCTGTTCAGCCTGTCTGTGAGCCTGATCTCTCGACCCCAGACAACTCATTTCGGGGGGCACCCGGATCTTCAGACTCAGTTTTCCCTCCTTGGGTATGGCTTTCTGGGGACTGCCGCCTATGCTTGGATGCATGGGTCTCCAGTAGCTAGAGCACGCCTATAATCCGGTTGCTTGCAAAACAAACCATGATTGCATTCATGCTTATGATGCACACAGAAATACGCCTGCAGATTTCTGTGCGTGTACATGTGTGCTTACTGCCTCCCAGATGACTGAGGCAGATTAATAACTACAGCCCCCTCCTTCACCCTCACCGCTCCTTACAGACACACATACAGCGGAACACAGACCCTGCTCGCATGCACTCTCTCTCTCTCTCTCTCTCTCTCTCTCTCTCTCTCTCTCTCTCTCTCTCTCTCTCTCTCTCTCTCTCTCTCTCTCTCTCTCTCTTTCCCCCCCCTTCCCCACTGTGTTCTCACTGTGCTTGTGCTTTCGATGGGTGTGTGTGTGATATGGGGCCATTCACCTCTCCCCCCCCTTCTCTCTCTCTCTCTCTCTCTCTCTCTCTCTCTCTCTCTCTCTCTCTCTCTCTCTCTCTCTCTCTCTCTCTCTCTCTCTCTCTCACACACCACACACACACACACACACACGACACGGACACACACACACACACATACACACACACACACACACACATGCGTGTGCTGGCACCGATATTCACACGTAGGCACACAAGCCTCGTCCTGCCATCAAGCACACACACGCCCCCACACAGGCTCTCACACGTCAGAATCAGATGTTTGCGGCTTAGCTGGCAGAGTACGAGCGGAAGGCACAGGAGGGATGGGTTGTAAGCATTGGAATTGGGGCACGTTCTGTTGCGCAGATGTGGAAATTCCAGCCTTGGATGCAGTCCAGAGTCAACACTGCTCTGAAGCATTTGGAGGCACAACCTCATCCCATAATTGCCTTCAACCTCCGAGGAGGTGTGCCTTTTTCATGGTTATGGATGCACTCTTTGCAATGTCGGGTTTCTGTTGATGAGCATGACGCACTCTGTTTCAAAGGGCTCTAGTTTTCCTGTCCTGGCACGGAAAGGCGAGCGTGCAGGAGGAAAGCCCCCAAGCTTTTCCCTCTTGTCGTCGAAGGGAGTGGCAATGGTAGGGCGTTCAAACGGCCAGAAGGAGGGAATTCGTGGAAAGGGAGGGAGGTCGCTTGACCTGGAGCAAGCTGCAGGGAATGATGGACATATGGCCCTATTCCCTCGTTTCTCTCCCACCTCCTTGAGCGCGCATGTGCACACACACGCACACACACACACACACACACACACCACACACCACACACACACACACACACACACACACACACACACACACGCGCGCGCGCGCGCGCGCGCACACGACATACACACGCACGCGCGCACGGACACACACATACACACACACACACACACACACACACACACATGTGCATGCACATGCATCTCACGTATGCTCCCAGACAGACGCACTTGCGTGTATGCAAAGCATGCATGTCATCACTCAACACAGAAGGCGAGCTCTAGGGGAGAGAAGCAGGGGGGAGGAAGAGGGTCCTCATCAGGTATCATGATGAGGGATGGGATTGTGGGCAGGCAACAAGGAGAAGCAGGAGCTGGAGGCACATTTTGCCTTTGTGGGGCCAGAAGACATGATGGAAGCCTTTGAGAAGAGCTATCCTGGCATCAAGGTGCCGTCCCTATCCTACCCCTGCCTCACAAACCCCTCTTCAGCACTCCAGTTTTTATATCCCTCTCCAAAACTCCTGCCCCTGCCCCTCCCCCACGCTCCTTCCCCTGCTCGCTCGTGGTGTCTCTCTCTCTCTCTCTCTCTCTCCTCTCTCTCTCTCTCCTCTCTCTCTCCTCTCTCTCTCTCTCTCTCTCTCTTCTCTCTCTCTCTCTCTCTCTCTCTCTCTCGCTCTCTCTCTCTCTCTCCCCCTCCCCCCCCTCTCCCTCCCCTCTCTTCCTCAACCCCCCTATCTTTCTCTGTGTGTGTGTGTGTGCGGCGGCGCCCGCAAGCGCGCGTGCATCTGCATGCGTGCGTGCGTGCGCGTTTGCATGTGCAGTGCGAGCGTGTGTGTCCTCCCAACCCTTTCCTCCGTTCGTTTCCAAAATGGAAAAAGGAAAGATCGACAAAGCGGAAGAATGGCAGGACAAAGCGGAAAGATGAGAGATTGAGTGGGGAGGCGCAGGGAGGGACGTGCTTGGTGGTGGGGGACGACCAAAAGATGGTGGACGCCATGAGCGCCCTTGCCAAACGGAAGCTGGACTGCCGCCTCTACCAGCCCCAGAGGTCCTGGAGCCACTCCCCCCATGCCAACGACCTGTTTTACGAGCAGCCTCTGGCCATGCGCTGCACCCACGCCATCCAGGTGCACATCAATGGCCCCATCACAGCTGCAGCCAATCAAATGCCCGATCAGAAGCTCACTCAGAGCTTCGCAGCCACATCAGAGTCCCAATTCAGGCCCCAATCGGAGCTCCAACTTAAGCCCCAATCAGAGCCCCAATTTAGGCCCCAGTAGAGCCCCAATTCAGCCTCCAATCAGAGCCCCAATTCAGCCTCCAATCAGAGCCCAAATTTCAACTTTAATCAAAGCTCCAATCAGTGCCCACTCAGAGGCCCTATCAGAGCCCCAATTTAAGCACCAATTTAAAGCCCCAATCGGACCCCAATCAGAGCATCGCGAATCTTGGGTTTCATCCAGCACTCCGTGCAGTGAGAGCCTCCCTGATTCTTCTCAGGGATGACAGAATGTCTCTTCAAACCTGTGGCTTGTGTGGGATGGGGCGCCGCCGCGGACCACGCAAGCACGCGCGCCGCGCACTCTCTCTCTCTCTCCTCTCCTCTCCTCTCTCTCTCTTTCTCCTCTCTCTCTCTCTCTCTCTCTCTCTCTCTCTCTCTCTCTCTCCTCTCTCCCCCCCCCCTCTCTCTCTCTCACACACACACCACACACACACACTCTCTCTCTCTCTCCTCTCTCTCTCTCTCTCTCTCTCTCTCTCTCTCTCACTCTCACTCACTCATTCCCTGCGTACAATATAGGCAGATACCTTTACAAAGACGTGTACGCATGCAAGCACTGGGTAGCTTGCAACCAGGAAGAGGAAGAAGGGAGATCTAGAGACGGGAAGTGGCGGGGAGGAGTAGGGGAAGAAACTCTTTCACACACATCTCTTTTTTTTTTTTTTTTTTTTTTTTTTTTTTTTTTCTCTTTTTTTTTTTTTTTTTTTGTTTTGTCCCTCTCACTCTCTCTCTCTCTCTCACACACACACACACACACACAAGCATCGACGACACCACACCACACACACACACACACACAACACCACAAGCACACCTACCCATGACGCACGCACACACGCACACACAGAGGAGGGAGGGAGAGGGAGAGGCAGTGGGGGGGGGAAGAAAGAGGGGGGGAGGCGGGCGGGGGGGGAGAGAGGGGGGGAGGGAGGGAGGGAGGAGGGGGGGGGGGGAGAGAGAGAGAGAAGAGGGAGAGAGAGAGAGAGAGAGAGAGAGAGGAGAGAGAGAGAGAGAGAGAGAGAGAGAGAGAGAGGAGAGAGAGAGAGAGAGAGAGAGAGAGAGGAGGGGGGGGGGGGGGGGGAGGGGGGGGGGGGGGGGGGGGGGAGGGGGGGGGGGGGAGGAGGAGGAGGAGAGGGAGAGAGAGGGGAGAGGAGAGGAGGAGGGGGGGGGGGAGGAGAGGAGAGAGAGAGGACTGTGTGTAAAAATGAGATGGGCATTTAGACAGTGAAATCGGATTTTTAGTGTGGGGGCATGGCTGGGTCATGCAGGCACAGATTGACGTGGAGTTGTAGTTGACGTGCAGTTTTTCTAGACGTGGGCTGTTGTATACGTGGAGTTGTCTTAGACGTGGAGTTGTCTCTAGACGTAGAGTTCTTGTAGAGCACGAGTTGTGGGCGACTAAAATTTGTCGTAGAAGTGGAGTTGCTGTGAACGTGTAGGTGTCCTAGATGTGGAGTTGTCCTAAACGTGGGAGTCTGTCTAGACGTGGAATCGCTGGCGACGTGCAGTTGTTGACGTGGAGTTGGTTGGCAACGCAGACACTGGTAGACGTGGAGTTGTTGGCGAGCGCGGACATCTGCGTGGGAGCGTACAAAGGGACGCTGCCCGACCTGGTGGAGTCAATCCGCTTCTCACTGCGTGGGAAGAAGCGCCTCACCTTCGCAGATGGCTCGGCCTACTACCACAAGGACTGGGTGCAGCGCGTGCGCCACTACATCAAGACGGCCACCCCCAAGCTTGCCACCCAGCATCGACGTCGCGCCGTGCTGTGGACTTCGTGATGGCGGGTGATGATGACAACCACGATGGTTGGGGGTTATGGTGACGTGGTGAGGATAAGATCTCGGTGATCATGGTCTTGGTGGTGATAGTAATGATGATGGTGGCGGTGATTTGATAAGAAGATGTCGGTGATCATGGTCTTGGTGGTGGTAGTGATGACGATGATGGTGGTGGTGGTCATGACCATCATGGACGGTGACCAATGGTTCATGAAAACATTATTGCCTGCCCAGCCAGGCTGAAGAGACTGAAGAGATGGAGGGACACACATGGAGCTCAGGAGAGTTGAAGGTAACGCCATTGCATGCATTGACGCAATGCCAAAGACCGTTGACCCTGCGGGGCCGTTACCGAACGTCTACTGCCGATAGGCCAAAGTCTGGATCCTCCTTATCACGAGCAACAGAGGGGACAGGTAGTGGATCTTGAACCCTAAACATGGGTGTGCGGGGTGGGGGATGGGGGGTGAGGGGTGTTTATCAGGAAGTAATGTGCCGGGTCATGCACACTTCACCCTCTTTCTAAATAGCTTGATTAATGAGGCAGGTCCTGCAGGCGCTGGGTAGGCAGAGAGCTCGCAGCCAATTGCAGCAGCAGTCTAAACAATACCAAGCAGCAAATTTATCACGGCACATGCCAGAAGAGGCTCCCACAGTTGCCTGGAGGGCTTAGATGATGAGCGTTTGACTTAAGATAATACGACTCCCGTGTGCACTTAAAAGTTGCGCGGAAGCTTCCAGCGCGACGTTGAGTTAAGATGATGAGACTTCCCGTGTGCACTTCCCCATGTGGTCTGACTATGCCTAGAATGGAGTGCATTGGTGCGGGAAGTTCCTGTGGTGACCGTGCACGTGCGAATTGCACCGTCATCACACGACGGTGCAACTGGAACAGCACAGTACAATTCCTATAGAAGAAAGGGGGGTTTGGCCCGCCATACCCCGAGCTGAGGGCAGGCCAGGAAGAAGAAGAGATTACGTGGTGGACGTGATGTATTCACTTTTTGTCTAAGAGGGATTTAGACCCTCCAAAGCTTTGTAGGGTCTAAGGGGAGCATGTGTGTCACCAACGTCCTCGCTCTCAATCAACATCTTGCGAACCTGAAATCATGTGCATCGAGGGTACAGTACCGCAGATTTGAATCATCAATCACGGTACACCCTCTTACACTTAGTCTATCTCTGATATCATTAGACATACCCCATTACCATGCTATACGCCTTCACCTTGATCTCTTGATACGCCCTAGGTGTATGAGAATGTATATCACTGCGCATGCTCTGGTGTCATCCACACACGGGAGCGTCAAACACCTGGGATGAAGGCGGAGCCACTGACATGGCTGATCCTTTTTGTCGCCTGTCAGTCGGTTCTGACAGAAGAATGAAGGGCGAGAGGATCGAGGATGGTTGTGCATCCTGCAGCATTGCTTTGAACTCTGAGCGGAGTGAAGCTTAGGGGCGGATCAAGGATTGTTTAATTGAAAGAGTGAAGCCTCTCCTAACCGCACACCATAGGATTGTTTCTGAAGTTGACGGCATCTCGAAGTTTGATACGAGTGCTGCTGGAGAGATCAGTGGAGTCGAAGTGGAGTGTGAGGCACGCACGTGTTCAGGGCCCACCTGCAAGACCATTCTCTCGCGGAGGAGCCGTTTTTTGACAGGGTGCGAAGTGATGAAGAAAATGGCGGGGTTGGAAAACTAGCTGGAGTGCAACTTCTCTGTAACTTGGAACTGAAGTGGTAGTGGTGCCTGAGTAGCAACGACCTGGTGCACATTTCATGCTTTCTCTTTAGTCATGTCGAAAATGCACCGTACACTAAGAGATGCTCGTTCCTTTTCCTTTTTCGTCGTCCTGCCTTTGATTGGCCTCCAGTGTCCTGGTGAGGTAGCGTCTGTCTGTCTGTGCGCGGGCGCACGCGCGCATATGTGTGTGTGTGTGTGTGTGTGTGTGTGTGTGTGTGTGTGTGTGTGTGTGTGTGTGTGTGTGTGTGTGTGTGTGTGTGTGGGGGGGGGGGAGATGGAGAGAGAGGGGGGGGGGAGAGAGAGAGAGAGAGAGAGAGAGAGAGGAGAGAGAGAGAGAGAGAGAGAGAGAGAGAGAGAGAGAGAGAGAGAGAGAGAGAGAGAGAGAGAGAGAGAGAGAGAGAGAGAGAGAGAGAGAGGAGAGAGAGAGAGAAGGGGGGGGGAGGGGGGGAGGGAGGAGGGAGGGAGGAGAGAGGGAAGGGGAGGCAGGGAGGCCTCAGGGCGACAAAGCACATTCCAACAATAACGATTGCAACGAGGACCCCACTAGAAAGATGTTGCGAGCACCACTGGCGTCTGCCCCTGCTGTATAAGCACAGCTGATCGTTTCCAGGCAACCCGGACAGGGATGTGATCCCCAGGCAACCCGGGCAGGGATGTGGTTCCCCAGGCAACCAGGACAGGAATGTGGTCCCCTGGGGAACCCGGACAGGACTGTGGTCCCCTGGGCAACCCGGATAGGACTGTGGTGCCCCGAACAACCCGGACAGATGTGGTTCCCCAGGCGACCCATACAAGAATGTGGTCGTCCACACACCCCAAGCCACCCATACAAGAGTGTGGTCGTCCACGCACCCCAAGCCACCCATACAAGAGTGTGGTCGTCCACGCACCCCAAGCCACCCATACAAGAGTGTGGTCGTCCACGCACCCCAGACGGAAATATGGTCCCGTAGGCAACCCGGACAGGAACGGTTGTCCCCCAGGCAACCCAGGCAGGAACGTGGGAACCCAGGCAACCCGGACGGGAACGTGGTCCCCCAGGCAACCCAGGCAGGAATGCGGGACCCCAGGCAACTTTCTCCTTACCAGCCCGCAACACATGTCAATTAAGCAGCACCACGTGATGCTTGGCCACCTCTAACAAAATGAAGGAGGCTCCCACGGGATGCCTCGACGGGGTCTGCAATTTTGATCTGGCCAACACCACCCACATGGGATATGCTTCACAATTTTATCCAAACCCCCTCCCTCCCGGGCGTACCCCCAACACAGAGACACATTCCTACAACAACTCATGCTCCCGTCCCTTCCCCCACAAGGAGAGGATTACACAACACACCGTGTTCATGCTTCAATCCGCGCCAATTCAAGATACCACCACGACCACCAGCCCTTGATCTACAAATTGCCTGCCTTACGCCCTCCCACTCGTGGGCAACCCTTGTTCAAACATGGGCGTGCCCCCACACGTGCTTCCACTTTCCATGACAATCGCATCCCGAAGGATCAAACAGTACCGCAGCAGATGCCGTACAAGTTGTACAACAGCCAACAGCACCCTTCACACACCCTTTTTAACACAACCAGCCCACTGAGAGATGATTTGCCCCACAAATTTTCCGCAGGTACCTCAGACAATTTCACAGGTGTCCTGATACAGGATAATAACCTCATTACAAGGCGTGGAAATCAAACCCCACAACCCTCCCACCCCTTGACCTGGAAATTGAAGACTACCGGCCATAAGGTAGGCGCGACGCCAGCCTCCATAACTTCCCTGATACTTCCCTGATACAGGCTAACAACTTCCCAATTTCACAAAATTCCTCTTAATTCCGCGCGATCTGTTCACACGAGTACGACTGCTGCGCTTATGAGACCCCAACCCCAACATCGGACAATTCTAATGCTGTTCAAAAAACAGATTGTTCTGACTTCCAAGCGCTCTATTACAGTGCTCGA
>KV908349.1:492167-514667 GCA_002005505.1 Botryococcus braunii
TCTGACATTCATCTCAAGGATCGTCACCGTGAGCAGGAATGTTCTGAGGCTCTTGCCTTCCGCCTCAAGAATATTCAGGTTGTAAAGATGCGGTAGTAAAGATTCCCCCACCGAAAATGTCTTCACCAAATACAGACCTCCCAAATGAACTTCCGAGATTGCCATATGTGGTGCTTCCCTCCCAACGGCAATAACCATTACGGAAACCAGGTTATCAGACATGGCTGTAGGTTGCCCTTCCTTCGTGCAGGAAGTTCCTTTGCGGCATCCTCAAAAAATGGCATGCAACCCCCCCCCCCCCCCCCCCCGGGCGTCCCCGGCCCCCAACCAGGGCTGGAGGAAGCAGAGCGAATTAGATTGGATGTCATGACTAGCTCCTCAATGCCGCAGATTCAAGCAGTGGGAAACAGTCAGCCAAGTGATCTCGAAGACTTTTGGAATCCTGCACTTAGTGCTTGATCACCTCTGTCAGCTGGCCAATCACTCCGTCACATTTTGCTCCGATTAACTTCTTGATTGTGGCATTGTCCAGAATTGTGTCTGTGGATGTGCAGATGTCCACTTGACACCCACTCTTTGTCAGCACATTCAGCCAGCGGTCTCCAGGCAGCCTTTTTGTGACCACCACCCGTTTGGACGCTCCCTCATTATGAACCTGTCATGATGAGAACCGCCATGTTATCCGACATTTGGATCAGTAACAGTAACTACCCGCAGAGTTCCCAAAGAGCAAATTGATAGTAAATGCAATATGTGGACCCCTTCCACTGTGAGAACAGAACGAGTGCATACGTGGACAATATTGATTGGTGTTTGGTTTGTTGGTCCAAGTCTCCAGTTATTTGGACTCCCTTGAGCTAAACACTCTTCTAAAACATGCGAACACTAGGTCGGCTAGCGCATGGATGCATGAATGACAACACAAACTCTAAGGACTTTTAAAAATGCCCCACGACTTTCCGAGTCTTTCATACAAGTTGCTTGCATTGACACTGAAGAAAGTTTCATGACTATATTTAAGTTGGCTCACTCACAACAACAAGATACCGTACAAAGCATAATCGGCTATGGGGTACCTCAACCGGTACTCCATTCACTGTGCTAGTTGATGCCAAGCGGCTGGCCATGAAAATGGCTGGGAACGACTGGCTGGCCTTGAAAGGTACTGTTTCTACTAGCCGTTTTACAGTACCAAGGAACCTCATGGAGAGCGAGTTTCGCTAGCCGCTATATCGACGAGCAATCCGATGCCAGAATATTAAACGCTGACCGGCATTATCTTACTGCCTATGAACCCAACCACCAGAACATGTATAATTTGGCCCGTTAATCCCAACACTTCGTACGGCTGGAGGATCAATGGCGCGAAAGGTTCTACCATAGATCAGATCAGGTGAAGAACTCGGCTTGGTACCAGGATATCCTACACCGGGCGTAGTACGCCCGCTTCTAGGGCGGCGATGCTCGATTGTAGTCTACAATTTTACGGAAAGCCGATTAGTACTTTGAGCCCTACCAGGACAGCCTCGAAGGGTGATCCGCCCTCCCACTCACAAGGATAAGGTCGAAGCTAGTTCTGTAGTAGCGATGTTAACTGTATCGCACCTCATGTCCCCTTTTCTCGTCGCCACTCCTGGTATCCAGTGGGGGCTAGTTCGTCATTTTGAACTGGCAACTCAGACAACCCAGAAAAGACTGACGGAGTCATCGTTGAAGATATACAGACCCAATTGAGTTTTCCCCCGGGGGGAGGGGGAGAGAGGGGAGGGGGGAGGGGAGGGGAGGGGAGAGGGAGGGAGGCAGGGGAAGGAGAGAAAGAGAAAGAGGGAGAGAGGGGGAGGGGAGAGAGCGAGAGCGAGAGAAAGCCAAAAAAAGGGAGAGCGAGAGCGAGAGCGAGAGCGAGAGAGAGAGAGAGAGAGAGAGAGAGAGAGAGAGAGAGAGAGAGAGAGAGAGAGAGAGAGAGAGAGAGAGAGAGAGAGAGAGAGAGGAGAGAGAGAGAGAGAGGAGAGAGAGAGAGAGAGAGAGAGAGAGAGAGAGAGAGAGAGAGAGAGAGAGAGAGAGAGAGAGAGAGAGAGAGAGAGAGAGAAAGAGGAGGGGTGGTGGGAGAAGCCATGGTATTACTATTACACTTATCAGCTGCTGCAACTCACAACCCCCTAGGCACATGGCGAGTGCCATGCCCTAATTCTCAACGATGACCATGAATTAACATACCTCCTATAGAGGCGCCTTTTGAAACTCCTGCTGCGAATGCCTCGCACAGCAAGGGATGCACACAAAGGAGAACAGTAACAGATCGTGCTGAAAAATGAGGGGGATGCTCCGGCCCCACCTTGGCAAAGCTAATGAAATACCATAGCCATGCCGTAAAGGAACAGGCAAGCCGATACCATAGACACTCACGATCTCGTGGTTCCATATCTGTTTAACGTCATACTAAGTGCTATCTGCAATGAAACAAAATTTGATGTCCGACAACCCAGGGCATTGACGAAGCTGAAACTCCCAGGCTGCTATCGCACAGAAGTGTAAAGACAGTTAACAATAAAAAAGTCGAGCCGTCATATACTAAGGATCTGCACTTGTAAAGTCCCTCCACAGTGAGCAGCCGGACTCAAAAATAATCCTCAACCACCGCAGGCCACAACTAACATAGGCCTGGAACTGATCCTGATTAAAGGCAAGATGCTGAAGCACGCGTAAAATTCTTTTCCAGCTGGAGAAAGAAAGGAACTTCCAGGAGCATAGGTCCTGATCAGTTGCTGAGAAAACAGTCTTCTGCGGATCCATGCAATCGAACAAAAAACAAAACGTCATTTGAGCATGGTTGACTACCCAGACATTTGAAGGCCATAAGTGAATTGCACTGCTGGCAAACGAACAGTCCATTTCCAGCCAGGCATTCCAAGCAAAGGCTGTTCCCGCAATTCCTTTCCCAGCTTTGCTGGAACGCCTGGTTAAGGAAAGGAACATGCTGGAATTCGAAGAGAAGAACCCTTGCAAGTTTCTGCATATCGACCTGAGAGTTCAAAGTTCTTGAAGAGTTCACTATGCATAACTTTCCCTCCCCCTCCCCCCAATAGGCTTGAGAACTGGAAATGCTCCTTAATAAGCCGAACTGATGGCACGGCAACTCTTAAGCAGTGCACATTCGAGCTCCACTCTGCTGCAAAATAACAATCTTAGGTAGCCATAGCATGTATCGCATTGATGCTCATGATCCAAGGTAGGTCTCAAATACAACGTGCACTTGCCTCAGGAAACAAGATCAGACGCGGTCTCCAATGCAACCATATTCTTTGACTGAAGAATAAACTCTCTGGTTCAAGTCAAGGGATTCCGGCACAGTGACACCTCCTGCCTTCACAGATACATTTGAATGCCTCAAGTGAATTCCCGGGTCGGGATAATCTTGCTGGTGGAGGACCAGTACTCGATGGCACGACCCACGCCGGACCCTGGTGTGATCTTCAAGCCAGCGCTAAGAAGGGCCATTTCTGTTCCTGCCAAGGCGCTTGCTTGCATGACCTCGTCATTGTTTCCCAAATGCCCGATGCGAAAGACCTTTCCCGCAACCTCGCTTAAGCCCACTCCAATAGAAAGATTGTATCTTGCATATGCATTCTTGACAATCAAATTGCTGTTAAATCCCTGCAACCCAAGAACCAATATCAGTTAAAGTAGACACACTAGAAATGGAGTAAATACATCCATACTCAAACAACTCAAGTAAATACATTGGGTATCGTCCACCGAAGGTCAATTTTGCAAGTCCTTTGATGAGAGTCAGCATTGGAAAAGTGCACGGCAAAGGCAAAGGCCATTCTCTGTTCTTCAGCTAGGGTGGTAATGAGAGTCTCTAGCAAACTCATGATATAATTGAAGCGAGGTGGTGGCAATGCTCCTCCATTACAACTTTATTAACTTTATCAGCACGGCGTTACAGCCACCAAGCCAGACCCATGCTTGATGGCCAGCGCCTCAGCTCAAACATCATAGGCGATGCTTTACCTGTGGCGTTTCAATCACTGTCAAGCTGTCGCTCTGCCACCGCTTTTGCTTGCAAAGCAGCTTCAGGCCCCAACCCTCAACAGCTTTTCGTGTCCCCTCTGCCAGCCTGCCCATTGCAACACATGTTTCATAAGGAACAAGACCAGCTCCAAGAGTGCACATGCCTGCACCGTTTAGGGGTGCCTGCCGGGAAACTTCAAAGCGTACGATGGCCATGTACGTAGTCCGTGTCAAGCAAGACTTCGCCTCGACACTCCCCCCCCCCCCCCCCAAAAAAAAAGGGGGGCCAACATGCGATTCACGCTTGGAGAACAAGCAAGAAACAACCAAAGCTTTGGTTAAAGTTTTATGTTCTCCATTTCGTGCCACACGGATGCCCTTGGCTGATGAACACAATCTGTAACGACATCTCAGAACAGAGTACAACCATCCCACATTGGCCAGGCTAGAAGCGTCTGTGCAGTACTTTAGCACTTGGAACGGATCCATGGCATGCATTAAACTCAGAACTTGCACAAATAACCACTACCCCATCATACCTATGATGGCGTGCAACGACATTTGCCATGCCTTCATCCCTCAACAGAGTAAGGGACTCCTTCAAGCCATACAGCAGAGGAATAGATGGTGTGTAAGGCACATTCCCAGAGGGATTGGTTGCAAGCATATCTGCCCAGTCATAGTAGCAGCGCTTTAACTTAGCTGTCCTCTGGGCCTCCAATGCCTGCAAAATGGCATTCTATGTGAGAACATCTAGACAATGGAGGTGCCAAGCAGATAAGCACCGAGCTTTTCAAAAGAAGTTTGACAAACCCCACATTCACCTATACCAATGGTATGGCTAGCCCTGGGCAACTTGAACAAACCACAAAACTAGATGGCGGAAAAAAAAGGGCCACCATGAGCAAACCTCGTTTTGAATGGCCAGCCCAGGAGATAGTGAGCAAGACCCAGACAAAAAGTGAGGCCCATTTACAGGCTAGTATTATTGTGTGTATAACAAGCCTTGCCTCCCCTGAGTAACCTGAAAATAAGCCACCCACTGCCTCTCGTAGAAATAGAAAAATCAGAAACAAAAATCTTGCCTCACCTTTGGAGAAACGCATAGCAGGGCCAGCCCTGTGGGAAGGGACAAGGCCTTCTGGGAGCCTGTCACAGCCACATCTACTTTCCATTCATCCATCTGAAAGTTCAAGGCACCTATTGAACTTACTCCATCCACCAGGAGCAGAGCTGGATGGGAATGGGAGTCCATAACCTCTCGAACCCCCTTGATATCACTCGTAACACCTGCAGTTGCCCATACAAGATGGTTGACGTGCTCCGAACCACTTTCGCAGGTTTTGAGTTGTCGTCAATATGACTGAGACGGATGGGTCAAAGCATATTCTACACTAGGTCTCACAATTTCTACAGAACACAATTCAGCGGGCAGTAATCAAAGATTGACTCACAAATTGAAACGTAACTGAAGAAGTCCCATTGCATACGCCAGCGGTAAAAGTACACTGTGAGGCTGTATGGATGCGTGTGCGGAATGCAAGCAGTACTCAATACTTGCGGACCCATAACATGAAAAATAACTGAAAAGCTTCCTTTTGCCATTGCCACCGATGAAAGCGCACTGCAAGGCTGTGTGGATGCGAATGAAAATGCACCTGTGGTGGTCTCATTATGCACAACACATACTGCCTTGATCTTCTTGTCTGTGTCTGCTTTAAGAACAGCATCCAACCTTGCCTCATCAGCACCTTCGCCCCATGGGCATTCAAGTACGGTGACGTCAAGACCGAGACGCTGCATCATATCTATCCACAGGTGGGAGAACTGTCCGTACCGGAAAGTAACGACCTGCAAGTCTCAAGCACACTCAGATGGATGCACAAGCAGATAAGCTACAAAATATATGCGAGCTATTGGAGTCAGGGTTTTATATATGGGAATCAATGCTGCCCAGAAGCAAGGCTGCTTTCACATAACTTGTGTGAGTGCATACAGACCAAGGTTCATCCCGTGGAGAGACAAAAACATTACCTTGTCACCCGGCGACAAAGTGTTTTGCAGGGCAGACTCCCAACCTCCAGTTCCCGTGCCTGGATAAATGAATGTAGTTCCTTGCTTAGTAGCAAAGATCATTTTCAAGTCTTCTAGTATCCCTGTGAAGAATGCTGGATACCAGGGATCCCTGTGATTGAGTGAAGGACGATCCATTGCCCTGAGGACCCTGTCATGAATGTTCACAGGACCTGCATAACAGTGTTGTACGTTCAGTCAACGATGAAACCCGAAGTGGTATCCCTCCCAACAGCATCTGCAGGGCGTTGACCGTAATCCCAACAAAACACTGCAAGCCAGTAGCCTGAAGAACTTGCAACAGAAGGGACATGGGAGCACTAGGACAGAAGCAGATAATCTTAGTTCCATACACTTTCTTTGGGTTGGGAGAAAAATGATCGTGTTAATGGGCCCTGCTCCACATTCAACATACAACTTGTTGACTACTGTTGAGAGTTAAGTTTAAACCTGGAACAAATAAATGATTGCGGCCGGGCGGCGAATAGCTGTACGGAGCACCCGAACAACCCGTGGAACCCGTGAACGCTCGGGCACCTGATGGAAGTGAAGAGAGCACCTCCTACACATGTCAATTCAATAAGTAAATCCACATCAACGATGCGCCTTGGTAATGACCGTGAGGTGGCAAACCCGGTGTGTTTGTACACGATCGTCTGCCATCACTGTATCCTCCCAAGCCCTCATACATCCGATATCAATCAATGCAGATCAGGCCAAGCTTAGCATACATGTTTAAAAAACTTGTAAATTTGTAGTAGATGAGGGATGAGAAAACGCGCCGCTTTGGGCTGGGAAAAAGAGCGGTCTGTGGTTTAAACACCTCCTAAAACTACACTCCAGGAATATATTCAATAGCATTAAAAACAAGACGGTCATGGTCCCAGAAACGTACAGTGTGCAGCCAACATTGTACATCAAGGTGCATCGTTACCTGGTTATGGTGTGCGCTACCGAAAGCGGAACATCGGAGAAGACGCTTTGCAGCTGCTGCAAGGCGTTGACCTGCTTGAGAACCGCTCATTATATATCTCTGAAGGTACCCAATCCCTGTGATTGCTATCTACTCTTCATCATTAGTTGCGGAACTTTGCAACCAGGAACGACCCATCTAGATTGTACACCCATGGTTGGATTTTATAGTAGGTTAAGAGCACGTGATAGGCCACGCTGGCACTGGGGTATCCCAATAGTATCGCCGATTGATGTTCTTTTCACATCTCCACGTCCTCGGCTTTGTGGCTTACATCGTCACATTGCGTTTCTAGTCCAACTGCAAGCGTGCCCCTCCTCATACGCATGCACACCATGGCTAGAGGGACAGCAGCAAAGCAACTAGCTAGGGCTATCCGTTTGGCGGCTAGGGAGGCGCGTGAGTTTGCCTCGAAGCCTCCTACCCCACCTTTCACACGGAATTTGCAGCCTCTAAAGCCTGGGCCATTGATTGTTGGGTCAGAACAGAAGAGAGGAGTGGTTTTCCCGGTCCCAGAGGAGATTGGCCCTGAACCAATTACAGGGCCCAAAGTTGAACGCATTTTAACCGACCTTTACGGCGCGGTATCTGTAGCAAACCAGGTGGCAGAACAGAGACAGACTCCGGTTTTCCGGAATGTTGATGGAGAACGAATTGAGGATGGGAGATACAAGGAATTTTTGGATCGAATATCAAGTTTTGTTCCGAAGAGCCGGCAGTTCACAGACCCCGTGCGGACGTTTGCATATGGCACTGACGCTTCCTTCTACCGCTTAAATCCGAAAGCTGTGATCAAAGTCGAGAACGAAGCGGAGGTGGCGAAAATTCTTCCCATAGCCAAGGAGTTGGGGGTTCCAGTCACATTCCGTGCAGCTGGGACGTCTCTCTCTGGCCAAGCCATCACAGATTCCGTGTTATTGAAGCTGAGCCACACAGGAAAGAATTTTCGGAATTATGAGATACATGTAAGGCCCTACCCTTCTGTGTTCATAGCTGAAATGCAATCATGTGCTGGCTTCCAAGCGTTGTGGTAATGTTGAAGTAGGAGTGTCAGTTGCTATACAACACCTTGTACTGCAGTCTGGGGGTACCACTTTCCTTAATGTGGTCACAATGTGCAACAGAAGAAGTGTGAGGGTACAGGGTGATGGCAGTCAAATCACTGTGGAGCCGGGCTTGATTGGTGGCGAAATCAACGCAATCCTTGCCCAATTCAAGAAAAAGAAGAACATGCCTGTCCAGTACAAAATTGGGCCAGATCCTTCGTCTATTGATAGCTGTATGATGGGGGGGATTGTGTCCAACAATTCGTCGGGGATGTGCTGTGGCGTGTCCCAAAACACGTATCACACTCTAAAAGACATGCGGATCGTCTTTGCGGATGGTACCGTGCTCGACACAGCAGATCCTGCAAGCAGAGAGGCATTTCAGAAGGTGAGTGGCTCACAGTTGTTGGCAGGAAATCTAGTTCTGGGCAGGAAATCTAGTTCTGAACTGTAGCCACTCCCATCCTGTTTGGTGAAGCTTTAACACAGTTATAGTGAGTGTGTTGTGGCACTCTGCATGTAGCAGTCGTTCTGAAGTAACGGGCTGTGTGGTGTTGGTGACACAGAGCCATGCAAAGCTGCTGCAAGGAATAATTGACTTAGCAGCAAGAGTTCAGGCGGATGCTGGCCTAACCAATCTGATTCGGAGGAAGTTTTCCATCAAGTGTACTACGGGGTACTCTCTCAATGCCTTGGTGGATTTCCCGCTGGATGATCCTATTGAAATTTTGAAGCGGCTCATGATTGGGAGCGAAGGGACGTTGGGCTTTGTGTCACGAGTGACTATTAACACTGTCCCTGAGTGGCCAAATAAGGTGAGCAGCTTTTGTCTCATCCTTTATTTTGGTGCTTAGGTTGCGACGTTTTTTTGGTTTAAGTGGGTTTGCAAAAGTGCATTTCACTGTAGCAGCATTGGAAAGATTCTCGTGTTGAAGGATTTGCTCCTGCAACCCGTCGCTGCTGTTTAGATGAATATCTTTCTGTGTCTGTGAATCTTGTTCTGGGATGATTGACACGGCACGTGCCATTGTTTGTGTAACCCCCCAATATGGGACTGGTGGCTTGTCCTGGGCAGTGAACGATGTTAGTAGCGTTTCACCGGGCGCTTTTGGCTAAGATTTGGTATGGCACTCGGTTGAGTATACCTTTTGGATAGGAAGCCCTTGTTTTACCGCGGCAGGGTCTTCTGTATCAATGTTGCGTTTGCACTTGCAGGCATCAGCATTCATCATGTTTCCTGATATTTACAGCGCATGCAGAGGAGCATCAGTGTTACGTGACCAAACAGCTGTCGACGCTGTAGAGATGTTTGACAGAGCAGCATTGAGGTATGTCCGTTGTAAAAAGTTCACATATGCATTTAGTGTGTTTGCATGGGCTTGTGGCAATGGTCAAAATAGATGGTATGGTGATTCTGCAGACACCTAACAATACTCCCCGACTTTGTTTGCAGACTCAATCTTGCACTAGTGTGATGCTACTTGTTCATGCATGTGCTGTCTTGTGGTGTGCTTGTGTAAGTATGCGTTGTCCGGTGTGTGCAGGCAGTGTGAAGCTGAAGAGCCCTTGTTGAAGCTCGTTCCCGACATTGTTGGGGCTGATCCCATGGCTGCTGCACTCCTCGTGGAATGTCGGGGTCAGACCCCTGAAGATTTGCAGGTGAGGCTTCGGCGAGAATAGCTACCAGATGTGTGGCTGCAGCAAATTGTGTTATGTCAATGACTCGCATGGCCTCGCACTTGGGTTGTAGAGTCAGTAGCAAGCAGCAAGAGTAATCTGGCCTTGCTATGCAGGTTCGCATTACTGAGGTCGAGAAGGCTCTCATTGGAGCGGGCTTACCGTTTGGTCCTCGTGTGGCTGAGCCACAGCCACTAACCAGCTATGAGTTCAAGCATGATGTAAAAGATTACAAAGTGTATTGGGACGTAAGGAAGGGTCTTATCCCTATTGTTGGTGGTGCACGTGAAACTGGTAAGCCCTAGCTATATCGTGGACCTCGTGCCAATGGCTTGCTAGACAGGACAGATGCAGAACCTGTACATGAAGTATAGCGTTTACACTCTGCTGTACTGTTGATACGCTCATGTTTTTCTCCCACATTAATTCTCGTGTTGGTCTTGCTTCATGATCTGCATGGGTAATGCTGCTGGCAGGATAAGATGCGGTCTACTACGTATCATTGGTTATTACATCAGTCCAACTTCATGACACCAAGTCTGGAGGAACTTGGGCATGGACTGGTGTGACTGAGGAGATTTTTATGTGCAGGCACGTCAATGCTCATTGAGGATGTAGCCTGCCCTGTGGACAAGCTGGCTGACATGACAGTTGATCTGGGGGAAATGTTTCAGCGGCATGGGTACCATGAAGCATCTTGCTTTGGACATGCCTTGGAAGGCAATCTGCATCTTGTGTTCTCTCAGGTCAGTTGTTCAAATGGATCTTGAACCGGTGGGTTGGTGGAACCACTCATCCAACAATTCATTCTTTCAAGCTGTTTGTTGCTGCTGGTGTGGTGGCACCGAAGGTCACGTGCTCCAGATACGGTGGTTCAGCTTGAAGAAAGTAATTGCTATGTGCGAGTTGCATAGTAGATCACCATATCTGTCGTGACAAACACGGGTCCCAGGGTGTGAGGAGTTTGAAATACTGTTTGTATGCCATAGGGCTTCCGCTCAGCTGAAGAGGTGCAGCGATTCAGTGACATGATGGAGGAAATGTGCTATATTGTTGCCACAAAGCATTCTGGATCCTTGAAGGTGGGTTAATGCCAGCTGTGCGCGAACCTGGTTGACTTACATTGCACACCATGGCTGGCAAGGAAATGAAGTCTAACTTCACCTTTATGCATTTGTTGCGTGTCTAACGATCGTGTGTGGTACAACCGTGGAGTTGAGTTGATTCCTTGCAAGTTGTACTGCACTTTTTTCCTTGGGCAATTGCAGCTGCTTGCTTGGAATTTGTCTGGAAGGCGGGAAAATGCTTTAAAGGCAGGTCTTGGAAATGCTGCCCTCTAGTGTATCCATGCGTTTTTCAACGAGAGTTGGGTAGGCTGGATATTGGTGCTTCATAATGTTTTTGGGGATGCTCTGTGTAGAAGAAATGGATGTCTTGTGCATCGGCATGGATTGTTGCTTGCTATTGTCATCTTAGTTCTGAAGTCTTTTGTCTTTGGCTTGTGCAGGGGGAACATGGGACTGGTCGGAATGTGGCACCTTTTGTAGAAATGGAGTGGGGCACAAAGGCATACCAGCTGATGTGGGAACTTAAGGAGCTGTTTGACCCCGACTATGTCCTCAACCCTGGAGTGGTTCTCAACCATGTACGTGTTGGTTGTAGCTTGGTTATTTGTATGTTTTGTACTTTGCGGGAGGGTTGGGGACGTCTTGTACCATTCCCATTCCCATGCTTTCGGAGTCTGCTGATGTAGTGCAAGTGGTTTTGCACAAAACAAGGGGCAGATGCCCAAACCTTTTGTCATCTGGCGTGGTGCCTGGGATCGAAATTGTGTGGTTTTTGTCGTGGTGTCCACTGCAAATGGTTGGGTGCTGCCTTCAGGACCCGGACATTCATCTCAAGAACTTGAAGCCCTCACCTCCAGCGTCTGCCATTGTGGATCGGTGCATTGAGTGTGGGTTTTGTGAGAGTAACTGCCCTTCACGCGATCTTTCATTGACTCCCCGTCAGCGTATCACGACTTTCCGAGAAATCAATCGCCTGGAGAACTTGGAGATGCGTTCACCGGCTGAGGATGCGAGGTAAGGCCGGGACCTGAGAGGGTGCATCGATGAGTCCATTTAGTATGAGTTTTCCAAGTCTACATCTCCTGTCTTTCTGCTTAAAGAGTAAAGGGTACTCAAGCTATTTTTACCAACTCTTTATTTCGGGCCATAGGTTGACTGCCTTCAAGAAGATCTATGAGTATGATGGCAAAGAGACTTGCGCTGCAGATGGGATGTGCCAAGAAAAATGTCCCGTGAAGATAAATACTGGAGAGCTTATCAAAGATCTTCGTGCACGTGATGTTGAGGCCTCAAAGGCTGAAGGAGGCATTGCAATGGTATGGGATTTTTCCGGCTGGTGACAGACCATCTGCTTTAACATTATTTTGTTTGGAAGAATTGACACATTCTTCACTTGTATATTGCTTGAGTACCAGCATTTTGTTCTGTGTTGTGTAGAATCAAGCAGTCTCACCTACAAGGGCTCAAATAAGTATGTAGGATGTAGTTAAGAAGATTGCCAAAACGTTTTTATCAGGCGACAGTGTAGTCCATCTTAAGAAATCTCTGGTCTCTATCATTGTGCACAATTGTTGTACAGAATGTCGCCTTCCGCTGTTAGTAATCGAGCACTAAATTTTTTTGTTGGCAAGCAGAGCCTGGCTCGGAATTTCGGGGTCGTCTCCCGGGGAGTGCCAACTTTTCTCAACATGGTCAGCCTTGCTCACCGGGTTATGGGTGCAACACCTTTGGAGTTCATGTCAAGCACGTTGAACCGTGTGTCAGATCATCTTGTCCCGCAATGGAACAAATACATGCCAAGGGTACGCACCCACACGCTCTATATTAGTTACAGCAGAAATATGGTTGTGAACACCGTGAAGGGAACGGGTGTCACGTTTTTCAGGCTCAGTCAAAAGCCACTAAGTGGTGTGGCAAACCTTCTCCGGCAGTTTTCTTGTGGCCTTGATAGGGTGTGACCACTAGACTTGAAGCTCACTGTTCTTGAAGGGGGATGGATGTCTTAACGGAGGGAGATTGAGGGTTGCCACTGTTTTGGTTCCATGTTCAGCTTATTTGTACTCTCGGAGTGCTGGAGCCGGTTCGAGCAATTTGATTCAATTTGTGTTGGTGGAGTTTTCAGGGAGCATCAAAACTCAACATGAACCCTTCTAAGCCTGTAGAAGTTGCCAATGGACTGCCACGGAAGGTGGTCTACCTTCCTTCATGTGTAACGCGGATGATGGGCCCTTCCCTGTCAGACACTGAAACCTCATCAGTGCCTGACAAGCTTCTATCTATCTTTGCAAAGGCTGGCTATGAAGTTGTCTATCCCGAAGTAAGTCCCTGGGCCCTCTGAAGTTTTTCTGTTGTGTTGTCGGCAGTAAGCGCTGTGCAGGGAACTGTCTGAAATCATGCTTATGATCCCGCATTTCTGTTGGGTCCTCTGTCGTGGATGGCTTGTGGAACGGTGGAATGACTTGTGAAGGTCTATGGAACATGGTGTGCAAGAGGTTGGGTCTGCTTCGTTTCGTCCTTCAATGACGTTTGTAGGGGCTTCAGAGTTTGCTTGGCTTGGTGTATTTCATATGAAGCATGGTCTGCTGGAAGAAAAAACTTGACAGGGGTTTTGTCCCGCTGTAGGGAGTGAACAACCAGTGCTGTGGGATGATGTTCGGAAGTAAGGGCCTTAAGGCGGCCGCTGGGCTTAAAATGATGGAGCTCGAGGAAAATTTGAAGAAGGCTTCTGAGAATGGCAAATACCCAATTGTGACAGATACATCACCATGCCTACAGACAATCAAAAGTAATCTGTCTGATGGCACGCTCAAGTATGGCCCGTCTGAAGTTGGCTAGTACTGTTTTGGAAAGTCGAAGTGTAAGCTGGGCTACATGAATGGCATTTCGCAGGATGTTGTTGGAGCAGAAGTGAAGCAGCTAAATGATACTGATCTTTAAGTCTGTCATTTTCTCGGGGACCTCGTTGATGCGCGTGAATGTCTGCTGCAGGTTTTCTTTGTACGAACCTGTTGAGTTCATTCGCCTCTTTTTGGCAGACAAACTTGAATGGCGAAAGGTGAAAGATAGCATCGCTATTCATGTACCCTGTTCATCCAAAAAAATGGGGATATCAACAGCGTTCGAGGAGCTGGCTGCACGGTGTGCGAATGAGGTTACCCCATCAGGAATACCTTGCTGTGGTAAGGAACCTACTTTGTGGAATTTATTTTGGTAGGAGAGGCATCTGCTAATACCCCTCGATTGTTGCCTTCAGTGAAGAGACTCTGCATGTGGCGTAAAAGCCAATTTTGTTGTATCATTCCCCCCCGGGGGGGGGGGTTGCATGGGTGTGCATGTGAGCTGTGTGTGTGTGTGTGTGTGTGTGTGTGTGTGTGTGTGTGTGTGTGTGTGTGTGTGTGTGTGTGTGTGTGTGTGTGTGCGCGCGTGCGTGTGTGTGTGTGTGTGTGCGCGCGCGCGCGAGAGCGCGCGCGCGCTCAGGCGTATTTGTTTTGGGTGGGGTTCGGAAGAGGAGTTTAGAGTTTCTCTTAATTCTATAATTTTTTCTAATTTGCTTATCAAGCCTGGATTTGAAGCAGTGTGATTGCAAACGAAATGCTGTTAAAACTTCTGGCAGTGTTTTGTGGCCGTTCAAATCAGCTGCTGCAGGTGTAATGTGCTGACACCCTGTTCTCTCAACAGGTATGGCTGGTGATCGTGGAATGCGGTACCCAGAGCTCACCGGATCAGCCTTGCAGCACCTGCAACTACCTCCAGAATGCAAGGACGGGTATTCGACATCACGCACTTGTGAGATGAGTCTTGCAAACCATTCGGGAATAAATTTCCGTGGGTTGGTCTATTTGGTTGATGAGGCGACTTCAGCAAAAAAGTCTCCATCAGTATGATGCAAACTGCTGTGATTCAGCCAGGAGTGGATTGGTGATTGTCGAAGGTGTTACAGAGGAACATCAAAACTTGATGGTGTTCAGCCGGGATCCAACCCTGTTCATGTATAAGGAAGGTGGAGATGGAAAGGGTGTAATCCCGGGGTCCTTTATTAAATTCCCCAGCCCAGATTGTCCTGATCTACATGTTTTGAGTTTGTGGGAGTGAAAATGGTTGGTGTGTCGACATCTTCTTTTATTTTTGGTTGCTTGTGAATTACTGGGGTTTCTCAATTCTTAGCCTTCATGCAGCGAGCTGGAAACATGTCAGAACCATGAAACATATGTGTTTTGGGCCATGGAATGGATACATCACAGAACTCCTCAAGTGACACGTAGTTCTGCGTCTTTCACATGTGTGAATTTTATAGGACGCTTCAAGGATAAGCCATTGTCAGTGACGCTGCTTGTGGTGAATTGTAGACGGCGAAGGCCATACATGGCCTTGCTTCTTGACATTGCAGCTGCTTCTTTCTTGCAGCTGAAGGGAGCTCTATAAGTTGTTCTTGCAGCTTAAGGGAGCTCTATAAATCGTGTTTGTGAAGTGCTGGTTCTGTGGCATCTCTGCTAAGACGCTGTAATTATAGGATTAACTTTTTGGGCTGGACGCTCGAAGGAGCATCCAGATAGCTGGTCAGGGAGGTGGCCTTGAATTGTGGACAGTGTTTTTTGGCGATAGAAATTACTAGGAGCCATTCTCCTAGCGGAAGAAGGCCATCTGGACGATGGCCATGGCCATGCTGGCCTATGCAGGGATGTAGAGTTGTTGTCTCCAACTGATTAAGCTGGGTTCCTTAATTTAGGAGGCCACTATGCTCCTGGCAGTATTTGCCCTTAGTTTGAGCAGATTGGCTGGTACACAGCATTTATGAATGACTCTTTGCTTATTAAATTAACTACTTCAGAAGCCTGGCAGTGAGGCCGGGGGGGTGTGGACAGGATTAGAACAGGTCTATGGGGCACGGAGCTGCAGTCAAAGTTGAACGAATGGGCAAAGTTGGATATCAATATGCCTCTCAGCATGTCCTTGTGGAATCAATTCTCAGACCTTTGCTCACAGATTGTTATCGGTTGGTCCCTTGACTGGGTAACGCCTGTCTGACAAAGTTCCCAATCTGAAAACTGTAAAGACAGGAGGGTTTTTAAGAGAGCCTGACAATCTTTGCAAATTTAAAGCATTATGTTGAAGCCGGTCGGAGGCATCGCCTTATCGACAAATTTTTTGATAATGGATGTCTTTTTTGCAACTCAGGTGCTTGATGGAGTAAATCGCAAGGCTCTTTCACATTTTAGAAGCGCTGGCTTTCCTTGTAGAAACGAGACAGCTCTATGCGGTATGGCGTGGCTGTTGTAATATGCTTCTGGCTATCCTGCTGAAGATTCATGATCTGGAAATCTGACATGACGCGCTTTTTAATCATGCACAAGCAGTCAAGACCTCTGCTGATGGTGCTCGAGTTTTTTGAAATTTGACTGCCTGCGGCTTGCCCCATGGTTCGCACATGTAAGGGGCTTTTAACCGTGCTTTCCAGCTCTAAAACCTACTTACAAGAGTTGCGTCCTTCAGCTTCTTGATGCCTTCAACTTTATCGAGGCGCATATGGGTGTTTACTATGTAGGCGTGGGCGAAAACCCCTGTTTTTGCAAAATTTTTTGTGCGATATGCTTCCTCTTCACAGCTCGTTGTACAATACCTGTATATAGAGTCAGCATGCATGGCAGGAGCAATTCCCTTGGCCATGCAAGATGGTTTGTGAGTCACGTCGCAGTCCAGCTCCATGTTTGCCCCCTAGCCCTGGTCATGGAAAGCACACCAACATGTGGGCAGCAACAGTTCAGTACCTCGGTAAGCTGGTGGGCCGCGAGCTTCCTGAAAGTTGTCCTGCAAGGGCCGCCGACTCTTGCACAAGGATGCTTCCGGAGAAGTGACACGGGTGACAGGCATTTCTTGTCACAGTGTGTTGAGTCAGGTCCACAAGCGTAATTGAAATCACAGCTGAATCACTTCAATGGAGGCAAGCGTTGCAATGGCAACTTACAAAATTACGACTGGTCTGTTAGCTGCCGTCCTGGTTCGAGTTGGAGCCTGGCGCCAAATTTGCCGGCTGCAGATGTACTTCTGGTCGTTGGTAACGTTGTGTTTAGTTTGAAAACCCGCGTGATCCAAGGGGTGTCACTACCGCACAGCAGGAATTTGCAAACACGATTGGTATTTGAAACGCAACGAAGTATTAGCAGGCGATTCCAAACATTCGAAACAAGTTTACAATCCTTCTATATTTGTCTCCATGTAGACTGACAAGTACAGCACCACAGGTGATGTATCCAGACAGCGAGCAGAGGTAGGCAGCTGCTCACCCAATAATGTATGCCGGCACTGACTCATCATGTTTACGAGTAAAAAATGTACCCGTGGACATTCCTGGACACTCGGTTCCTATTGCGTGAATGGGGCAGCCATAGCGTTAATTGTCTATGCTGTTGCTCAAAGCAGGCACAAAGGAAAGCAACCTGTGTGAAGTAGACAAACAATGACTGGAGTACGAATAGTTTCTGGGGGTGTAAATTTACTAAATAGAGTTTACGTAAGGGCTTGGTTGAATTGTCACCTTCATGAAGCTCCTCGGTGTGGCAGCATGCGCGCGCGTGCGCGCGCGCGCGCGCGCACACACACACACACACACACACACACACACACACACACACACACACACACACACACACACACACACACTCACACACACAGTACATTGCAAGAATGCTCCCAGGAGGGGTGCACGAGATCTTGCGAAGGCTGTCAACAACAAACCTGTCTTGGAGGATGTTGTACCTGAATGCATGTAAAGCTGGCATGCATGAGGTCATGCCCCTGACATGGCTAGAATTGACTGCTACGCTGAGCTTGATTACGCACAGCTGGGCCTGAGAGCTCAGAGGGAGATTACGCTTTTTCTTGCATCTTAATCAAAGCAGAAGCAGAAGAAGATTCACAGCACAAATCAGAGTACGATAAAGCCTCGGCTATTCCAATTAACAGGACGAACAATCGAGAAGGCGGACTCAAAGAGCACCCCGGCTCCTGAGAAGTAGGAAGAAACCCGGCTTTTGAAAGGAAGAGTGAAGTAGATCTACTCTGTATCCCCCCCCACTCCCCCGGGGCCTTAGATGCCATATTGCATGATCTATGATAGCGACAAGCTTGAGCATTATAGGATTGACAATAACTAATCGCATGGCGGTAGTACCTATAAAGATAAAGACACGGACTCAAAATGGTGGCATATCGTTAGAAGTGAAGCAATTAGGGGGTGGAGTTCTTTTGATCGTCAGGGCAACGCTATGCGGTGCTTCTCGACACAACTGCTCTAGGTTATGATGGTTACTGACACAATGACAGCCACTTAGAGAGTTAAGGGAAGATATATTCATGAAATGTCTTCTCTTGGTGAAGCTTTTCCTCTCTCTCTCTCTCTCTCTCTCTCTCTCTCTCTCTCTCTCTCTCTCTCTCTCTCTCTCTCTCTCTCTCTCTCTCTCTCTCTCTCTCTCTCTCAGAGTGTGTGTGTGTGTGTGTGGGCGCGCGCGTGTGCGTGCCGGAGTGTGCGTGCGCATGCACGTGTGTGCGTGTGCGTGCATGTGTACGTGCGTGCGTGCGTGCGTGCGTGTGTGTGTGTGTGTGTGTGTGTGTGTGTGTGTGTGTGTGTGTGTGTGTGTGTGTGTGTGTGTGTGTGTGTGTGTGTGTTCTTACACACTGTAGCCCCGTCTTGGCCGGCGTTCGAGGCCGTGAGAGCGGAAATGGCCATTCGCAACTAACTTCAACTACCGCTGCTCAAGGTCACGTGCTGGCGCACGATCTTAATCGTACGGCTTCCACGGCCCCGACTAGCATTAACGAAGGGTGCGACCGCGCAGAAAATTCGCTACCTTAAAACATCGTCTGCCTTGATTTATGTCCAATGGTTTTGTAGAACTAACTGCACGGGTTTGAGCAGAGCTACCGAACGACAGCATCTTCGGTCAGGCAGCGAGGCACTTGCCGACCCCTGACCAGGCACTGCTGTATAGTGGGAGAAGCAGTCGTTTTACGTTGTGAAGAATTTTTGTGTTTGGAATGAGGATTCTGAACATCCAAGTGCCTGCACAGCCCATGTGGGCGAGCCGGGTAGTTAGCGATCGAAGCTTGACGAAGTCTCTATCGAGAATATCATTCTCCATTCCAAGCGTTCAAAACCCATCGTACCGCATAAGAACTAGAACAGTAACGAATGTGGCGGTACGTTCTCGACCACCCCTCGTACGCTGTACTAAGGAGCACTGGGATTCAACTTGGGAGTTGTTGATGGCATTTGAAACTCAGCACGGGTGCAAAACAGCAGCTTGAAATGCCCCAACGACCGCCCCCTGGCCACATTTTTGCAAAGCTAGTGGGTAGAATATTGTATCTCGGCCACCAAAAGTACTACCAGCATACTGCTGCTGGGCACCAGTTTAAGCAGTGTCTATATTCCTAGACGTATGACCTCTATTTGATGACACACTTCTTGGTGTACTTGTTAAGAGAAAGCATGGAGTGTCTTTGTTCGTCGCTCTCGTCGCAAGACCCTGGTTGGGGGGAACATATGCAGGCTCCTCCAAATCTATCGAGCGCAGCAGCTGGGATTGCGGTGTTGCCCACACTGGGAGAGGGTATCCGAGCAGACTTTCCTATCCTCCACCAGGAAGTCAATGGAAAACCACTTGTTTACTTAGATAATGGAGCCACTTCGCAGAAGCCAGAAGTTGTTTTACAGGCCCTGGATACATACAACAGGCAGTACAACTCAAATGTACATCGGGGAGTGCATTACCTTGCAGCTAAGGTGAGATGCCTTTTGCCTCACGGCTCAAAGCTAAGCACCGGCGCTAACCTTAAGTTCATGCTTCCCCCCCCCCCCCCGGGGGGGTTAGGGGGTGTTGGAGTATTTCTGTTGTCCTGTAGTAGCTTTAGGGTGACAGTGGTTTGGTGCTCTTGCAGGGATGTTCATCCCTCTGTGTTAGAGAAGTGCTTGCTATGTTCCCCTCAGCACTTCCCCTTCGAAATGATGTGAGTGGGAGTCTCTCTTTTTGTCCTTTTTGGGGGCCATTCTTCGTGGCATGTACCCCGGAAACGAGCCTGTACATATGCATCTTCCATTGATACTCTCTTCCTGCACAGCCAGTCAGCTTATGTTCGGATACTAGACACATGGTGTTTCTTTACTGCGTGAAGGGTTGTGCATTGTTCAGTAGCACTTGCACAGTCACCATGAATATCGACTTACAGGTGTGATACTCGTGTTCCTGCTATTTCGGCAATTGTCTTGACCCCCACACACAAGAAGGCTCTTGTGTTTGCGTTTGCGACGAGGAATGCATCATTTGACTTGTGGATGTCGAGGGTTGTGGGCCAGGCCACAACAGCCTATGAGGAGGGGCGCGAGAAGGTGGCCAGATTTATTGGGGCCAATCCTCGGGAGATTGTCTTCACAAAGAATGCCAGCGAAGCAATCAATCTGGTTGCCCACGCCTGGGGCACGCATAACCTGAAACCTGGAGATGAGGTACAGTTCCTGACATTCTTTCTTTCACGACTAGGATGTTGCATGTGCAATCATCTTCTCCCTTCCTCTATGTTGAATCACTCCACCAGTGCCTTCGTAAATTTTTTTAAGGGAAAAGTTGTCCCAAGAGTCTTTCATGTGCTACTTCTTTCTGGTTGCGTCTCAGGTGGGGGTCAGGGGGCCCAGCTGATAGTATCAGTGGCAGAGCACCACACCAAGTCCTGTGCCTGTGCTTCCACCAAGGGTTCCATGTTGTTAGATCAGATTGTTTACTGAAAGACAACTTTTTTCTGATGAAGAAATGCATCTCAGGAGGGGGTCGAGGGGTCCAGGTGATAGTGTCAGTGGCAGAGCACCATAGCAAGTCGTGCCTCTTCCGCGAAGCATTCCATGGTGTTTGATCACACTGTTTACCGAAGTTTTATTTTGATGAAGATTTGGTTCTCAGGAGGGGGGCTGAGGTGGCCAGGTGATAGTGTCAGTGGCAGAGCACCACAGCAATCTGGTGCCCTGGCAGCTGGCCTGCGAGCGGACGGGAGCAGTTTTGCGGGCGCTGCCTTTGACGGAGACGCAGGAGATTGACATCAGCAAGCTCCCCGAGCTGCTGAGCCCCCGCACCAAGCTCATCTCCCTGGTCTACATGTCCAACATGCTAGGAGCCATCCTGGACGTTTCTGCTGTAGCGGAAATGGCCCGCAAGGTCTTGCCCGCCCCCAGCTTCAGTCGTGTTTCTGTCTCCTTGCCCACAAGCTGGCGAGATGTTTCTTTCTGATTTGTTAGAAGCCAGCCTCTTCTGTCCGGCCCGCCCTCGGGCTCCACCCCAGGGTGGTAACCAGGGTGCCCCATGCTCATGTCTGAGACTTTTCAGTTGTGCATTTTGCGTCACGCCTCTCTCAATCGCTCCCCCCCTCCATCTCCTTTGGGAACCAAAGTTCTCTCTTTCCTTGTCACTGAAGCGAGATTGCCTCATGGCTCTCTCCCTTAATGCCTCCCTGCCCCCTCTCTTTTCATCCTCCCCCGTCTCTCTCTGTTTGTCTCTCTGTGTGCCTCTCCCGCCAAATCTGCACCACACTTGCACACACTGCGCGCGGACTCTTTCTTTCTCTCTGTCTCTATCTATCTCTCTCTCTCTCTCTCTCTCACACACACACACACACACACACACACACACACACACACACACACACACACACACACATACACACGGCACGCACGCGCACAATCGCGCGTGCGTGCCCAGACGTAGGGCCGGAAGAGACCGGGAACGGAGAGAAAGATAAAAGGGGGGGGGGAGGGAAGAGAGATAGACACACGGGGGGGCTGGGGGAGGGAAGAGAGATAGACACTGGGGGGGGGGAGGGAAGAGAGATAGACACTTGGGGGAGGGGGGACGAGGGAAGAGAGATAGACAACCCCGGGGGGGGGGGAGGGAGGAAAGAGAGATAGACAACCGGGGGGGGGGGGGGGAGGAAAGAGAGATAGACACCGGGGGGGGGGGCAAAGGGAAGGCATGTTTGCATTTGGTGACAGGGTTGCGCGAGTTTCTGTTGGGCTAGTGGAGCTAAACAGGGCACATGTAGACATTCAGGACGCATGTGGACATGCAAGGCAGAACTACCAGAAGATGTGGCAAATCTAGAAGCAGGCGGTGTGGGTGGGGAGCAGGTGGGGGCAAAGCTGCTGCTGGATGCTTGCCAAGCGGTTCCAAACCTGCCCATCGATGTGGCCAATCTTGGCGCTGATTGGATTGTTGCTTCTGGTCACAAGATGTGTGGCCCTACAGGCATTGGCTTCCTCTGGGGCAGGTGCGCGTTTGCTCCACTTGGCCTGGTGCATATTGTCTGCGTGTCTTTGCGCGCCACGCGTGCATGTGCGTGTGTGCACGCGCGCGCGTATGTGTGTGTGTGTGTGTGTGTGTGTGTGTGTGTGTGTGTGTGTGTGTGTGTGTGTGTGTGCGTGTGTGGCTGTGTGTACTGCGTGTGTGTTTGTTTGTGTGAGAGATAGAGAGAAAAAGGGGAAGCGAGGGGGGGGGGGAGATAGAGCAAGAGCAGGCGCGCGCGAACGCGGGCCGCGCAAGAGAGAGGGAGAGGGAGAGGGAGAGATAGAGAGTGTTCGCGCGCTTGTGGGCCCTTTCTCATAGCTTCTTCTCCTCTG
>KV908349.1:519667-542167 GCA_002005505.1 Botryococcus braunii
TTCTCTTTAAAGCTCTGCAGCCACAAGAGCAGGGTCCCTCAGACAAGAGTAGGCCCCCTCAACCACCCATGCATCAATCTCACACAGGTGATGCCCCACTGATCTTTGAGGATCTCGACTGCCCATACATGAAGATGTCCTTGTAGGCATGAGTGAATGTTATTAGTAATCATCACTTTGTATGTTGGGGCAGTTACTTTTCTTTGTCTTGGATGGGCTTCTGACGTTTGGTGTTACAATTTTCGGAAGGGGATTGTCTGCAAATGTTGAGGGCCTATTTGCAGAATCGACCGTTAAAAGCAGAAGGCATTTACTGCATCACACCGTTGGGTGCCGAAGCAGACAGCCTCTGTCTAAGTGTCAAAAGCGTTTTCTGAACTGTCTGCGGGATTCTAGGTCGATTCATTGTATACTGAAGATGAGAGTCTCAAATGGACATTGCCAAAAGGGGGCGAGCTGGTTGTCGCGTGTGTGGACACTTAAGGATGACAGTCCAGACAGCTGCTGCCAAATACATGATGGGGAAACGAAGTGGGTCAAAACATTCTGTTCTGTGGAGGTCAGACTTGGTTCATCTGGTGATAGCGGAACGAGTGGAAAACAAAGGTTGATAGAGAGGTAGAAGTTAGGGATGGGGAGCGGCACATTCAATCAGGGATGGGGAGCGGCACACATTCAAGAGATTGAGTTGCGTACCCATATTGTTCCCTGGACATTCTGCCATTTTCCAGCTTCCCGTACTTGGCGTCGTACAGGAGCCTCGCATCCGACCTGCTTCTGGCTTCAGAGAAGTCGATAGCATTTGTGAACTGGGTAAGAAAAGAAGGAGAACTGGGCCTGCACCAACCCATGATCCTGTTACTCTTTGCACAAACTTGTGGATTGTCACAACAACTTCGTGGCGCTTGCGTCAGAAGTTACCAGACCTGATCCGAAGGGCAACAGAAATTCTGCAAATGTACGGGATAAAAAATTTACTTGTTAAAATTCAAGATACTTTCAAAGTACCAGATTTAATTTGAACAGGCAGGAAGGACGACAAAAAGCTGCGCAGCCGCTGTTTGTCTTTCCAAGGCAAATAAGGATCCGCACCCAGGACTCTGCGTTGTCTTCTTTGTTTCTTTTGTAGTAGATGGCTTTGAACGGGTCTTTAGCAAAGCGCTTGGAGCCAATCCCCTTCGGGAGTTTCTAAGTGACCCAGCGCAGACTGTACGATCAGCGGCTACAGGAGACCCCAGAAAAGCAGAAGTCATTTTGAAACTGTGTTTTGAAATATATCAACTGCTAAGACACCAACTGGATGTGCTTGCAAGCTGTTGGGCCTTAGCGATAATCAAGTGCAGATCTTACGAGGTTGGCCATGCAGAGCCCCGTTAAATCGGTTTGAAACGCCCTTGTGCGACGTGGTTGCTTTCCGAGAAGGCCTTGGTTGTCGTGGAAGCCCGAGCGCTCCCCAAGCAGCATCGGTTCAAATCTTGCCGCGAAAGAGCAATCTGCAGGAGCTAGCGGGGCCGTCCGGGCCTCCCCGTGGCGTCTGGGCTTCGAGTCGAAGCCTTCGGTCGAAGCCTTCGACCGTCAAAGCTGGCGATAAGAGGCGTGAAGGCGGATTGCCATGGCCCGGGTGCAGCAATGGATTGGATCATCCACGGATGTAATTCTTCTTGTGTTACGCAATTTTCTAAGTTTCGTCTTGGAGTCCATGACTTACCTAGAGATGTAGTAGCAGGGCACGCATGATGGTACGGCCGAGCAACAGCTCGGAGCCAAACAGGCGCAGGGGGCACGGGAACGTCTCCGTCTGAAGTTGATATCATACCAGATGATACCAGAACGTCGACAATTTGAGGGGGAGAGATTGGCCCGTACAGCGAGGGAAAGAAGCCTAAAACAAACCGTTAGCAATGGCAAGTGCACAAACACCGACACCTCGCTTACCCACACAGTCCGACAGCTCCCGTCGTTCTCTTGTAAGCCGACGCGTTCGCAGTCGGGTTGTAGGCTGCAGTCTGCAAGTGATGCATCATAATAGTCGGGCACTGGCATATAACCATAGTGACGCGCAATGAAAGGCGAAAGAATCCGCATTCCGAATCTGACAGAGTCTCGGCGCAGTCCAATGCTCATGTGCTATAGCTGTATCGTAGTAGGCAGCCTGATCGAACGATACAATATTACATGCAAAAGAACCAAGCTGGTGGAAGTGTCAGCCAGCGTCATGTGATGCCAGGACCCAAGTCAAGATCGCTCATACAACAAAAGCGTGATACTAGCCCTAACTACATACACTTGCTCAAAGCCGATACGGCAAATTAATTGTTATAACATCAAGAAAACACTTGCAGGCAAAACTAGTCCGTGAGTAGTCAAGCTGGCATCCCGTAGTGGCTCAAGTCCAATGTCGCTAGGTGCCGCAGTAATGATCCCCGGGGGGGGGGGGGGGGGGGTGCGTGCGTGTGGGTGTGCGTGTGCGTGTGCGTGCGTGCGTGTGTGTGTGTGTGTGTGTGTGTGTGTGTGTGGTGTGTGTGTGTGTGTGTGTGTGTGTGTGTGTGTGTGTGTGTGTGCGTGCGTGTGTGTGTGTGTCTGTGTCTGTGGGTGTGTGTGGGTGTGTGTGCGTGTGTGTGTGCGTGCGTGCGTGCGTGCGTGTGTGTGTGTGTGTGTGTGTGTGTGTGTGTGTGTGTGTGTGTGTGTGTGTGTGTGTGTGTGTCCACAAGCATCCATTCGATCGTTCATTCCTTCAATGAGCGATGCAAGACGCCGAAGTTGAAAGCGAGTAGCCCCGATCGATAAACAGAATCTGCCCAATCAGTTGTCAGCACGCCACATTACCAAGGATAAAACACATTCTGAAAGAACAGTACTGTTGCAGGTTGATCAATTCTGAAAGAACAGTACTGTTGCAGGTTGACCACTTACTAAAAACTAACAAAGATGGAGCGAGAAAAATGGGTGTGCCTTCTGGCACCCTAGGCAATTCCCTGACATTGGCACTCTTAAACTTCTCGGCTTAAACTATGTTAAAAACAAAACTGGCCAAACTTCGAGGTTGGTGCAATGGGAGTCCGACTGCCCTGCCACGGTCCTTTAGTTAGAGAAGCCGCATGAGCCAAATTCCTAGGACCAGACCTCAACTCCCGACAAGATCTGTTCGAACAAGCCGTGAGTGTTACTGGTGGTATGCCCACGACATCTAGGAGCTTCCTTAAGTCCTGCAAAGTAAGATATCCTGCTCAAGGCGCCCGGCGAGGGACACGATACACTGCACAACTGGGGTGATATAAGGGGTTCATTCCCGAAATCCAATGGTCAACCGTAAACGGCTCCACGATTGCTGTCCAAGCAAGTCAGAGTGAAGGGATGTAACATTGGATAACAATGAGCCGAGCCCTGGGCCAGATTGATTTGTAGCTCTCAATCACATGCCCGTGAATGGCCCGGTAATGCAATGCGGAACTCCGAGCGGAAAGGAAGAAGAATGACCGAACGTACACGCGGCGGAGGCATTGACACAGCAACCTGGATCAACGTGGATCTACCCTGACCAATGGCTTCAAAAGAAAAAAAAAAAAGCTTCACAAGACATCTACCCCCGGCTTAGCGCTTAAGCTGAGACTCCTGACCTGCAACCCTTATGAAAAGACAGTTGCATGGGTTTGCTTGGTGCGATGCAGGACTGCAACGAATGAAAATCGGAAAACAGCAGGGAATCTATGCAGAATGAAGGACTGGAACCATGAAGGATGAATCACCCGAGACTGTCAAGCCAGCTCCAGAAGCTGCAGCCTTCCTCTCTACCAGTTCGACCCAGGGATGGATTACGCATTTGCGCATGCCAAGTGAGGCATGCGACCTACCCGTGCTGAGGAAGGCGGGGGACGAAAGCGGGTTGGGGACCCCTGACTAAGGACCCACGGAGCCCAACGCAGCTTCCTGGTGCCCATGCGCTTTTTCCCGTTGACCAAGCCCCACAGCTTCAAGCCTCAGAGGCTGCATTTGGGGCAGCCGGCTCACCTGGCCGGCTCTCAAAGAGAGACTCCAAGCTTCGAGTAGCCCTTTCTTTCCGCAGGACTTCCAGCACAGCCTCCAGCTTGTGCTGCCCGTGTACCTGACCCAGCCCGGGCGGCGCTCAGCTTCCTCGCCACGACTTAAACAATCACAGCGTTGAAGGAGAGGAGGATGCCACAGATTCAAGAGCAGAACTACAGTCAGAAAGCAGAGGAGGGCGCCGGGAATAGGAAGCGCAGCGACGGAAAGCTCCATTTCAGATCGCTCATAGTGAAAACAGTTCGAAGAACGCCACAAAAAACAAGTCGCGTGTCCCCCGATCAGAGACATCTTAACTATCCGAGATTCCCACGACACACACACACACACACACACACACACACACACACACACACACACAGAGAGAGAGAGAGAGAGAGAGAGAGAGAGAGAGAGAGAGAGAGAGAGAGAGAGAGAGAGAGAGAGAGAGAGAGAGAGAGAGAAGAGAGAGAGAGAGAGAGAGAGAGAGGGGGAGGGGGAGGATATGGAGGGAGGGAGGAGGGAGGGAGGGAGGGAGGGAGGGAGAGGGAGAGGGAGAGAGGGAGGGGGGAAGGGAGGGAGGGAGGGTGAGAATTAGAAGGGGGGGGGGAGACAGACAGAAGACAGACAGACAGAGAGCGCACGCGCACGCGGTGTGGGGTGGGAAGGAGGGAGACGGACGCAGCCCTGGCGGGGGTGGGGGGGGGGGGGCGGAGGGCAGCTGGAACAACCCTCAAATCAAGATTCGCACAACTGTGCCAGGATGTACGTCTGACAGGATGTACGTCTGATCTCAACAACTTGCTGCAAATGCGATGATGCAATGACCTTTTATCACAGAACGCTGAGCAGCACTTTGGCCAGGATTGAGGAAACCAAAAGGGTACTCACAAAACGAAAGCAATCAGCAACACACAATTGCAGGTTCCTTCACAATTCCGTTACCCGGACGCCAGCTTCAAGGTGTGGACATGTAATCGCAAATGCCGCACCAGGTGCTTTTATTCCTCAGACACCTGGAACTGAACGATCCCCATGACGCATGGGAGTGGAAGAAACGAACCTGGTTGTCTCGGGTGCGGACGTTGACAGTCCTCTCGGCCTTCTCCTGCTCTCCAACCACCTGCATGTACAGCCGATCGATCAGTTGGCATCTTCCTGTCCGAGCATCGGCGTGATGTGCACTCCCTAAGACACAGCTCTAAACCGCGGGCCTGAAAAGAGAGCAGGCACCCCCTCCCAGCCCCTCAGCCTCAGGACCAGCGGGAAGGGACGGAAGGGAGAAGAGCCACGACACCACTGTTTCCAGAAATCCTGCTTACTAGGCTTTTTTCTGTGAATTGTTTATTTTTGGTCCTTTGGAAAAGATAGTTATACTTTTACTTATAGTTCAAACTGTAGTTCTAGTTAGAATATTCAAAAGTTATAACTATACTTATAATCAAATCACTATAAGCATAATATGTATACGGGTATACGTATCATAACTACATACAATTGTTGTTGTTATTATGATTACCATCTTCGTCGTCATGTTCATCATCGTCAGCATCATCACCATCACCATCATCATCATCATCATCATCATCATCACTGTTGTTACTATTATTCGTGTCATATTCTTTTGGGGGTGGGATAGCTTAACGAATGAATGTAACCTTACACAAAAGATCTGGGGCGCCCTGTCGGGGCAGACTCCACAGCTGCGAGTCTGCCATGACCAGTAGACTGGTATGCTATGAGGGTGGTGCTCGCGGGGGGTGTCGTGAACGGTTGTAATTTACGGAAGTATGCTATGCAATACGGAATTGCTCCTCTGGATACTCCCCCACGGAAGCATTCTAGACGGGAGTAAGCAACCCGGCACAAAAAAGCCTTAGGGCCTTACCGACTCCAAGAAAAACTCTCAAAAAGGATTTAAAATTTCCCAATCCCAATAAAATATCCCAAGCATGGTGCCCCAAAATTCAGTGATGACATGGCATAAAGACAGCCCGGGGGCACATAGGAGCTCACGAGAATGTAGTTATACTGGTCGAGCTGGGCCTCTCTGATCTTCTTCTGCATCTTCTTGTCGGCATTGTCCACGTCCACGTAGAACTTCTCGACCCGGAGCACCTCTCGCACCTGCGCTGCGTAGTCGCGTGAGGCCTCTGAAATAGGAATCACCATCACCTGCGCCATCCCCCCAACCCCCTGAGCGCCGGCTAAAACAATCCTGCACACACCTGAATTCGATATGGCTCAACAGCAATCCTTGCATGCTGTTGGATGCAGGTCGGATATGAGGCGCAACCTGCACTTCAATGATACCAAAGGTCGAATCCTCGGAGCTAGTAAGAGCCAAGTCTGCAAATTTTTGGCATGTGTGTACAGGCAGGGAGGATAGAAGGCGTGCCTGCGATGTGTCCTTGTAGGGAGGGCTCTAACACCAAGATGACTCTCATAAGAGCATCTGCACGATTTGCACAGGAAGGACAGTCCTCTACTTGGGAGGTCCAACTCCGTGAGGAAACAAAGGGTGGAAGTCATGAAGCACAACAGCAGGCATACCATGCAGGACCCCAAAGAGAAGTTCGTAGAGGTGCTCAAAACTCAATCGGGTACAATGCTGCACTGGACAATGGGTGTTCCAGAGCGCGCACGCGCACACTCTCCCCCTCTCCCTCTCCCTCCCTCCCCCACCCTCCTCCCTCCCTCCCTCCCTCGCCCTCTCCCCCCCCCTCTCTCTCTCTATCTCTCTCCCACACTCCCATCTGCACACACACACACACACACACACACACACACACACACACAAACACACACACACACATACACACACGGACACACACACACACATACACACATGGACACACACACACATACACACAAAAACACACTATCCCTCTCTATGTCATACGCACACTCACTCGCACAAACATGCGCGTATGCACACACAAAACACACACACACACACACACACACTCACTCTCTCTCCCACACTCCCTCCTGCAGACACACACACACACACACACACACACACACACACACACACACACACACACCTTCGCACAAACATGCGCGTATGCACACACACATACACAAGGAGAAAGACAAGGTGGGAGACTATTGTGAGCGGCAGAGAGAGAAAGCAGTAGCCACGGAAGAGCAGGATGGAGGGGAGTGGTGGTGGGGGGGGTGTGTGGGAGGGTGCAGCCCATGGAGGCGATTACCTGGCGGGGGGAGAGCCAGAAGGGCCACTTTCCGGCGAAGTGCTCTGTGAGCATGGCAAACATGCGCTCGACGGAGCCAAGCACGGCGCGGTGGATCATGACGGGGCGCTCATAGCCCTCGTCCCCCATCACGTACTGCAGCCCGAAGCGCAGCGGGAGCTGGAAGTCCAGCTGCACCGTCGCGCACTGGAACTTGCGCTTGAGCGCGTCGAACACCGTGATGTCGATCTTGGGCCCGTAAAACGCCCCGTCCCCGGGGTTCATCTGCATGCCGACCCCACCCGACTTTCTGAAAAAGAAGAAGAAGAAAACAAAAGCCTCGATGACTACGGGAAAGAAGCCTCGACCGTAAGAAAAGACATCTCGACTTCAGCAAAGATGCTTCGACTTCAGAAAAGACGTGTCGACTTCAGGAAATATGCCTCTACTTCAGGAACGATGGATTGACTACAGAAAAGATGCCTCGACGCATGTGGCAGGTGGCCCCCAACTAAAGGGGGGGAAGGGGGGGGGGGGTGCACAGTGCCTAAAGGGGGCCCCCTTGTATGTCTTCAACCCAGGAGGGCCTTAACAGCAAACCACTGGACCTGCTGATACCCAGACGGGTCCCCCGAGGGACCCTTCCCATCAATTTCATGTGAACCAGGAGACTACAGTTCTGGGCCAGGGCATGCTCCGGCTCTGGAGAGACCAGGTTATGAGCTAAGGGAGGAGCTAACCTTCCAAGACTTGCCAGAAGACTCCTTCCAGGCCTGGCCAGGGCATCTTCAGGCTTTAAAGAGACGCCTGTTAATTCGTAAAAGGGTGAGCTAATCTCCCAAGTCTTGCCAGAGAAGACTCCACCGGCTTGGCCAGACCATCCCCAGGCTTGGTACAGATCCCTGATCATTTCTAAAAGGATGAGCTAATCTCCCAGGTCTTGCCAGAGAAGACTCCACAGGCTTGGCCTGGGCGTCCTGAGGCTTTGTACAAACCCCTGTTCATTAGTAAGAGGATGAGCTAACCTCCCAGGACTTGCCAGAGAAAGTTCCACAGTTGCTTGGCCAGGGCAACCCCAGGCTTTGTACAGGCCAGGTCATGAGCGAAGGGATGGGCTAACCTCCCAGGTCTTGCCAGAAGAGTCCAGAGCTTTGGCCAGGGCATCCTCGGCCTTGTTCCAGAGGTCCAGCTCCCCCAAATAGCCCTCAGGCCGCGTGGACAGCGCGGCCTTGTAGGTCAGCCCCAGCACTCCATACACTTCATCAATCATCCGCAGCACAGATGCCACCTCTGTCTCCACCTGGTCTGGCCTGCAAGCATTCCCCCCCACCTCTTTACATTCCATACATTTCGTAGCCCACAGCACTTCCACACACTTCATCAAGCATGCACAGCACGCATGCCGCCTCTGTCTTCACCTGGTCCGCCTGCAGTCCATTCCCGCCGCAAATCCGGCCCCAAATCGGAACAGCCGCAGGTGGAAACCTATATCAGGCCAAAAAATGCTTTGAAGGGAAAGTACCAACAAAAGCATGTCGCGCCCAGCCTGAAACCCTCTGGCCCCTACCCCTTTCTCTTCTCTCTCTACGGGAATGTATGGAAAATCCCAATAACATTTCTCTTCTCGCACTTTTTGCGTGTTGGAGAAAGCATCATGTACTCCCTCCCTCCCTGCTCCCCTCTCCCTCTCCCTCTCCCTCTCCCCCACCCCCCCCCCTCTCTCTCTCTCTCTCTCTCTCTCACACACACACACACACACACACACACACACATACACACACACACACACACACACACACACACACACACACACACACACATGCTGGTTGGAAAGGAGTTGGGGTTCACACCGGCAGAAAATGTGGGCATCGTCCTGCACAAATCGGCGAACACGCGTCAGACCCGTCAGAGCCCCACTGTACTCGTTGCGATGCAGCACTCCAAAGTCGGCCAGGCGCAGCGGCAGCTCTCTGTAGGATCTGGCCCGGTGCGCAAACATTAGGCAGTGCCCTGGCCCCCCACCCACATGAATCCTTTCAAATCCACAGCCTCACAACACAGGGACCCCTAGTCTTGTTTCCACTCTCGATTCTTTTAGGTACCTGAAACCCCCCACCCCCACCCCCACCAACCCCAACCAAATAATGCATGCGCGCGCGTGCACACACACACACACACACACACACACACACACACACACACACACACACACACACACACACACACACACACACACACACACACACACACACACACACACACACCCCAACTCTCTTTCTCTCTCACTCACTCTCTCTCTCCCCCCTTTCCCTTCCTCTCTCTGTCAGTCACTCACACTCACACACACACACACATACACATCACACACACACATCACACACACACACACACACACACACACACACACACACACACACACACAAGTTTGGGGTGCCAGGGCTAGCTTCCGTCCCACGCAAAAAGCCACGGCAGCCACCAGTACCACTGGCTGTTCTATGCTTTCTGCGCGACGACAACTGCGGGCTATTGCCACCATGCAAAAGACATTCCCTTACTGACAAATGTACAGCCATTCGCCTTCTACTGCATGACCCCACAGAGGTCACCCACTTCCCCCCCGCAGACACGGACGCGTATGGATATCGCTGGAGCGTAGGCCAAAAATGTGGATGGATGTGGATGTTAAAGCTTGCACCTGGGCAGTTCATGGGTTTGAGACCGAACTCCTGCTTCTCGATGTCAATCAGGAACATGTTCTGCTTGTAGTGCTCGGCATGCCCGGACGTCTTCCAGAGGTCCAGATTGTACATATTCGGCGTCACCACCTCCTCGTACTCGTACTCCCAGTACTTCTCCCTTATGAACTGCGGTCCCCATAGTCCCCACCCGGGTGACCTCTCCATTACTCCCCCCCTCCCATACAAGTACAGGGCCACAAAGAGATTTGACACAGTGCGAGTACAGATTCAACTAAATCTGACGAGTGTAATTACAGATTCATTTGAAGTTGACAAGAAATAAGAAAAGCGGCATCTGCGCAGGCTGAAATTAGTGTTCAAGTTCTATAAAGCACATCTTGTGCTGCTAGTACATCTCCCGAAGTGACCTGGCGCTTGCACATGCTTTGCACATACGGTCTCCCCCATGCTAAGTCTACTTCCCATACATCCGCCTGGTACAAAGAAATGTTAAGAAATGTCTACTTGTGTGCATCACCCTGCAGAGTTGAAAAAACATGCGTTGTGAGGCCAATGTGCCTTGTTGCGTAAGGTGTACTGATGTACACCCACTTCATCGAAACGCAAACGTGCGCACGTGCATGAGGGTGCTGTAGATTCGAGCTCCATTGGGTGCGAAGGCTAGGTTATGCACACCCGCATGACGGTGTTGTAGGTTCAGGCTCTATCGAGAGGCTAGGTTGTGCGCACCTGCATGAGGGTGTTGTAGATTCGGGCTCCATTGGGCAAGAAGAAGCAGGAGCCTGGAGACAGAGGGTGGAAGAAGAACAGTTCCATTTGGGTGCCCACGTTGCGGTGATCTCTCCTCTTGGCCTCCTCCATGCGGTGCAGGTAGTCCTTCAGCCCCTCCTTGTCCGGGAAGGTGATCCCGTACACTCTCTGCATGCCCCGCCCAGCCGCCGCCCCCTCAATGGAGCCTTCCAGCAGCACGCGTGCGTGCGTGCACTCACACAGGCCCTTCAATGTCCAGGTGTGCTGCGTTTGTCCTTATTGTGTGTGTGTGTGTGTATGTGTGTGTGTGTGTGTGTGTGTGTGTGTGTGAGAGAGAGAGAGAGAGAGAGAGAGAGAGAGAGAGAGAGAGAGAGAGAGAGAGAGAGAGAGAGAGAGAGAGAGAGAGAATGTGTGTGTGTGTGTGAATGAATGTGCGTGTGTGTGCGTGCATGCACGTGCGTGCGTGCGTGTGTGTGTGCGTGCGTGCGTGCGTGCGTGCGTGCGTGCGTGCGTGCGTGCGTGCGTGCGTGCGTGCGTGCGTGTGTGTGTGTGTGTGTGTGTGTGTGTGTGTGTGTGTGTGTGTGTGTGTGTGTGTGTGTGTACCCTCCTTCAAAACTCAAGACTGGGGGTACATCTTTACCACCCTTCCTGCATTATGCTCACAGGTGCGAGGTCCAGACCTTCGTCTGGGGACAAAAAAGGTGATCAGCTAGCTGAACACAGAAGAAAGACCATCACATTTTCAATTATTTGATTCCAATGCAAAGCCTTGGCCATAGGAACAGCAAGAGGTGGCAAAGAACCGCAACAGGCCACAGACTATGCTGGTGGGTTTACCTGAAGAGGCTCCTTGGTGACATCAGCGCGCCAGAAGGCTCGGCTGGTATTAGTAACAGCGGCAGCCTTCACATAACCCGTGTGGGGGAGGTGGGGCCCGTGACAGAGATCCACCATCGGCCCGCAGCGGTACAAGGAGATCGTGGCCTCAGCAGGCAGGCCACTAATAATCTCCACCTTGAACTTGTTCTCTTGGAACATCTGCAAGGCTTCGTCGCGACTCACCACCACCCTCTGGAAGGCCTGCTTCTCCTTCGTTATCTGCACAACTCCCAGGGCACAGCTAACATCAGACACCCGTTCGAAGCCACAGTCCACCCCCCTCCCTTTTCGTGGGTGCAGTTTTCCCCCTTCGTGTATTCACTTGCTCATTCGCTTATTGAACGAGGCATCCACTCAGCCATCCATCCATCCGTCCATCCAACCATCCTTTCAATCAGCCAGTCACTCCTTGCCAAATCCATCCATCCATTCGTCCATCCAACCATCCTTTCACTCAGTCAGTCACTCCATGCCAAGAAAACCATCCTTCATCTATATATCCGTTCGTCAGTTTGTACTTTCATCTAATCATTCATGCATCCGTTCCAACAACCACTCTCCCATGCGGAAAATCTGTCTCCAACAAGAAGCTCTCAGGTGAGTTCAAGGGCAGAGCTGTTCACAAGGGGTTTTCCTTTCGAAATGGCTTTTGCAACAGTGGCGTGCCAACAAAACATGCATGGACACCAAACAACTCCCATGCCATGGTCAGCTCAGGAGCACGTGGACAGGCTGCAGGGGCTTATCTCTACCCATCAAGGGCATGTGTTTGACAAAACATCATCTGCTCTTGTGGCACAACCATTCATGGTCCCCCTTGCTCGTAGTTAGCTCAGCTCGTGCTTTGCCCCAGACCCCCATCGATTGCTGTGCGTTTCAATGTAGAAGCAGTTTCAATGTAGAAGCAGGAGGACATCCCTGTGGGCTCGCTCCACATATGGAGACATTAAGCCTCCGTGCAAGGCCACATTGACGACTTCCCATAACTCCCATGTGCAAGCACACATACGCATGCAGACGGGCGCGAGTAAACACAAACCCCAACATGGACCCCCCCCCCGGTCCCCCTTTCTCCCTTCCCCCCTCCCTCTCGGTCCCTGTCCCTTTCCCTCCTTCTCCCCTCTTTTCTCACTCAGTATGCCCCCCCTCCCAACACACACACACACACACACACACACACACACACACACACACACACACACACACACACACACACACACACACACACACACACACATGCGCGGCCGCATGCCCACATCTTTCTGTGCTGACAGAGATGCCCAAGTTACAGCAAATCGCAAGCATTAAAGCCCACAGCAGTACACAAAGTCGAGGAAAATACCCTATCGATGGCCTTATTAATGTCGGCCCGATCTCCGTCAGCCAAGGTGCGGTTCTCTCCCATGTAGCAATCATAGTAGAAGCCCTCATCAATGGCCGGCCCGATTGTGAGCTTCACGCCAAAGGTCGCTTCTAAAGCTTCTCCCAAGACGTGCGCACTCGAATGCCAGAACGTCTGCCACATATGGACCACAACGTCGTGTGTCAATGGACACCATCCTTCGACTACTTCAAGAGGCCCCTCCCCCCCCCCCCCCCCTCCAATAAAGAACAAGTCCATCAGTCTGGAAACGTAGTCAAGAACATGTTGCAAGCCATCGCAGTGCAAGAACCCCCAAAGACACACAAACAGACAATAAGAACAATAACCCCACATCAACAGGAACAAGAGCTGTAAGCACCCACAACAATAACAAGAACAACAAGATCATGCACAACCACCTAGATAACGTCAAAGCAGCAGCAGCAGTAATAATCGCGCAGAAAGGAATAGAGGGGGAGGGGGGAAGGAGGGGTGTGGGGAGAGGTAGAGAAGGGATGGAGGGGGGTCGGGGGAGGGACGGACAGACACACACACACACACACACACAAAAAAGAGAGAGAGAGAGAGAGAGAGAGAGAGAGAGAGAGAGAGAGAGAGAGAGGAGAGAAGAGAGAGAGAGAGAGAGAGAGAGAGAGAGAGAGAGAGAGAGAGAGAGAGAGAGAGAGAGAGAGGAGGGAGGGAGGAGGGAGAGAGAGGGGGGGGGCGAGAGACACACACACACACACAGAGAGAGAGAGAGAGAGAGAGAGAGAGAGAGAGAGAGAGAGAGAGAGAGAGAGAGAGAGAGAGAGAGAGAGAGAGAGAGAGAGAGAGAGAGAGGGGGAGGGAGAGAGAGGGGGGGGGGAGAGAGGGGGGGTGCAGGAGCGGACCAAGCCCCCTGATCATGATGGTAGTCGCAGTTTTACCTCATGCAACATCTCAGCTACGTAGGTGCTTCTTCATAAAAACAGGCGTCAACATACGATGACATGTGACAGTCGATTACCCTCTGGTACCCCACCCCGTCGTATCGCCCAAGTGCACTACTACAACTCAACACGGGGAGTCTAGCAAGAAAGGTAGTGCACTGGTGAAGGATGAGTAGAGAGCTCACTTCTCGACCCTCAGGGGTGTCAAAGGGGAACAACTCTAAGCGGCAGTCCTTCTCAAGTGGCCGAAACAGATCCCAAATCTCCCCATCAACTTTAGCAACCACGGAGTTCTTTCCAAGACTTTTGGAAACCTCGTTGGCTACGTCCAATGGCGTAGTAACACCTCGCACCCCCTTGCGCTCCGCCCCGTCTGGCATGGTAATGGTGATTGCCTCAGCCTTGTCTCTTGCAGCAGCCACCTGAAAGAAGAGAGAGGCCATTCAAGGAACCTTTTGACAGCAATGAGATATGGCTGGTCCAAAGGGAAGCCGAAGCCCTCTGCCTCAGAGGTGCGCATATATCCGATCTGATCTATGGGCATATATTTTGTCCTCTGACAGAAACACGAGAAGCAAGGACTGGAAGCATGCTCAAGCAGATGAATTGCAGTGCCTACAAAGTTAAGTCATCATACCGGATATTACACATCCAACAGGAGAAAGACAGACAAGACGGTATCTTGCAGCAAAAGAGCATATACTATGTGCCCCGGGCATCAAGAATTTTTGGCAGTTATGCTCAAACTCTCATTCCACCCTCAGAGGTGGGTACATTCATTTCACCAAATCTAGTGATCTTATAACAATCGCCATGACTTCACTCCATCAAAGCAGTTGCTGCACGGCTTCCCAGATTCAGTGCCTATTGCCCGGGGCCGGGAGATAAAAGCTAAAGCGGTGCACGCACTGCCTGATCTTCTCTTTGTTTGTACTCTTCGAATAACTTGATCCTCTTCTGTATAAAGCTTTGCAATTCTTCCGCATGCTTGCGGTGGTCTTTGTCTTCCGTGGCCCCCGTTTTACTTTTTGACTTAGGTTGACCACCCGATTCCAGCTGCATGTTTGCAACTCCTGCTTCCACCGCTGACGTCGCAGAAGGATCCGCTGCGCAGCAATCTCCCCCCATGTCTATGCAAACGACAATAATAATAAGAAGACTGCAATGCCCGGCAGAAATGTCCCAGAGTACAGCCCTCGCCGACTTGGGTAAAATACCAGCCTAGATCCAAGTCGCTTGAAGATTACGAGTTTGACGCCTTTTTTATACACTGTCGATTAATATTACTGATCAAGTATCCAAGAAGGAGGACGCATTAGGAGCTCCCTCAGCTTCTGGGGATCTCTCAATGAGCGCGCAGTCGCCGTTATGCGGGGGAGCCCGGTAGGGATCGGGGGCCCCGATACCGGGGTCCTCAGCGTACCAGTAATGTGCTTAAATGTTTAGAATTAAGAGTGAAGCTTATCCTAACCGCACACCTTCAATATTTCACTTTCCTTCTGAAGGTGCCAGTGGTGTGCCCAGATGGCCCTAGTGGTAGCGAGTAAAATTTTTTATCTTCATACGAGATGGTGAGGGTTTGGATAGGTTTGGTACTTTATGTTCGACGTTTGCCAGGTTTTTGGTAGGGTGAATAGTGAAATATTTGGGTTTTGGGCAGGGGAATGCCTTAAGCAGCAGCAGCCCCTGGACAACCCGTGGGCAGCCCAGATTTTCATTTGAGGTTTTGGGCAGGGGAATGCCTTCAGCAGAGCGTAGGGTAAGCGTGCAGAACCGTTCAAGTAGTACAGGGAACAGGAGGGGATGGTGGGAAGGCTGGAAGACAAGTTTAGGGTTTTGCAAATGGAATGGCACTGCGGCAGATCTGTGCGTGCAGAACAATAGTGTGAAACATGTCGTCGACAACGGCTGATCATGACAAGCATGGTCCTGAACACACGATTGACATAAAGTAACTATGGTCAGACGTAACTATGGGAAGACACCCAGGAACCCACGTAGAACCCTTAAACCAAGGGTATGAAACCCTAACCTTGGAACATGCATGTTCATATGGTGGTGCGCACGATCAATCCACACCATCCGGAGTGAGGTCAGTACCATCCAGAGCCAGGTCATTATCATCATCTTGGAGCATGCACTCCGCTGCTTCTCAACTTCCGGAAGGTTCTCAAGACGCCGTGCAACAATTTCAGCTCGGGCAAGTCAGCGTTTGGCAGCGGCTTGTGGATTGCAAAACTCACGTTTCAAGGAGGACTCGGTATACTGGCAGGACGAGTTCGTCCACTCCACTCCAGTCTACTCCACTCCACTCGAGTGGAGTACATATATGCATAGCGCTACGTAGCTAGTATACTAGCATTTGCATACCCCCTATGTGTATACCTCCAACCTCCCATCTGATCTCCCGTCTCATGTGACTTCCATTTTTTCTACGAAGGTCCCACACCCCAAAACGGCTCGACCTCAACACTCGTGCGTGAAACCTGATCTTACTTCAAATCCTCCTTGAGGCTCTGGCTTTCATCATACAGCCCTATGGGTGCATTCACTGTGTAACACGCACGCAAACTTGTAGTAGGCATGATTATGTATACACAAATATACTTAGAGTTAATGCCCCGCGAAAATCTTCGATATGGGTGGATGTGGCCACCATCAGGACCTACCTTGGCCATTGGCAGGGTACAAGCAGACATAAGTGTACATGTTTGTGCCAGTTTCCTAAGAGAGAAGACAGTCTATCGCATTGTATGTTGAAACAAAGCAAGACGAACACCCTGTCAAATCTTAACCTCCCTAAGGCGCTCCTCCGAGACGCGAACATGGATCCCACTTCAAGTTCTGTGACGGAGATCTCAAGGGCCTGAGGAGGTACCTCCCTGTCTTTGTGCAATCTTGCTTGTCAAGATAGAAAAGTAGGGGGTTCTACGCAGAACCGAAACAGACATAGACACAGATACAGCCACACACACAGACACAGAGAGAAGGAGGGGGGGGGGAGTGAGGAGGGAGAGAGGATTGGGGGAGAGATCTCTCTTGAGAGGAAGAGTGGGGAGGGAAGAGAAAAGGGGAGGCGGGCAGCGCGCACCGGGGGGGGGGGGGGGGGAGGGGGTTCAAGGCATTCTACAGTGCAATTTGAACGACAAGTTCGAGCTTTAAGCTGTAAGTTCTATAGGAGGCTTGTTAAGCGGACGCTCAAAATGCAGGTCGAGCTAGACATGTCTGTGTACACATGCGCATCTACATGCATGCATCATGCATACGAAATGGCACAGGGATGCAAACGCAATTAATTATGCAAAGGCGAATGCAGACACAAAGCCCCGGCGCCCAGTGGGAGTCAAGGGGAGCAAAACAACATATTGACGGCAGAGTCCAAGCCTCAGGAGGTACCATTTGACTACAGAGACGTCATGCCGTGTTGTGAAAGTACTTCAAGGGTAACTAGCTTGCAAGTACATCCATGATCGGGGCGATACCGCCTGACAACAGAGACCTTATGCTGTGGCTCTGTGTGACTACTTGGGAACGAGCTTGCATGCACAGGCAATTACACTACAGCGGCTTCTATGCAGGCATGTAATTCTACAACGGACTATGTACAGAGCTATGGCACACACCCCCCGAGCCGTAGACCGAATATCTAGGTCCTGAAGTTGGTTATGGAGGGTAGCATACAAAAAAACATGAGAGATGGGATCTCTATATTGCATCCATGTTCGTTAATTGGCAAGTCTCAGGATAGAACTCGCAGAGATACCCTACACGAAAAATGACAAACCCCATAGTCACTGCAAGCCTTACGGTTAGCTCCACACTCTTTTTGCTCCTTTACAGCCTGCCGACTCTGAAATACTCCTGTCTTTCAATGACAACCCACGGATAAAGGTTGGACGTAAGCGTGCTTTGTATAAAGAATCCTGAGAGAACAATTGCGACGAAGTCAGCGAAAGGATGAACCACTCGGGACCCATCCAGTGATCGAGCTGCGACACAGTCAAGCAAAACCGCAAGCAAATCCTGCCAAACACTTCACGGGCTTCTGACTTCAACAAACTTGGGTCCTTTAAAAAAGTAGGCTCAGCGAGCCATTCAGACATGCGCTTCATAGCCATCACCAACAAGAAGCCTCGCCACTTTGGGATCGCACAAGATAATGCCTGAACAAATCCACACAATTGGCATAGGCATAGGCATTGCTTAGGCACGCTCTACACACTTCATAAACAGTTGCAAAGGAAAATAATGTCGAGTGCCCTGTTCAGCGAATCTTCATTTCCACATCCTGCTTCACGTGGTAAGCATCTAAACATAAGAGTGGCTCACGACTTGCTCACCACTTGTTGAGCCCCTTAAGGCACATTTTTAACTTCTTATCCCATCTCGCAAACTCGGCGAGAAGTGGGCAATCCCCCCCCCCCCCCCCAAAAAAAAACCAAAAAAAAAGAAGAAAAAGGGAAAAAACGAACAGAAAAACACCTCTGGCATCTGCCATTGTTGCCCACCCGCACAGACACGGAATTAACAAATCTTCAGAAGGCCTGCATCTGCCCCCTCAGACGCTTTGTTTCGCATTGAGACTCGGACCAACCATAAACGGTATGAGGCAGCCCCGAATCCTGCCCCAATTGCACTCATCAGTAAAAGAGGATGGCGCAAGATCCAAAGAATAGAGCGTGCATCCTCTCCATGCCAGCTGCTGCCATAAAGATGGCGAAACAACTGGCGGGGGGATCTAGCATACTTTCCATACATTTCGTCTGGAAGAACCCAGAGGCTTCTCCTTTGCCTGTTCAGCATACCAGCACAAAGTTAGCATCCACCAGGAGAGGACAAATTGGATACCTTCACATCAAAACTTGACATTAAGCCAAAGAATTGTCCGATTTTTTAACATCGACAAAATGTGTTTCATGTGCACGCGTCACTGACATCGCATTTGCACTGAGTCTTGTCTTCAGCGGGTAAAGTAGGGGTTTTGAAGGCGAAGAACTACAGGCACCAGTCTGCTAAAGAGACAACCATTTATTGAGCTCTGTCACGAAGACATACCTGTAAAATGTGGCTTGGAGGGTCACAAACATTGGACCAGTGCTGAACATGACAGTCGGATACTTTGTTAGCAAGTTCATGTTCCATCGAGGCAGAGCTTCCAGCAGCTGGCGGACAAAAGGATCTCCCGGGGCTGCCACAAGAAAATCCTGTGAGAAACCAACTGGCCTGGTAGCAGGCATTACGAAGGGATAGCGCCGTAGAAAGTGCAGAGGTGCTTGGCATACAATGTCCAAGTCAATGTAGATGCCGCCATATTTGTACAGCAATGCATATCTGCATAGCACAACTACCCGTTAGCAGCCATCCCTTAACGTGCCAGACTCTTCATAATCTCCACTCCAACATCCATTAAGACCTTTCATGCAGTGGTCCTACAATCTACAGCGCAGACAACACTTTCTCACCATGCGGTTTGACAAGAAAGGCAATTAAGGACTATGCAGATGATGGCCTGTGAAATTACCTGACCACATCAGCACGTTGTATTGCATGGCGGTAAGAGTCATACGTAGCTAAAAGCTTTGGGAACTCATGAGAAAGCTCTTTCACTAAATCTCTTGCCATTGCATCCGTCCAAAGCTTGTATGCAAAATCTGGATGCTGCATCTGGCATGAATCCCTTGCTGCGACCCATTTCTCCGGTACATCCGCATCTCTCCATGTCTGATGCAACAACTTTGGCACTGGTGCATCTCCAAATGCTGTAACGTTCACTACTGCATACGTCTCTGGGTCCACACCTGCAAGTGCACCATATGTACATTGACAGGCAAAGGACCAAACATCCAAATGCGATTCCCGCCATCCAAGTAGTCTCTATCAACACCCTTTGAAGCCACCACAGGGGAAAATTACTTTGGATAGGATACATGAGCCAAGCAACATCTTGCTCGCATGAAGTCCAAAAATCACATCCTTTGGTCGCCTACCAAACAACGAGGGTATACCGGGGCCTGAAGTCACGAAAGATGTTGTTGACCTTCTCCAAGATGTGTATGGGTACCACCATGGACTTCCAATCACAACAGCACCCGCTGCCACAAGAACCAAAAAGAACAGCAGCAGTGTACGCTTTGCTACTCTCAAAGAATCCAGGAAGCCACCTTTCACAATGCTGGTCCCGAAACCTTGCCCTGCAACAGATTGATGACCCCGAATTCAGTAATGACTCCCTCTAAGAAACTGCAGCTGCCAGGAAACTTCGAGGCACACTGAACCTTTGCAAATACTTCTTTCTCAAAAAGCAACGTACATATCAACTGTTCCAGCTCCATGGTATGCCTACTATATACGTAGTACATTCACCCAATAGACCATTTTAAGTTTGCAGCATTACCTCAAAGTCAATCAGCAAGAATGAGTGGACAAGGCCAAGACAAGGTACAAAGTTGCCAAGCTGGTGTCTCTGAGCGTGACCAACTAATGCTCATGCTGCCCTTTTACCTGGGACTTGAGCGTACCTGCTGTCTTTGGGCACTTCCAGGCTGCAGCCCCTCGTATTCCACAAGAGGGTCCAGCAGCTAATAATTCTGGAGGATCATTATCTTTACCATTGTTCACCAAACCACGTGACATGGGTCTGATTTCAAGAGAGGCTGATTCCATACAGTCATGGCCACCAAGCATGTTGCAAAAATCGCCACAAACTCGGTGTACAGGGTGTCCTCTCTGAAAAGGGAAATTGGAAAGACCCTTCCAATCCCTGGTCTTTTCAAACTTTTCTCCGGGGAAATCAAATCATGAATGAAGAAGGACGGTCGACCTGTCCACACTGACTATGGCTGCAAACATAGGTTCAGGTGCCAATCAAAGCTGCTTTGCCACACCGGCAGCTTCACCCTCCCGAGGGTCCTGCATTTCCCACAGTATGCACAAGTGTCACCTCCAAGCTCAGGAATTACTATGATCGGTTAAAAGTCGTCCGGTGCCTGTGGGAGCCCATGCGAAGCAAAACTCTGCACAACTAATCTCAGATATGTGATTGTCAGGATAGCATAGTTTCCCATGGGAAATAACAGCATTTTGGTGTCACAAAAGTCGGCACCTAGCTAGAGTCGTAGCGGATAACAGTGCACAGGAAGTGCCTTGCCCGGGTAAACCTTAAGCATCTTGGTCAGAAAGATCGTGAGGCGCTCACCAGCCCTTTTAACTTAGGGCCTCAACCTTTTCTGCAGCGTTACCCACAATGTTGGGCAGATAACCGACCTTGGACTCAGTTTACAGGACAGTCGCAAAGTCGGACTTTCAAAAGGCTAAAAGTACACATTTATTGTCAAGAAAACTGCCACTTCTAACACAAACACGAAGCACAAATTCTCACCTCGAAGTCCACGGAGAAGTCTTCACGGTCCGGGACTAGGTGCGCCTAACAGCGCATTTCAAACACCATGCCAAGCCTATGCCGAATACACGATTATCGGCAATTTCCTGACTGTTACAACCATTCATTGGCCACAAATGCTGTTGTAGTTGTGTGCTGGTTTGATTTGAACGTGCAGTTCACCGACTTGTACGGCGGCATCACCGGTCAATGTCCTGGTGGCTTCTGGACCAGGTCGCAGCCAGTGGCAGCCATCCCCCGTAGCTCCACGACACGTGGACCACGGCGCCGTGACGGCGGTCGAGAACTGTACGGTCTACCCCCCCGCCTTTCCCCACAGGTGTCTCCATGAGACTACCCCGCCACCGGCATCGTGCTGCACTAAGGTCACTGTAGGATTCATTCACATCATCAGCCCCCTGTCATTAGACTCCAGTGACTAGACCGCCATAATCTTCTTCGCTTGTGAGCCTGGATGGAAAAAGGAGGTGCCGGTGAAAGAGTGAGCCCTTTTAGCCCCTAGCAGGGGAGCATGGACACAGCCGGGTTTGGGGGAAGGCTGGAACAGATTATGGCCACGTAGTCACACTGCCGGGAATATTGGGGTGGAGCTCAGGACATCTTCCTTTTCCTAAGCCAGGTGCATGCTCCCAGCTATCACACCCGCCGAGCAGAGAGCTGGCGGCCCGCTGCAGCAGCAACAAGAAAGTGAGCACCCGACTTTTCTGAAAAAAGAACAATGACACTGACCCGACGAACAACAACGTTGTCGAAGGATATCTTAGAATATCCTTAAAACCTCTTCCAGAGCAGTGACGGCTTGGTTCAGATGGCTTGGAGACGCCTCTTCCCCTCACGTGGGCGCCCCGCCGCACGTACCTCCAACGAAGTACACAGGAACAGTATGTAGTCGGGCCGAATCTGTCCCCTGTACTGGTTAGTGGCACTAACTTGTGCTACTGCTTATATGCAGGAGTCAGCTCCCTATATGTATGTATTCATACCAGAATACGCCGCTTTGGTGATGTCCCGAGCCCAAAATCTGATTTTAAGGTTTGAACATAGCATGTGCCAACAGTTATCGACAAGGCCATTGCATCCAGATGCAACCCCCATTTGGTTTCGACAGACATCGCCTCGTAGGCCGCGCGCCGCTGCTGTCGCACTGGCGAGATATCATAGGGGTCTACTTATCTTGAGCCGCACGCGTGGCAGCTCCACGGATCGCAACAAGCTGGGGGTGTTGAAATCAGACAAGCTAACGTGTCAACGTGAACATGTCGCGGCC
>KV908349.1:547167-569667 GCA_002005505.1 Botryococcus braunii
ATGCTTATCAGCTTGCTCATCGCCGGAAGTGTCGTCCTCGTTTCCAACACTATAGACCAAGCGATCCTTCGGCTCACTGCTTAGCACACGCTTCCCCACCACACCATCAGAAGTCCCCTGGTCCTTCGGTGTCTCTTCTTTTGGTGCCTCTTCTTCTGGTCCCAGGACTTCCCTTCTCACATAGCCCACTGGTCCGGAGCCTCCACGGCTGGGCTGCGTCACGTCACGCGGGTCGACACCCTCCCCTCGGGCCTCTTGACCAGACACATCTTGTTCAACGGCATGTGTCTCCACAACTCGTTGCACGTCATTGCCTCCGTCTCCGCGGTCAGGCCCGTCATTTCTATCTGGGTCAGCCGGTCTTGCCGGCTCACGATCTGCACAGTCGGTTACCTCTCCAAGTACAGAGGAAGGGTTGATGCGGTTTAACCTGCCCACTGCTTCTTCAGACGATGTTATCTCCACCGGGGGATCTGAACCCTCCGCTTTGAAACCCCCCTGTGCGCCAGATGGGGGAGCAGAGGCATGGACCTCACTACCAGGTGGCTGGGATCCATCAGCGGCTGTTCCACCGTCGTCTGACTGCTGGTTGCAACCAGTAGCAGGATTGTCCTCAGGTGGAACAGCTTCCCCTGATGGCACACCCGGCAAAGAAGGAGGGCCTATGGCTGAAGCAACTGCAGGACCAGGGGTAGGCTCACGCTGACCTTCGACTTGTAGCTCCATGGCATCGTCCTCATCTGCAGCCCTCCAACCAATCAATTGTACATCATTCACACCCTCCCCACTCTTTCTCTCTCCCTCCCTCCCTCCTTCCCCTTTTCCCACACACATGTTAACCCGCCCGCAGGCGCGCGCGCACACACATAGACACGCACGCATGCAAGCGCACGCGCGCACATACACACACACACAGAGAGAGAGAGAGTGAGAGAGAGAGAGAGAGAGAGAGAGAGAGAGAGAGAGAGAGAGAGAGAGAGAGAGAGAGAGAGAGAGAGAGAGAGAGAGAGAGAGAGAGAACCTCACTCAGCCAGGCACACTAGAGACACTAGGGAAGCAGCAAGACATGGAAGACGAGGCAGCAACTCACCGGCCTGTTCCGCAAGCGAGGAGCAACGGGTCGGGGTTGGAGGGCAAAGAACGGGGCCAGGCCACGCAGCATAACGCTGGCGCAGGGATGCCACAGCCTCCGCCGCCTCTTCCCGCGACAGCCCGCAGGGCTGCTGCTGTGGCGGCGATCCTGCGTACTTCACCAACCCCACGCCACTGGCCAATGGAACAAAGTGGTGATCTCGGGACCTCGCCACCCGGGGCTCCATCGGTCCCTCAGAAGGGAGGGCCCCTGGAGGATCGGGCGCAGAGCCCCTGTCTGTGTTAATGTCGCCCTGTGGAAGGGGCAGTGTCAACCGTTCCTCTGAAAGGATGGCCGTAAGGGTCTCAGCGCCCTCGGGAGGCCCCCAAGGCAGGGTTCCGGGGGACTTGGGGGAGGCTCGCGCCAAGTCTCCTGAGTCGCCCTTCAGGGAGTCATCCTTGGCGGCAACCTTCCCGCCCCCACCCCCGACTGAAAGGCCTGCTGGGGAAGCGCTTAGTGGGTTGGACGGGACCAGGCGAGAGCCCTGCGGGGCGGTGGAGGCTGGTGCGCTTCTGCTGGGCGGTTCGGGCATACTGGTGATGCCCTGGTTACCGGGCTCCCCTGCAGGGGACCAGGTCCCAGGGTCGGGGCTGCGTGCGGGCTGGGCGGGCGACACCTTGGGGCCAGAGCCAGACAGTTGGCGCATCCCTGGGGTTTTAACAGGGGGCCCTGAGGGTGACGAGGCTTGCACAAGTGTGGGTGTGTGGGGCGGCCTCAGCGTCAGATTGACGCGCCCGATCCTCGTTGAAGTGGGCGGTCCCGCGCGGGAGGCCTGGAGGCTCCCACGGAGGCTCGTGAAGAGCCCCTCCGAAAGATCTGTCACGCCGGGACTTGCGCGGGACTTGAAGTGCGGCTGACTGGCCGCTGGCGGCAAGTTTGCAGGAGAGGGGAGACCCCGCCCCTGCTGCAAACCGGTCCCCGTGGGTACGCGGCTCTGCTCTGGTCCACGCCCGCTCCGCCCCGCTTTGCCCTTCGATGCTGGGGGCCCAGCCCCCAGCACGGCAGCGGGCCCTGCACTGTCTTTGGACGTGCCCCCTTGGTCAGGACCTTGAGGTCGCTCTGCTGCGCATGACGGGCCCTCAGAGATTGAGCCACGAGCAGGCTCCACGGGGTCGGTCTCCACAGCAGCGGCGGACATCAAGGTCCCTTTCTGCTCCCTCGAGACCGGCAAAGGTCGGGATCCAGCTCCCTTGAGGGATGTCAAGGAGACCTGCTGTCCCTTGGAAGGCACCCGAGGGAGCTTTGGGTCCCCTGGCGACTTCCCCAAGTTTGCTTTTGAACCCCCATGCTGATGCAGATCAGCTGAGACTTTCGGGGCGTCCACCTCGGCACTCGTTGCCTGCAACAGCACTGCTTTGTGGATAAAGCATCTTCGAAAAGTCACACAGGTCAAGTTGGCAGAGGCGCGCACGCGCACCCGCGATGCGTGCGCGCGCGCGCGCGCACACACACACACACACACACACACACACGCACACGCACGCACGCACGCACTCACGCACGCACGCAAGCACGCGCGCGCGCGCACACACACACACACACACACACACACACACACACACACACACACACACACACACACACACACACACACACACACAGAGGGAAACTCATGCAATGGCCTTGGCCAGATCATAATGCGCCCCCCCCTTTTCTCCCGGGAACGATCGAATTGTGGTCGCCCCGGAAACATGTGATATACTTGAAGAGGGAATCCTTGCAAACATCACCTACCATGCAGCCACCTCCTATGAAGTTCCCGGTCCCACTGGGGGGACCACAGATCAATGGACGGACACTGAGCATGCGATGCAAGGAACTTTGGTAAGCCAGAGAGCCACACAGCACAATATATAACGGGAAAAACATAGCAAAGGCGCGGGGTGCAGCATACCCCTTTGATGACATTCCCCCCTTGGCCCTCCCCATGCTCGGTAAGTTGCTGCTGCGGTTTCACTGCAGCTGCCCGCCTTCGCGTGGCCGACAAATCCCCCTGCTGCGCCGCAAAGTCTGCCGACTCCAAGCCCGGAGCATCCTCCCGGGACCCACCCATGTCCGAGGGCCCCGTGGCAGTCCCTCGGGGGGGCCCGCCGGCCTGGACATGAATGTGCTGCATCTCTGACATCCCTTGGCTCGTCCCGCCACCTGTCACTTTGCCGTCGTGCAGGCTGAGCACCTCCCGCAGATTGGTTTCTTTAGCCAGCCGTAACTGAGGGTCCAGAGGCACTTCAATCGGCACTTCCACCGGCTCTTCCGGCACTTCCACCGGCTCTTCCGCAGGCTCTGCAAAAGCCCTTTCAACCGGCACTTTTGCGACAACCGGTCTCCGCAGGGGACCGGCCTGGTCCCTATGGGTACCACCTGGGATCCCGCTGGGGTCCGTAGACTGGCTTGCAGGGGTCGCGTCCTCCGACATCACAGGGATTGTCATGCCACTGCTGCTGTCGGTCCCCTCCCCGCCTTCTTCTCTCCGGCCCGCCGCACGAGAGCTGCGGGTTTTGTCCACGCCCTCCCCCGCTTCACCCCTGCCCTGAGCTGCTCCAGGCCTCTCCAGCGCACCCCCTGCTGCCCGGCTGTCCTTCTCTCCCCGCCTTTCCGCAGGAGGGCTCATTTGTTTCCTCTTACCCCTTCTGCTGCCCTCGGCAAGCCCACCAGCCAAGGCCTGTCCGTACCCGGCAACCTCTTGCTTCTTCTCCCCACCGCTGCTGTCGTCTCGCGAGCCGGCGGTGCCCCCGCCACGCGGAGGAATGTTCTGCTTCTGCTCCCCGCCGCTGTCACCCAGCGAGCTGGCGGGGCGCCCGCGAGCCCCGGGAATCTTTTGCTTCTTTCCCCCCTTGAGTTCCCCAAGCTGGGCGACCACAGCATCCCCGTATGTGGGGACCTGCTGCGACACCTGCTGCTTCTTATCCCCACTGCTATCCTCAAGCGAGCTGGGCAGGCCCTCCCGAAGAGCGGCGTTCTTCCGCACCTGCTCCCCCCCGCTCCCCCCCGCTGCCGACGCCGCCCCGGCTCGGCTCCGTGTCGTGCGTACTTGCGCTTGTTCCGTCTTTGGGTCCGGCCCGGTCTGGGCGCCCTCACAGGGCCCGTCCTCCGAGGGTGCAGGCCTCAGCCGTTTGCTCCCGCGACCCTGGAGAGATGGGGCGGGCAGAGGGGCGTCTTTCTGCCCTCCGCGGCTCCCCTCGTCCTCGGCCGCCTGGGGTTCTTTCTTGGGGGCGGGGCTGACGCGGCCGTGCCCCACCCCGGAGGCCCGCGCCGCTAGCCTTGCGATGGGGGTGTACTCATCGGCGTCCCCCAGGGGCTCCGCTGGTGGCCCTGAGGGCTCCGCAGTGTCGCTGGGGAGCCTTGGTCCCCTGGGGGCTGCATCCGGTGTACCGCTGGGGAAGTGCGAGGACCCCCGCGACCGCGAGCCTCCGGCCCCCCTGCTTGACCTGCGGGCAGGGGTTCTGCTCCGCACCACTCCCTGGGCCCCCTCGGTACCAGTACTGCTCCGGCCATTGCGGGTCCCACGCCTCTTCACGGTGTCTGGCGCAGGCGATGGGCTGGCTGAAGGGACTGGTGTCGATGTGGTGACCAGCCGCTTCAGGCTCACGCTCTTCTGGATGGCCACATATGAGGGCCCGGCTTGGTCGTAAATCACCTCGTACTCCAGCGGTCGTAACGCGGGATCGACATCCCCGTCGTCATAGTCCACCTGGGAGCCGCGTGCCAGACTCCTCAGTTGTGGTTGGTGAAACCAGCTCGATCCCGTACGAAGTTTTGATTCATTTTCCAGGCTATGTAGTCAGGTGCCTTTGTGGGTGGCTGGTCTGTCCGTCCCGTCCCGAAGTGTGCACTGTGGGGAGTGCAATACCCTCCTCTCCGCACGCGCGCGCGCGCGTGTGTGTGTGTGTGTGTGTGTGAGAGAGAGAGAGAGAGAGAGAGAGAGAGAGAGAGAGAGAGAGAGAGAGAGAGAGAGAGAGAGAGAGAGAGAGAGAGAGAGAGAGAGAGCGCATTCTCCCTTCCTTTCCTCATGTTTGTGTTTTATGCTCGTTCATGTTTTTTTGACGACTCTTAAACCAGACTTCGTGCCCCAGTGCTGGAGAGACAGGGAACAGTTTCCCACCAAGTGTCCACTAGTTCCCTGCTTTCCCGCTTCAAGAAACGCAAACCAAAGAAACACCTAAAACTCGTGACAGACCGCAAATTCAGACACTTACGTCCTTACCACAACAGAAGTGCAGCGCATAAACGCAGTAACCACTGTAGAATATTGGCAACAACAGCCCGTTATTCTATGGGAGGCAAATGTGGTTCACGATTGATTTACAACACGATGAACACCGCCCGTTAAAGCTCCACGAGATGGGGTCCTTTACCTGATATGTGTTTGTCGTTGCGTTGTATGCGCCGAGGGTTCCCCAGTACGAGGTCTGCTTGGACTCCCACCTGCAGGAATGCTGGAACCGCATGAGTTTGCGATAAAACAGAAGGTTTGCAGAATGCCCGTGTTTGTTTAAGTGACAGGAAAGAGCCCCGAACAAGGCCGTTTGGGCCTGCACTTACCCGCAGCACAGTGACTTGGGGAACTTCATTTCTTCTGCTCTTACACATACAGATGTGATCTACTACTACTACTACTACTACTACTACTACTACTACTACTACTACTACTACTACTACTACTACTACTACTACTACTACTACTACTACTACTACTATACACACATACACACACACACACACACACACACACACACACACACACACACACACACACACACCCCCACACCCACACACATACACACACACACACACGACACACACACACACACACACACACACCCACACACACACCCACACACACATACACACACACACACACACACACACACACACACACATACCATATGTCACACTGCAAGTCGCTGAGCTCGTGGCGCTCGAGGGGCTGCTGGGCGGGTGTAGCGGCAGCACGCCGCCGCGGGCGGCCTCCCCGCCCGGGGGTTGCCGCATCAGGCAACATGCTCGAAGCCGACCGCTTTCTTCCTCCAAGCCTTCGCCCCCGCCCTCCGCCTCCCTCGGGACTCGCGGGGGGGCTATGGGCCTTGTCAGCAGCGCTACGCCCCGATCCCGCCACTTTGCCTCCTCCATTTCCTTCCGGCTTCCCATCTATCGGGTCCCGCTTGGTCCCCCTGCCGGCGTCCGATGCTCTGGTGCTGGGCTCTCTAAGGGATCCCTTGGGGGCTCCCGAATCCTCCGGCTCCCCCTGCTGACCTGGCCCTGTCTGGGACCTTCTCCGGGCTGGCTCTGCTGTGGAGACCGTGCCTCGCCCCGCCCCCGCCCGCTCCCCCTTGGTCCCTATCCTTGTCCTACACCCCCTGCCAGGCTCAGGGTACCCAGCCCTTACCATTCCTTCCTACCTAGAGGCACACTTATTGTTGGTCCACCACCTGGTGCAGGAATAGCTTCCCTCGTGCAAGCAGTGGCTGGGAAGGCAGCCCCAGGGGAACGATGGTGAGGGCGAGCTGCAACATGACTCCCGCCCACAGGGGAAAATGAGCAACAAGAACCGTACCAAGAAAAGAAGAATGAGAAAATAACCTCCCCGGGGGGGGGGGGGGAGGGGGGCGGGGAGGAAACAACGAGAAGAACCAAATTTGCTAAAAGGAGATGGTTGAGAAAACATTTCGAACATGAACTACGAATGAGAAAAAGATTATTGGGAGAGAGAGTTGATGAGATAGAAGCATAGAAAGAACCAGAGTCCTCTTCCCAGAGTGTGGGGCTCTTGCGTGGCCAAGACCAGGAGATTGTGATTGGAAAGAGTGCACACAACAAGGTTAAAAACTCTGTTGCAGCCTAGAACTGATTTCAAGAGTGCACATCCTGATGCGCTTGGTAAGATTCTGACGCTCGTCTCCCCGTCTTCAAGGAATGCTTATAATGTCCAAGTGATATGTGATTCAGCGTGTGTGACGCAGCGCATGACGTTCATTTGCCTTAACTTCTTAGAGCGAGAGTTGCTTGCAGCAGGAGCCTCTTGGAAATAGCCGTACAAACTTTTTTCTCAACACCGTTCAGACAGGCCGGTCCAATCTGAAGTACATATTAGAGGAAGAAAAAAGAGGAACGAAAAAAGTCCGCTGTGCTGAATGAGCTTTGGTTGTGATGTTGGTTAAATCAACCCCAGAGAACGTCAAATATTCAAACTATACAGAGTTTTCAACAGGTAGCATATGCATGGGGTTTGGATTGCCCTCTTCGCACAAGGACAGGTTTGAAAGGACAATGTAGTCTTCCACGCTCAAAATGAGAGACACCTTAGCATGAGCCTTCTACAACAGACAACTTCCTTAGGTCGGGCCATCTTGTAAGTGCCGGCGTGCTCCTACAGCACCCCTTTCTTGGTTGTTATACCTGCTCATCAGCTTGCAGCGTGCCTCTTGCCGATCCTATTTTATAGTTACATGGTTTTTGTGCCTCCCACGGCGTATGCCTCCTTCAGCTGCAAGCATTCAAGACTGGTTGGGCTGAGGTTATCTCTCAGCAACCTCCCTCCAGCCGGTCGTACTTTCGCATTACATGGTTCTTGTGCCTCCCATGGTTAAGGCCTCCTTCAGCTACAAGCATCCCAAATACTTGTTGGGAGTAGGTATTCTTTCAGCTTTCAATGCATTCCACTGAACAATTTCTGGTGGTTTAGGAGCAGCAGTATGGTAAAATAAACAATGTTTGTCATGCATATGCACCTTCGGAACAGATGAATGGGGTTTGTTTCATGACTTCAAAACTGATTGAACACTCCAGCAGGAGTCAGCCAATGGCCCACACAATCACTGCAAGACTAAATTGAATTGCTTTCAGCTGTGTTTCTCAAGAAACTGCAACCCTCATGAGGACACTGTAGATTAGGCCCTGTCTGGGCCTTAAGCAATAGAAACCACCACAGTGAGCCTGATGAAGGCTTTGTAAAAAAGTTAAAAAACGCAAGTAGTACACTTATAGATGACAAGCAGCATAACCAAAGACATTTAAACCGGTGAATTCCTCTCGAGTTTCGAAAAGAACGGATCATGCATGAATCGAGGACTTCCATCTATCAACAGGGCGAGACAATCCCGAAGGTAACAGCTTGAAGACAGTTAGGAACTGTACCGTTACCTAAGCTCGAGCGAGGAAGTACCAAGGCCGGGCGCACAGGAGACCCGATGCTGAAATCGTCCTCCGACTCCTTAGCAAAACCATCAAGGACGAGACCTGGCCATGCGTTGCACCATTTTTTCAAATTACAAGTATCTCCAGTATCTAGTATGACTTGATATGCAGCAGAGATACGTACCTCAACTTTATATGCAGATCACGTGGACTGAATGGGATCGTCGTCGGTGTACGACATGAACCCAAAATTTTGTACGGGTACCCCGAATAGCTCGAATGGAATTGGGCGGGGGCAGACTGCCCCCCCCCCCCCCCCACGGGGGGGGGGGCGGCCCCAGGCAGTGGCCCCAGGGAACCCGACTGTCAGCACTGGAGATAGGGGTTTTTTGCGCGGGGTACCCGCTCCTTCCGTGCTACTTGTTCATTACTCATCACTTTGGGTTTGTGTCTAGCCTCGACTGGTCTTGTTTCTTAGGGTTTGTGTCTGGTCTCTCTCGGTGTACATGTATTGCGGCTTCTGTGTTTGGTTACCATCTCATCAGCCCTTTGGGATGGGTCGATTTAATTCTTCTTCTTCTTCTTCTTCTCCTTCTTCTTCTTCTTCTTCTTCTTCTTCTTCTTCTTCTTCTTCTTCTTCTTCTTCTTCTTCTTCTTCTTCTTCTTCTTCTTCTTCTTCTTCTTCTTCTTCTTCTTCTTCTTCTTCCTCTTCCTCTTCTTCTTCTTCTTCCTCTTCCTCTTGTTCTTCCTTCTTGCCCCAGGAAGAAACGTGCGGGGGTGCCAATTCGCGTCCGCACGCTGAAATTGGGCTAGTGTCGAAGTGTGGATGCTAGAACCAATAAAACATGCACTAGAAACGAAACTCAGGAGTGTTGGCATATGATGCACCATAAAACAGTTTGATTACAGCAGTGGCACCCCGGGAGGCATCACGATCCAAGGGCGACTCCATGGGTCCAACGTATATGATGCACTTACATGAGATACTCTTGTTCGGGTGCACCACAGACAACTACTCCCATGTCAATAAAATGTTGAGGTCCCCGTGCCCAAGCCTACTCCTAAGCAGTAGGATGTCCCCCCGTTGACTTCAAGAAAAAACAGCATTTATCAACGACCGTGCCTGTGGGGAGGAAGGAGGGAGAGGGAGGGAGGGCGGGAGATCCCCCTCCGGGGGGAGGGGGGGGAGAGAGGGAGGGAGGGAGGGGGAGAGAGAGAGAGAGAGACACAGAGAGAGAGAGAGAGAGAGAGAGAGAGAGAGAGAGAGAGAGAGAGAGAGAGAGAGAGAGAGAGAGAGAGAGAGAGAGAGAGAGAGAGAGAGAGCAGGGGGTTAGGGCCCCTACAGTAGGGGGTGGGGGAGAGGGGTTGAGAGAAACGAAGGATGTTGTTCAAGGCTATTTACCTATACCAGCCTCACTTTTCAGTCGGGTAATCTGAGTGTCCCTTGCAGAACGGCATGGGTGCTCCCGGTAGAATGACCCCTGCAAAAAAAGTCAGAATATGCAGGGTGCCCGACTGCCTCTCAAGATATTTGGCGCCGCGTGCCAAGCCCAGTTCCCGTGCAAAACCCCAGCACGGTGTCATACACTGCAGTACAATTGGTACCGGGGATAAATATGTACTGGTAGGCAACGTGTGGGACCGGGGGGTCAAGGCGTTTTCGGGGTCCCCTAAGATTGTCGGGGGCGTGGCCGTGCAGGTGTGGGATTCCAAAAAGACACCCTCCAAAACCCTGTGGAAACCCTTCGAAACCTCGGACCCAGCCTGTCGGACCCTATCTGTCTCCACAGAAACCTCACACTCCCTCGCGCTTGCCTCATCGTTCCCAAACCCACAAGGGGTTTGGGATTCCGCCAGTCGGCTTTATAATGGAAGCGCGTTCCCTGCTGAGTTTCGGGTTCCCGAGAGGATCCCGTCGCTCCCCCACCTCTGATTCCCTTGTGCCGCCTCAGACCCTACCCCACCGAAACCCTCATCTCCAACCCTACTGGAACCCCTTCAATGTACACACCTTAACTACTGAAAACCCTCATCAAACCCTCTCTGAAGATTAAAATTCCATCGCTGCCAGATTGTCACCCGTCATCTGTGCACGTTTGTGCAGTTCTTTTAGAGGGGTTCATATGCAAGCCGTGGATGACACGGTAGGATACTGCCTACTGTTGAATGAATTGGTCAATACTGTACTTAGTGACATCCCCTGTCACATGCCATCAACAGCAGTGTAAACTATAGCCTTTATAGCCCTTTATGAACGGTATAGATCATACTCGTACCTCAATGACATAACACGTGACTTGTACGATATGCGTTCTCAATAGACATTACGTATGGTAGTACTTTAGGATCCCTGCAGTCCGAGCCATCCCTGGGCAGCCCAGGAACGGCTCGGTACTTGTCCGAAGCATGTTGGTATCCTTGACCAACCTCTACTGTTGGAGAGTGCTGTGTGCTGTTCCTGGAAACGTTGTAGCGTGGACGGTTTTTCCCACAGGCTACGAACTGACGCTGCCGTCGTGCCATCACTGCAGGTGTGTTTAGGATTCTCAAAGTCGTTCCAGATATGATTGTGCTCAAACATTCAGACCAGTTAGATATTACTGCTGTGTGCATTGATGAGAGTGCATGACGAGAGCGCACTGAATGTTTGACCTCATTGAGACTTATGTTGACGTCCACCGTTGTGGCGGTAAGATAGTTTCACTGTACAAACATCACAAAGAGACCTTGCTGAGTTACTGATGAACTATTATTGTATTCTAGTGACGTAAAGTAGACATCGCAAGGCCTCTTTGGTGCTGAACTCTGCTATCAGGCAAGGCGTAGTGTTACGTGGTCTTTAGCAAGAGTGAGAGCAGTTAACATCATTTGTAAGACTTGTCCGAAGCATGTTGGTATCCTTGACCAACCTCTACTGTTGGAGAGTGCTGTGTGCTGTTCCTGGAAACGTTGTAGCGTGGACGGTTTTTCCCACAGGCTACGAACTGACGCTGCCGTCGTGCCATCACTGCAGGTGACGCCGCAAGCAGAAATGCTTGAGGTTATGGGCCCACGCTTTCCAAGCTGAGCTTGCAGTGACGCACGACAGATTTCCAGGGAGAAAAGGGGTTTCGGACCCCGCTTCGAGACTGCGAGCTTCACTGACGAGTGAGGTCTGGCCGTTCAAACATATCGAGCTAGTCACGTAAAATTATTCCTTCTGTAGTGCTGGAAGGAATTGTTGTACAGTAGCAACTGGGCTGGGAAAGCAGAAGTACTTCTGGGACTGATCAACTCAGTGTCAGAGCTAGGAAGAAGTGCTTCCAGGGGAAGTCATTTAAGGCTTGGAGTGAAGAACTGGCTTGATCATGAAAACTAGAAGCAGACAAGTGATCATGAAAACGAGAAGTAAGCGCACTGCAACGGAGTCTGGATCAGCTGGGTCTGGCTCCTCCATCAGTGCATCACCCAGCCAGCCAGCAAACTCCACTGCGCAGAGTGGAGAGATGTGCATCGCAATGACGAAAACCGGTGGCGTCGTCACCACGAATGTCAAATGTCCAGTGACTCTGGACAGAGAGGGAGTGGAATTTCCACTCTGGGATCTGGCATATGTGGCAGCCTGTGGCCTCAAAAGGTGCAAGGCAGCCATTGAAGCTCCAATGCCAGACACAGAGGAGAATGCAGCAGCGCTCCTAATGCTGATTGAGAGCGTCCCCAAGGCGTGGGGTGCCAAGCTGGCTGCAATGCAAGTGGCAGCCAATGCCTACCAGTGGGTTCGAGAGCGTTTTACTGGAGGGGCAGACCAGGAGGTAACAGCACGCTGGCTGGAGCTCCTACACACCAGCATGGGAGAGACAGAAACGTTGGAGGACTACTACAACAGGAAGGTGGCACTCTTCCATGCACTCAAGCGAAATGGGCACTCCATCATGGAGAGAGAAGCCAAGCTGGCAATCATCAAGGGCCTGCCAGAGGAAGCGAAGGAGACTGGGATGTTCTCCTCATCTGCTGGGAAGGATCTGGAGGGACTGTGGGAGATCATCTCCACCACAGCCAAGGGACTGGGCTTCAACGACCAGGTCCCCAGAGTCACCCCTGTGGCCAGGGCAGCCATCACACCAGCCTACTCCACCACACCAGGGACTGCAAGCCCACAGGAGACCCAAGCTGGAGGCCAGGGGGGCCAAGCTTCATCGACCAAGGTGGAGGGACGGGACCGGCGTGACAACAGGCGCTGCCGCTACTGCAACAAGCTAGGCCATTTTGAGAGGAACTGCCTCAAGAAGGAGGCGGACGAGAAGATGCAACAGAACCTGCAGCAAGTCATGGCTGCAATGGCCAATCTGCTTCCGCAATTCCAAAATCAAGCGTCGGCTGCAGTGGCTCGACCTCCGGAGGGCAGCGGGAACGGCAACAACTTTTTCCCCGGGGGATATCCACCACCCTCTGGTATGTCTGCCATGATTTCTCTGAATGTCTTAACACCAACACGCGTCATGCCAGAAGCGAGAAGTTTTCTGGTGGACAGTGGAGCCACCATCCACCTAGTCAATGATCTGTCCCTGCTACATTCCCCCACCCTGCACAGAAATCCCATTCCTTTGCATATGGCTACGTCAGATGCCACGGGACAGATAATTGCAACTGGTTCCCTATGCTTGAGCAGTGCAGAACAGCAACCCCTGTGGCTTCACAATGTGCATTGTGTTCCTTCAGCTACAGCTAATCTGATTTCAGTGACAGCTGCTATACGTGATGGGGCTAGTTTTGTGACAGACAGTGTGGGAAGTTACACTGGTATGCGTGGCGCTCAAAACTGGTCTTGTTCAGTTGCACAGAGAAATGGCCTGTATTTCTTGCAGAAGGTCAGTCCAGTCAGAAACCCTGTCTCTGTGTTTGTTAACACAGCCAGAGCACCAGTCGCTCATGATTGCAGATTGAGAGCACTGTGGCACAGTAGACTGGGGCACCCAGGGGAGGTTAATATGAGGCGACTGCAGTCTGAAGATTTGGTCCTGGGCATCCCTGTATCTCTCTCCCCTTGCGCAAACTGTCACTCTTCATGTGAAGCGTGCATTCAAGGAAAGCACAGTCGTCCCCCTTTTGGAACCAGTTCCAGAGCAGCCACTGAGCCCCTTGAGAGAATTCATTTGGACACAGTTGGCCCCATCTCCCCTACAGCTATTACTGGGGAGCGCTTCTTTGTCACGATTGTGGATGAGGCTACGCACTACGTCATAGCCCTGGCAGTAAAAACCAAGGATGCAATCAGCAGTGCAGTCAGAGACCTCCTGATTTTTTGGCAGAGGCAGTTGAACCGCTCTGTTAAGTGCATTCGTACTGACAGGGGGACAGAATTCCTCAACAGTACATTGAAGGGTTTCTGTACGCAGGAGGGAATTAAATTTGAGACCTCTGCAGCATACACGCCTCAGCAAAATGGCGTTGCTGAACGGATGAACCGAACAATCAAGGAGAAGGCCAGAACACTCATGTTGCATGCAGCTGCCAAACAGTCACTCTGGAAGGAAGCAGTGGAGACAGCCTGCATCCTGTACAATGTGGGACCTGTGACTGGACGTGACAAGACGCCTTATGAAGCCTTTCATGGGGTAAAGCCCGATGTATCCCTGCTCAGGACTTTTGGCTGTCTAGCACATGTGCACATACCTGATCACCAAAGGGGAGTGTTTGAGTCTAAGACCTCCCCTGGTCTCTTCACAGGGTATTCCAGTGTGTCAAAGGCATATAGAATTTATATGGGAAACGGGATTTGGAAAGAAAGCAGAGATGTTACCTTTCTGGAGCACTTAAGGGGCGCAGACAGAGTGGGGCTTAGCACCATGTCTCCTGTGAGTCCAAATGCAGTCCAGCAGCCCTTTGCCTTGCCTTTTGTACAACAGGAGGGCCAGCAGTCCTTGGGTCAGTTGTCTTTTTGGGACTCAGATGATCCTGAGCCTCTCTGCAACCGAGAGGTCAACGTGCAGCAGTCCGGACCTGACTCCCCCTGTGCAACCACCCCCTGTGCAACTACCCCATGTGCAATCAACCCCTGTGAGAATTCTGAGACTACAAGTGTCAACGTGGACGGGGAGCCCACTTCCTCGGAGCTGAGCCATACGCAGTCCGGCCACAGCTGGTCCGTACTCGGACACATGGAGAACCTGGCGCGAGGAGGCGAGGAGACCAAGTCACACATGCAACGTTTGAATAATGTGCAAGAATGTGTTCGAATGGAAGTTGGGGCCATGGGTGTCCGAGGGCAAGACGGGCTGACCCGGCAGCAACGGTATGATCAGAGAGTAGCAGCACGTGAGACTGCAGCTGAGGTCACTGTGGAACATGATGGAGATGTGAGTGATGGAGAGAATAGGAGAATGTCAGAGGCCATTTGCCCAGGGGAAGCAACGGAAGCTCAGCCTAATGGACAGGACTTGGCCAGGCTGGAGGGCATGTCTGATCATGTAAGCGCTGAGAGTGAGGCAAGAGAGGTCAGTTTGGAGATTTCCAATCAGACACTTGATGGACAAAGGGAGTCTTCAGATGGCCAGGCTCTGCGTGCTTGTGAGGGACACACTGGGGAGTCACAGGTGTGTTGTGAGAGTACAAGCGTGGATGAGAGAGACACCACTGCAGGGTGTCGCACAGTGCCAGATTATGCTGCGCCTTTGAGTGATGAGTGCATTTGGGACATGATGAGTGATGTAAGACCCAGATTGAGTGGAGCAGCATGTGAATCCTCCAAGGAGAGAAAGCTGCAGACACCTCCAGAGTGGGAGAGAGTCAGAGAGGTGTGTAACGCAGTAACCTCGAGCGAAAGAGTAGTGGAAGCACGTGCGTGTGAGCCTAGAGAGGATAGCCATGTTGTGCATGATCACAATCTGAATCCTGTAAAGGGTAAGATACCTGGGGTGAGGTGGTCCAAGGTGCCAATCCCTGGAAACCTCAGGGAGGCGCAAAGATCCCCTCAGTGGGAATTCTGGCGCCAGGCAATGCAAGAGGAGCAAGATTCTCTTGATGCGCACGAGGTGATGGAGTACGTTGAGAGACCCAGGGGACACAAGGTGATCCCTGTGCATTGGATCTTCTCTGTGAAGACTGATGCACATGGAACGTGTTGAGATTTAAGGCTCGGCTTGTAGCCCAGGGCTGTAGACAGATTCCTGGAGTTGATGTAGATGAGGTCTTTGCACCCACCAGTAGCTATGGGTCCAGGAGGACTTTGCTAGCAACTGCTGCAGCAAAGAACATGGAAATTCACCAGGTGGATATAAAGACCGCCTTTTTGAATGGTGAATTAGAGGAGGAGGTGTATGTGACACAGCCTCCTGGGTTTGATAATGGCAACCCCAACATTGTGTGCAGACTGCGTAAGGCCCTTTATGGCCTGAAGCAGGCTCCGAGGGCTTGGCACAAGACCCTGAATGAGAAGCTGCTGAGTATGGGATATGAAGTGTGTAAGAGCGATGCGGGAGTTTACATAAAGAGACACGAGGATGGGGAGCTGTCATACATGCTTGTGTATGTTGATGATCTTTTGATTGTGGCAATGGGTGCGGAAGAGATAGAATGGGTGAAAAAGGAGCTGTTGGCAAGCTTCAAGATTCATGACCTTGGTGAAGTCAAGGACTTCTTGGGCTGCCAGATCCTGAGAGATAGAGAGAATCGGTGCTTATCACTGAGCTGCGTGCCTAAGATTGATGCACTGTGTGAGAAGTTTGGGGTGAGTGCTGAGTCACGTACAGTCGATACTCCCATGAGTAAAGACTTTGTGATGTCTGGGATGCCGCAGGTTACAGTGGGTGAGACCAGCTTTGGGTCTGGGACTCCACTGCCTCCCGGGCATAGATATTGTGAGCTTGTTGGGTCTCTGTTGTATATTGCTAATACAACTCGACCTGATATAGCTCAGGCTGTGGGTGTTCTGTCCCGTTACCGGAACGCTCCCACCACTGCCCACATGAATGAGGGCTTGAGGGTATTGAGGTATCTTCAGTCTACTCGAGAGTGTGTCTTAGTGCTGGGAGGGAAAGGGCCTGTGTTAGAAGGTCATGTTGATGCAGATTATGCTGGCGATATTGACAGCAGGCATTCTACCTCGGGATATGTGCTATCAGTGTTTGGCAGTGCTGTGGTCTGGGGTAGTAAGAAGCAACACTCAGTTGCTACCTCCACTGTGGAGGCAGAATTCATGGCAACCAGTCTGGCTATTAAGGAGCTTAACTGGCTGCGTGGGTTCATGGAGGAAATCGGAACTCCTCCTTGGTCAGTGAAGCTATACTGTGACAATCAGGGGTGCATTGCTAACCTGAAAAACCCACTGTATCGCAAGTATACTAAGCACATTGCAGTGTGCTTCCACTTTGCACGTGAAGCTATTGCAAAGGGGCAGGTTACACTCTGCTATGTGGAGTCTGCAAGGAACAAGGCAGACATGCTGACAAAGCCTCTCGCTCGCCCTGCCTTCCAGATGCACAGGCGAGGGTTTGGACTTGTGAAGATGACATAGGTGACAGGGTGCTGTCAAGGGGAAGTGTTGAATGAATTGGTCAATACTGTACTTAGTGACATCCCCTGTCACATGCCATCAACAGCAGTGTAAACTATAGCCTTTATAGCCCTTTATGAACGGTATAGATCATACTCGTACCTCAATGACATAACACGTGACTTGTACGATATGCGTTCTCAATAGACATTACGTATGGTAGTACTTTAGGATCCCTGCAGTCCGAGCCATCCCTGGGCAGCCCAGGAACGGCTCGGTACTTGTCCGAAGCATGTTGGTATCCTTGACCAACCTCTACTGTTGGAGAGTGCTGTGTGCTGTTCCTGGAAACGTTGTAGCGTGGACGGTTTTTCCCACAGGCTACGAACTGACGCTGCCGTCGTGCCATCACTGCAGGTGTGTTTAGGATTCTCAAAGTCGTTCCAGATATGATTGTGCTCAAACATTCAGACCAGTTAGATATTACTGCTGTGTGCATTGATGAGAGTGCATGACGAGAGCGCACTGAATGTTTGACCTCATTGAGACTTATGTTGACGTCCACCGTTGTGGCGGTAAGATAGTTTCACTGTACAAACATCACAAAGAGACCTTGCTGAGTTACTGATGAACTATTATTGTATTCTAGTGACGTAAAGTAGACATCGCAAGGCCTCTTTGGTGCTGAACTCTGCTATCAGGCAAGGCGTAGTGTTACGTGGTCTTTAGCAAGAGTGAGAGCAGTTAACATCATTTGTAAGACTTGTCCGAAGCATGTTGGTATCCTTGACCAACCTCTACTGTTGGAGAGTGCTGTGTGCTGTTCCTGGAAACGTTGTAGCGTGGACGGTTTTTCCCACAGGCTACGAACTGACGCTGCCGTCGTGCCATCACTGCAGGTGACGCCGCAAGCAGAAATGCTTGACCTACATTGTCCTATTCTGTGTCATGATGGATCCATGAGGTTAACTGCTCTCCGCGCACGCGATTTTCTTGCGATGTACTGGTAGGCAAGAACATTCTCTGGATCCTGATCCCGGCTGTCTGGGTTCATGAGTAATTGCTGTAATATTGCTGTCACCCTTTGGCGGTTCTCTCAATGATCAGGAAGACGCGCCCACACGTTTTGTTTGGTTGTACAGCGCCCACATGATGCCATTAGGCTTCGTCGGCGCAGCTGTGATAGAGTCAAGACTTCACTGGTGCGCATGGACAAGGGGACTCCTGTAGAAAAAGGCGAACTCTTTATTCTAGTAACGGGAACTCGTGTTTGCTTCAAAATCGTTTTCAGTCCCCACCTTGTTGCTCACCCACGGAATCTCTCAAAAGACCGCGCCACTGTGACTCAACAAACTTGGTTCAAACCAAAGCTCGGAATTTGGCCTCCAATACCGGCCCACTGTTGGAGGCCACCAGGATTACATGTGTCAGAACCCCGCCGTGCCAAAGCCGAGGGGGATATTTTGTGTCATGGCGCTTTGGAGTTCTGGCTTGGCCCCTATCTCATGCATGCAGATTTGCAATCCAATAACCCTAGAGCTAGCCAAGAATGCTGGTGCGTGGCTTGCCGCAGGAGCGACGTGTTCAGTAGGTAGAAAGCGAAGCAGATAGTAGATGAAAAGTGAAGTGGTTATCAAAAGCAGACCCGCAGGAGCAACAGAACGCAGGCTAGGCAGAAGAACATGATGCCCAGCAAAGAAGAAGAAGAAGAAGAAGAAGAAGAAGAAGAAGAAGAAGAAGAAGAAGAAGAAGAAGAAGAAGAAGAAGAAGAAGAAGAAGAAGAAGAAGAAGAAGAAGAAGAAGAAGAAGAAGAAGAAGAAGAAGAAGAAGAAGAATTCTTCAAAGAAGAAGAAGAAGAAGAAGAAGAAGAAGAAGAAGAAGGCCGCCAGTGGCTTTTCATCTGAAAGATTTTGGGGCTTGCATGCTGATGGGCTGGCCTTGTTGGAGAGACTGCAGGGGCTCTTGACCAGGCCGTCATCGTGCAAGAAGATGTGGAGGGGCATTTTTGTCAAGCGTCGCATCAGTTCCATTAGAATTTGCAGCACTTCGTGCCGGGTGGGGCCGCCGCGCGCGATGCCCAAGACAAGCAGACCCCGCTATGCTGTCTTGCTGGCGCGTCAAGAACTGCCCGTGGCCTTCCAAGCCTTTTCATTTGAAACACTTCGTGTTGCATGCTGATGCGCTGGGCTTGTTGCATAGGCTCCAGGAGCGTTTGAACCAGGCCATCAACATACAGGATGACGTGGAGGGATATTTGGTCACGCATCCGGTCAGTTTCAATACTGCGGCCGCTGTGGGTCGTCAGCTGGCTGCTCCCCAGGTGTGACTTGTCGCTTGACACGTTTGGGTTTGGGTTTGGTTCGTTGGCACATTGGGCTGGTCTTTTCATCCCACTCTTGTAAAAGGAGATTACATCCTAGCGATCTTGGAGAGATTTCTAGAAAGGTTTTTAGTGCACACTTTGGTCAGGAAACATTGTGTTTCCAAAACAGTGATAACTAGTGGAGATATGGTAACTTTATAAAAACTACCGCCAAACTTGGCAGCAATCTGCTAATGCCTTGGGGCCATGAATCTTTGGGCTCACCTTGGTGAAAAGATCCCTCTTTAGGAGCTGCTCCTAGGAAAACCCATTTTTGTTGGTCAAAGGTTTACTTTAAGGATCCGAAAGATTTTTAGTTGGTTATTGGTTTACTTTTGTTGTGTCACCTGCTTTTGCGTCTCATTTGTTATGGAAAGAGTGTCGTCCCAAAACAGTGACAACTAAAGGCGATTTGTACACATTTTAAGTCTGAATGGGTACGGCATGTTTCTGTGTCACAGGTCGCCCCTAGAAAAAGGTCTGACAGCTTTGATAAAAGGGGGTTCATGTTCAGCTGCGTTGGAAAAGGGGTTCGCACTCCCCTCCTGCAGGGAGTCGCTTGTACTTCGTTGGAAACAGGGGTTCTTCCACCTTTTGGTGTAAGAATCTTACTAAGACCTCACACAGAAAGGTGTAAGATCAGTGTAAATACAATCCCAAAAGACCTTTCGATCATTACGGTGACCACTTTTTTAAAAGAGTTGCTCACATGGCCCAAATACCCCGGTTTCGTGAAGAATTCTGGAGAACAATCGCGTGACAATTTTGTCCCCTTGATACAAAAGGTTCATAAAGAAGTGGCAGTTGACCCCATCCCAAACAAAGGGAATGCTTTCTATACCAATGGAGGGAAATTGGAACGCTTCCATTGGGAACCAGTGCTTCTTAAGAATATGTACCAAAATGAACCAGGTCATCCAAGGCTTTCTGGTTCTCCTGGAAATTCTTAAAGTGGTGCCTCAACTCTTTTGAAGAGTCCTGTCTATTCATTAAAATTTGGTTCACGCGATTGCAAGCTTCCAAACCGGCAATTAAGGCGATGCTTGTGAACCAAGGGGGTAATTTCGGTTTTGCTCTTGGAATCATGGCTCTCTTTACCTTTGCCATTTGAAATTTCAAAGGATGGACAACGCATGAGAAAGCGTTTTAAACCCCTTTTCCAAGGGCGTTAAAACAAAGCTCTCTGTGGACAGCTTTCCTGCACAGCTCACTGCTGGATATATCGTTTCAAGGCGGCCTGCTAACTCATTCCAACTTTCTTGGAAAGGCCTTCAAACTCCTTCCTTTCGTGATCACCAATATTTCTCTGAAAGAGGACCTGTTCCATTGAAGAAATGAAACGAAGTCTGCTTCAAGCATTTAGCTTTACATTGCCTTGCCTTGCATTGCCTTTTTACATTTTGCCTTGCCTTTAGCATTCCAGTCGTAAAGGCGAATTAATTTTTCGCCATTCTCGAACTTTACACATTGGTGATTGCACCTCTCACACGACTCCACGACACAGACACGAATCTTTTCACGACTGACGACTTTTCACGAATCAAACGTGGAGATGGTTTTTGAAAAAAAGAATCCCAAGACAAAGAAACAGATGCTTTGGTAACTCTGTCTAGCCATGCAGCAAATGAAAGGAAGCAACTCCCAGTACCATAACACCGTAACGAAGCAGACTTCAGTGGGAGCTTCTCCTGCTAGAGAAACAGACTGAAAGAATGAGCGCCAGATCTGAGCTGAGCTGAGCACTCTAGAGCAGGGTATTTCACCCCGTACGGGGACCGTACGGGGTTTGAAAAATCGTCCGGGGCCCCTAAAAATTCTAAGGCCACGTCCGGGGCCCCCGTGCTACATTGGGCGATTGTCATGACGAAAATATGGGGCTGCTCCGCGCCAGTTTAGCCTGACTTACGTGAATCCCCTATAATTTAAGTGTCGAGTCGCAGCAAATTTACGTGGCCCCTCGTGTGAGACGAGGAGCACGAGGAATGAAAGTTGCCCTGAAGAGAGGACGAAACCCAAAATGACGCCTATGAAAATCCGGTCATCCCTGCGGGATCGGTCAATTGCTGTAATCTATAGGATGTATTAACAAAGTATTAGCCACAAGGTAATACTATAGGATAGCCACAATTGCATTATTACCCTAAAGTAACGTCTAGGGAGTGACATCTGACCACATTTGGTCCATACCCGTCACGTCACTTCACAAATGCACATCATAGATGGAGCCCTCCATCCATAAAGGTAGATGGGGCTACTCACGATCCATGACACGGTTCGTTTTACTCTCAGAATTTCTAAGCGTTTATCATGTTATGTTTGATGTGCTTGACGTCGTGTCCGTAACCCCCCAGATCATGTCTCCATCCGTCAATTAATGTTATAGTACCGAAATTGCCTTATTGAAGTCATTTTGGAGCCCCTTAGGGTATTACACTTGCTGTAGGGGGTTCCCCTAAAATTTCGGAGGATTCCCAAACTGAAACCCGGGGCAATCCCGAACCAGTAGGGTTTGGGTTTACGGGGCTCCCGTACAAATTTCTGAAGGCCTGAACTACACTGCTCTAGAGGCAATTAATTGGCAAGAAAAGACACCATCGAAGGAAGGACACACAAATCAGAAGGTGTGCTCATCACCCCCTGTCGCCACCAATTGAGCCTCACACCCCAATCGCTCTTTCCTTTCTCATACACGGGTGTCCCTAACCTTTCCCTGCAAATACTTATCCATGCCCTTCTGTTGTTAAGTCAGGGCCTGCCCCTTATCTCTAAATTCCTCAGCATCTCACACCACCAGCCTCGAATAACGGCAAGTATGTGAATCGCCATGCCGAGAGATGCAAGCCACCATCAAGCAATAGGCGAAACACTGCCGAGGCCCTCAGATGCTTGCCAATCCTGCTGATCGCTCGTCTCAGCCTTCTCTGACAGCGTCCGCTTCCCCTCCATCAAAGGAACACGCGGCCTCTGATCGTCACAAGCAGCTCCCAAAACATGAACAAGGGTGTTTTCGCTAAGCTTTGACACACTCTATCCAATGATGTGTCCACTCCCTCACACCAGCACTGGATGCAATGCCCCGAATTTGAATTTGAATTTGAGAGTGTGTGTGAGAGAGAGCGAGAGAGAGAGAGGGGGGGGGGGGGAGAAGTAGCATTTGCAGTGCAAGTTTAGGCCTGCTGCATGCAGCACAATCTCCGGGGAGGCACACTGGGGGAATTTGACAGCAAGGAGCTCTGGAAGTCTCATTTAGACTCCCAGATCGTGACCACCTACACGCAGGACGATATCCTGGGCCGAGGGGCCCAGCCGCACATTCGGGCATTGTGCCTCCCCGTGTGCCTCCCCGGAGATTGTGCTGCATGCAGCAGGCCTAAACTTGCATTGCAAATGCAACTTCCCCCC
>KV908349.1:572167-579667 GCA_002005505.1 Botryococcus braunii
AGGGGAGGGCGCACTGATGAAGGATGCAAAGGGCTGGACCACCAAACTGGTGCCCATGACAATGAGCAGATCGGCCCGGGGAAAATCCATTTCTGCAGATTTGAAGAAGCGAGCATCAAGTTTCTCCCCAAAGAATGTTATGTCGGGCTTCACCAGGCCCCGGCATGATGTGCATCTGCAGACAGCATCAGCCATCACGGTCTCGCGCACTTGGTCCATGCTGTGCTCCGTTCGACAATCTATACACCGCGCGGTCTCGAAATTGCCTGCCCGCCACCCCACCCCATGGTGTCAAACCTCCCACTCTGAATCGAACTCCGCAACATGACCATGGAACTCTACTGGAAACTATGCATACTGCTCCGTGCAAAGCTCTGTGCAACCCCCACCTCCCTTGGACGTGTTCAGAACGTCCGCAGTCCATCAGTCTTAAAGAGACCATCCAACTTCCCCACCCACGCAGTTTCTGTCCCAGCCTCCACCTACCCTCGGGCTTGCTCGAAAGGTCCATCAGTTTTCACGTGTTGACCCCACATTGTCACCCAAACACTCTCTGTCCCAACCTCCAATCGCCATAGGGCGTGTCCAGAAGGTCGATCAGCCGTGATTGTTGGTCCATTCCTGCCCATCCACGCCCTCTCTGTCCCAACCTCCATCTACACTTGGGGATTGTTTTCAGGTATGTGTGGCCAAGTCCATAAATGCCACTGTCTGGAAGGAGAAAGAAACAAAGTGCCACAGGTGCTGACATGGAACCGTGCTCCGTCACGAGCAGCAGCGGCTTTTGGGCCGACGACAGCGGGAGGAGAAAGACCAGCAAAGATGGCATTGGTTGACATCAGTGAATAACACAGAGAGGGGCAGCAACAAAACGGGACAGAGGCCAAAACTGCAACCTCTTGGGAGGGGCAAGAACAGTGAGATTGCAGAGGGATGAGAGTAGAACAAGAGACGAGTGCAGAGGGGGAAACTCTCCAAACCTTTCCCACTCTCAGAACGCTTGTCCCTCCCACCAACGCCGGACAACCGTTAGTGAGATGCACAAGCGTTCCGTGAGCGTGAAAGGTTTGGAGAGCTTTCTACAGTCAGACAACAAGGCGTGAGCTGTTCAGTGCGACGGCAGAGGCCTGAAAAGGATCAAGAGGAGACACCTTCAGGGAGAGGGCCCAAAAAAGGGGGGGGGGGGAGGTATGGAGTCCAAGGCCGAGGCATGCATGTGAAACGAAAGAGATCAGTCCAGGGACTGGGCAATGTTGAGGACGGGGTAATGGTAGGGAGAGGCACAACCATAGTTGAGGGAGGGGCAATGGCAGGGAGACGGCAGAGGCACAAGTGTGAATTGAAGGAGGGGCAGTGGCAGGGAGAGGGCGGAGGCATAAGTGTGAAGCTGAAAGAGGGGCAGAGGCAGGGAGAGGGCAGAGGCATGAGAGTGAAGTTGAGGGAGGGACAATGGCAGAGAGATGGCAAACCATGTGCATAAACGACGCGGTCAGGGTCAACGCCGGCCTGAACCTCCAGAGATTCAAGATTCTGGGTAAAACAGCGCAATAGGAGGCCCTTCTCTTGCAGCAACCTCAGGAAGTAGTGGGCGGTGGTCGGCTGGTACGCTCCCCCCAGCAGCTCCTGTGCCAGCCACTCCCATCTGAACGATAGGGCCTTCCTGAATTGGCCCATCTTAAATCGGGCCTTCCTAAAAAATCAAACCTGGAGCTGGATCGACCTATCTATTATACAACAGATCCATTCATCCAAAATTCAGTCCCGCCCATACACACGTCCATCCATTTTCTATCTGTCAAGTAGCTAACCATGCATGCATCAACCAGCAATTTTCAATGTCACAGCGATGAGTACAGCTCGGCACCCCCCCCCCCCCCAAACGCACGGGCACGCGCGCGCGCGCGCGCGCACACGCACACACACACACCCACCCCTCTCACACACTCTCTCTCTCACTCTCTCTCTCTCTCTCTCTCTCTCTCTCTCTCTCTCTCTCTCTCTCTCTCTCTGGCTCTCTCTCTCTCTCTCTCTCTCTCTCTCTCTCTCTCTCTCTCTCGCGCTCTCTCTCTCTCTCTCTCTCTCTCTCTCTCTCTCTCTCACCTCCCCTCCCTCCCTCGCGTTCTCCGTGTCAGTCTGTATGTATAGGTGTGGATGTGCGCGTTCGTGCGCAAATGTGCATCCATACCTACGCACACCCATCAAATACCCCCCCCCCCCAAATGGGAGAGGGAATAGACAGCAACATTGAAACTACCCCCCCCCCCTTCCACATACCCACACACACACACACACGCACGCGCGCGCGCGCACACACACACACGCACACATGCCCCCCCCCCCCCCAAGGTGCACGTGTATTCTTAATACAACTCCCCAGCCTGGTGCAAAGTCTGGAAAACCCCCTTTCGCAGGGACTCCTGGGGCAAGGAATGATCGCTGGAGATTATTCATCATTTAAAGCTTCCACTAGTCGTCTGACAGTGCCTTCTGACCCGGCACTTCCCTTCAAATCTTCCCATCATACCCCCCCCCCCTCTCTCTCTCTCTCTCTCTCTCTCTCTCTCTCTCTCTCCTCTCTCTCTCTCTCTCTCTCTCTCTCTCTCTCTCTCTCTCTCTCTCTCTCTGTGTGTGTGTGTGTGTGTGTGTGTGTGTGTGTGTGTGTGTGTGTGTGTGTGTGTGTGTGTGTGTGTGTGTGGCAAGGGGGCGGAGGCACCAATGAGCAGGCCCATCTCTTAGTAAGCCCATCCAACCAGCAGGCTACAGGCACAGTCATGGCATCCGAGATCCTGCACCTTCGCAAGGTGAAAGAACGGCTCAGGGCGCTCCCGAAAATATTCCAGCTCGAAAATTGCTTCCGGGTGGGGCAGGCCGTAAGCTGCCAGCCGTGCGTAGAGGCCCGTGTTGGGGCTCCGGAAGTCTGGAATGCCTGCACCAGGCATGGAAGAAACGCAGATAATATTAATCCAAAATCAGCCATGATCGCGGACCGTTTCTAGCTTTAAACATGATACATGACCTGGCCGGCATTTTTGTGTATCGTGTCTGGACCTCTGTGTGAGCACCAACAGAAGATGGGATAGCAATTTGACAGCGCATAGCACAATGACGATGGAGAAGGTATGAGCAGGCTGCAATCCTGCACATCGCAAGCCAAAAAGAAGGACACTCTATGCAATGGGGTGCCAAGTACCAATCTTTAATGCTAGGCATAGGGATGGCCCGAACAATCGCAGCACACGCTAATGCTCACGGGCTCCATTTACTGAAAGGGCCCATTCATTCCAAGCTCATGGCTTCAGATTGTGCGCAACGTCTAAACGTATTTTGCATATTCAGTGCATCGTTCTTTACGTTTTCTCTGTTAATCTCTCAAAAGGCTCTAACATTGAGAACTTCTCGAGAATTGAAAGAAAAAGGCAACTTTGGACCAGAATGTCTTTGTGGAGGCAGGCAGGGAGGCTACCTGCATTGACTGATATGCCGGCACCCACCATACAAACAATGTTCCTCGCTTTGCCTGCGAAATCCCCAAAACACCCGCCATGACGCACAAGCCCCCTAAAATCCTCAACCCTAAATCCCGTTGGGCTGCTACATAACAGCCATGTTTCAGGGCTTGCCTATAGGGTATAAGAGTGAGTGAGGGCAGCGTCAGCCTTGATGGGTCTGACAATATGCACACCCAAATGCATGAAAAGCCCCATGGGGTTATCTCCTGCCGACTGGGGATTCACACAAATTTACAGCTTGTGATGCTGCAGAGGATTGGGAAAACGAAAGGTGTTGCAGAGGTCTGATGCTGTCCCGCTTGGAGGTATCACAGCGCTGAATCAGGCGCGGGCAGAACCAGTAGACATACAGTGACAGCAGCGATGACTAATGTGGTGGCAGCAGCACAGTTTTTGCACTGACCAAAGCAATAATCATGCAAGGACAGTATCAGTCATCACGCGATGGCAGAAGCAGAAAACTTGCGAAGACCAAAGCAATAAACATGCGAGGACAGCAGCAATAACCATACGATGCCAGACTTGCCATCGACCCAGCCATAATCGTGTAAGGACAGTAGCAGCAACTTCCCGACGCCAGCAGGCACAATTTTGCTATGACCGTAGTAGCACCACTCATGCAACGACAGAAGCAAATAAGTATCATGCTATGACAGCTTGATAAACATGCCATGACATCGGCAATATCCATGCAAAGACAGCAGCAAAAAACATGCAACAAAAGCAGCCATAACAGCAACAGTAATAATCCAATGACACCAGCCTTCATCACCGAACAACAGCAGCGCAATCATGCAATGACAGCACCCGTTATAATCTTACAATAGCTACAACACTCATGCAGTGCCGTCAGATCTTGTTGGTGCCCTCAGCAGCATCTCATCCCTTCAAGAGTGTTGCCACCAAAATAACATTTTGTGAGAAGCAAAACCAGGTATGCCACTCCACACAGGGCGAGCAAGGCAACAGTACGGTAAACAAAGCAGGACACAGTACACGATGGACACAGTACACAGTGCGCAAGCAGGCAACACATGAAAAAACACACATGATGCAAAAAACAATGGTACACGGTGCAGAGCATACAATGCAAAAGCACAGTCACGCACAGAAAGTTCCATGATAAACTTAAAAGGTGAAAGTTCCAATACAAATTTTAGAGCGTGCTTGCATACCGGCCTTGATAAAGTCTGCCACCCCAGCCAAGTCAAAACTCTGCAGCAGGGTGTCCCTCCTTGGCTGCGGCTCCTGAGCATCCCAGTCCTGAGCATCCCAAGTCGATCAGTTGATAGAATCCCTTCCCAGCTCAAGTTTGCATTCACACACAGCAATTGTGCACATGCCCCTATCGTCAGGAAATCCAAAATCCTCTCACAAAAGTTGCCATTATAACCCCCCAGCGCCCCAATGAAAGAAGCCCCAGAAAACACGCGCGTGCACACACACACACACACACACACACACACACACACACACACACACACACACAAAAACACCACACACACACACACACACACATAAACACACCACACACACACGTACACACACACGCGCACGCGCACTCACACAAACACGCGCGCGCACACACACACGCATGCACGCACACGTACACACACACGCATGCACGCACACGCACACACACACATAAACACCACACACACACACACACACACACACACACACACACACACACACACACACATGCACTCACATATGTACACGCACATCCACAAGGAGGGGGGAGACACGGCAGGGCCGGCAGAAGAGAGGCGTGCATAAGAAGCAATCAAAATAAGATAGGGAGGGGGGAAGACAGAGAAGGGGATGAACGGAGAGAGCGTAATTGGGAAAGTGCGAGAGGAAGAGGGGCAGGGGAAGGGAGAGAAACAAAGAGGAGTAGATGGGGCACTGTGTGTGGCTATATGTGTAGGGGGGGTGGGGGGGGGGGCAATGGGACAGGCCAACATGAAGAGTACGCCAAAAAACAGCAACAGCTTCGATGATATGATCTGGCAGCTTGCCAAAGCCAAAAAGTCACAAAGAGGTTTTGGCAAGGAGGACTGTCACGATTGCAACCCACTTGGTGGTCCCTGGAGGAATGCAAGCCCTAAACACCCTGCCCGAAAGCACTTGGGACACCAGGTGTGTCAGTATGTGGAGTGGGGGCCCCTGTGGCAGCAGTGGGCCAAAGTTGAGACAGGAAAAACCCGGGAAGCATGGTGGAAGTTGATGGCATTTTGAAGCTGCTGAAGATTTATCTCAAAATGCTGAGGGTGGTCCTCGTCGTCGTCCTCGTTGTCTTCGTCCTCTGTGCCATCAAAAGCAACGTCCTCCACAAACCCCAGTTCCTCGTCTGCAAGCTCGAGGAAATAGCTGTCGGCCCCTCCTTCAAAGGCTTCTTCACTTCCACTTGCCTCTGCCGCTTCGAGGACCTGAAAAGCAAGCTCCTATACCCCTCCCAAGTCACCATCAGCTTCCTCCTCTTCTCAGTGCCTTACCCCTCTCCCAAGTCACCAGATCAGCTTCCTCCTCTTCTCATTTCCTTACCCCTCTCCTCCACTCCACGGAGATGGACATGGGGGATGAGGGGGTTTGATCTTAAAGCCCTTACCCCTTCGAGCAACCTTCTCCTCATCTTGTTATAATACTGCAGGATTGTACTCGGCCTCTTCCTCATCCCACCCTACCTCTCCTTTTCTGCAAGACGTAGGATGGGGTTTCAGCTTCAGGCTCTGACGACCTAAGCTTCAGGGGTGTTGGTGCTACAGGTGATCACGGGCTACTCAAAGAACATGGGGAGCTAAGTCTGCGACCATCTGTGCTATCCTGATGACCACACTCCTCTGCTTGCCCGCCCCTGGCTGGAAAGACAACACTTCTTCTGCCAGAATATTTTCACCTGACATATATAAGAACCATAAATGCACTGGTCTGCAGCTGCAAACAGGCAGACGCACAAGGTAGGGCATCATAGCCTGCTCACCGGAGATAATTCGGTAATACGAGGATCGACATGATAAAATGCGTCATCTTCACCGTGTGATTCCATGTGGTGCAACTGTTAACTTTCTCTCGTTCCTGCACCCCTCGTGACTCAGTGTAAATGTTCTTGTTAACTGTGGCGCCGCACCGTTGACACAAACGTTGGTGAAGCCTCTCAATTTTCCAGTAATACCATATGAAACATGTATGGCGAGGTTAAAATCATAACGAACGCTACACTGCTTGCTGGTAAGCATCCATAATAAAGGCGTCGTGTGCGCTTCACGTCCTACCACCAAACATGTACGCTACACGCATACGATATTGAAGACTTCCGCTTTCGTCTGAGAAATTTGGAGCTTGCTTGTTCTGTAATGAAGCGGCGAGAACAGGTCACCCACGGAAGACATCACAACTAACATTGCAACACGAAGCTCTATCAAACCCCTGCAGCTGAGCAGGAAACTCCAAACGATAAAAAATGAACCTAGATGAGCAATGATCACTGCCACCGCGGAGAGAACGCCTAAAAGGCGGGCTTAACAGAACAAGAGGCGCAGGTGTTTTGTACTTCTCGCACCGTTGAGTCTTACAAAAGAAGGCATGACGGGCTACACGATGACTTCAGATTAACGATGATTTTCTCGCATCCTGCTGAACGTGCTTCTGTTCCTTGCAGCCCTGTCTAACCAACCGTGACCAGCGATCGGCGGACCACCAAGCAAATACGTCCTTTTCCGGTGCAAAGAGGCCATAACCGCCGTAAATATGACAATCACCTCGATCGCCCCTGTAGTTGGCGGGTGGGTACTTGCGTTTAAATTACCCTAGTCCGATCCCTATCGAGGAACCCTATCGAGGCGGTACTGCCGTACCGACTGACCATCCGTACCGTCGGCGACGGTACGGTACAAGTCCTGCCAAAAGGAAATCCCTGTCAGCAAATCTTGGATCTCGAAGTCAGAGCACTTCGATACTCAGCAGCACGAGCGTGCATCCCTGATTGTCT
>KV908349.1:584667-597167 GCA_002005505.1 Botryococcus braunii
TATAAGCTGTCCCTCCACCATTACCTCCCCCATTGACCATGTCTTTGACACATGGGGCGCTCAGTTTTCCGGATGGGGCCAGCCCCCGGGCGCTGGCTGGGCCCAACCCGTACACCATTGTGACTCGTGGGCAGTAATAATGGGCACCTCATTCGTTACCTAAAATCTACGGCACAGCAGATTGGCATGCTTGGGCCTTGTCAACAGTAGGTAACCATATAGAATAACATATGAACCCCTTGACAAAATGAGCAAAACACGCCGAAGCAACAGTCATGCAGTGTTGCAGTGTTAAAGACAGTTATGCGGTACGAAGAACAGAAGAGCACCCACCCAAACCCCCCCCCCCACACCCACACACACACACACACACACACACACACACACACACACACACACACACACACACGTGCCCCCATCCACCCCCACACCCACCCACTCCTACCGGCATGCAGGTGCACTTACGCTCGAGCTCCCTACTTCCGAGGGCGCGCTGTCTTTCTTCCCCTTCTGTGCCTTGTCTCAAACAAAAAGCCTCAAATCCTCCCCCCTTCCCCCCTCCCCCCCCGCCGGGCGGCCCCAGCCCCTTGTCCTACCAAATTTTTCCATCCGTCAGTGCACCCACTTTGGGTTGACATGCCTTGCCCAAGGCATAGGCTTCAAGGATGAACTGCGGCTTTATAGCCTGTTACTCTACAAGGCCAGGTCATCCATGCCCAAGCCCTTGGATGGTCCAAAAGCCATCTGTCTTGCTTCAGCGGAAGTACTAATGGACTTCCTCGAAGTAAGCCGACGACGAACAGTATTTTTGAAAACACATATGCATGCACATTGATGGTCTTGCAATGGAATGCCGCCCCGCTAATACTGGGCCAGCGTAAGTTATGCAGACCATTTTTTGAATCTACTCCGGCTTAAGGTTGGAGGTCGACCTCCATGCTCCAGCTGTTCAATTGCTTCGCAGGAACTCCAAATTTCAGAATTTCTCTTTTAAAACATGAAGTGATAAGCTGATACTTATGATAAATGCAATTGCTGATACTTATAATACCTGTATTTGCAATGATGATACTGCATTACATAATGATATTCATAAGAGTTACACCCCGTCCATGTGCAAACATGACCGTCCCACCACAGCCACCAGTACTAGTACTGTTCTCACCACCCCAGCACCGCTGCCACCAACGGGCCACGGTTGCCACGGACCACAATCTGCAAATGAGCAAATGTGTGTGTGTGTGTGTGTGTGTGTGTGTGTGTGTGTGTGTGTGTGTGTGTGTGTGTGTGTGTGTGTGTGTGTCTATGTGTGTGTGTCTGTGTGTGTGTGTGTGTGTGTGTGTGTGTGTGTGTGTGTGTGTGTGTGTGTGTGTGTGTGTGCACACACACACACACACACACACACACAGCACAACACAACACATTACAACAAACAAAACACAGCACGCAAAGCCACACACTACCCACGGAAACACACACACACACACACACACACACACACACATACACACACACACACACATATACAATGCACACAACAACACAACACATAACCATACCCATACACACACACACACATACACACACACACACACGCACACACACACACACACACACGCACACACACACACACACACACACACACACACACACACACACACACACACACACACACACACACACACACACACACACACACACAACCAACCCAATGAAATAAGGAAGAAACGAGTTCCAACAACAGAAACTAATGCCCGGCCAGGGGCCTGTATCTAAACGAGGTGAGAATAAGAGACGAGCAATACCTGGAACCCAAACCTCCCTACCAGTCAGCTGCAGACCGAAAGCGGCATAATCCTGGCGGGGGCATAGAGAAACCGTTAGTGGGAAAGGAGAGGGCAAGCGTGGGATGTCCTGTAGCGGATGGTACCTAAGGGCAAAAAACACAAACCACGTTAGTAAGGGAAGGCAAGTAAATAAGACACGAGCCCAACAGACGAAGCACGATCCCAACAGACGGAGGAGGGCCTAGCAAAGCACGAATTTCCCAAAAGCCCGACCGGCCTAAGAAAAATAAATTAGGCCGTAAAAACATACCTATGTCGGGGTCGGAAAACCCAAAACAATAAATACAAGGGCGCAGTCCGCAGCTAGTGTTAGAATGATGCGAACGAGTAAGGGTCCATCAAGAGAGAGTCAGCAGCGGAAAGACCAGAAGATTGACAGCCTGATCATATAAACTGAGAGTAGAAAGAGAAAGATAACCAGCAAAGCGTCTACGGCGAAGCGGCTGACATTAGGGAGGAAAGCCAGGGGACAGAAAGTGTTTGGCAACGAACGACACAATACCGTATTAAAAACGGTATTGTGATAGGCTTCACTAATTAGAAAATAATGCCAAACGTGGGGAGGAAAAGCAAGGGGAGGAGGCAATGGGGGACGGTTTGAGACGTCAATCACGCGCCCAAATGACGACCCAACCCCATGGGGCAACCAGGACAGGGGGTGGCCGGCAGCGGAGGCGGACGCGCATAGTCGCAGCCTAAGAGTGCCGAGCACGAGTGCGAGGAACCAACCATCTAAACACAGGGAAACGGCCGGGGCGACAAAAGAAGGAAACGACGAGAAATTGGATAAGTGGGGAAAGAGGGCGTGCGGGGGGGGACTAGGGGCGAGGGGAACGACACAAGCAGGGAAGGAGGGGGAGCGCTACAAACCCGGGGGGGGGGGGGGGGGGGGCGGGGGGAAAGAGAGCAGGGGAGATCCAAAACCAAAATAACACATCCAAAACGAAAATGAAATTGAAAGGTGCGACCCACGAGCCACCGACAATGCAAAAACACGGACAGAAATTGGCTAAGCAGGCGTCTTGAGTGTCGCGGACGTTCCCTTGATCTTTGAGCGCAAGAGGTTCCCCCCTTGACAACAGCTACGGCAGCCGGCTGCAGGACTGGTAGGCCCCGCCCAGGGGCGCGGGACCGCTGCTGGGGTCCCGCCCTCCTCCGTATCAGTACCCTGGCAATCGAATCTTGGAGTATAACAATTGACCCTCGTCCATTCATGAATTCCTTCGTCGTCTTTCATCTTCCACATTAGTGGTAGGCTTGGTGTCTGGTGTCGTTGCGCATGTTGAGTTGCCAGCCGGCAATAACGTCAACAATCACCGTCGACTCCTCGACTGCGGTCTTAAGCTCGAGTCACTGTCGGGTATTCGTGATCATTTTCCTCTTCCGACGTCAAAAGTGTCTGTCTCGGCCAAACTGCCTACTATTTATCCCTTACTAAGTATGTACATCGTGCGCCTACGTTGAATGTCAACAACTTGTGACTTCAGCTCCTCCTGCCTGCATCGCATCTGCAGCATCTTTGTGAACTTACCATTGCTAGCGTACAACGCACTGTATGAGAACGCAAATGGAGTCACCAGAACACATTAGCTTAATTATGAACTTGAGAGGATAAGCTCGAAAGACATGACATGTCCTGGGACTACTCCGCAAAAGTTCGAGGGGCCGTGGTGGCCGTCTGCTTCTTTTGCTCCTTGGCAAAGGTAAGCAAAGAGCTCTGGGACAAGACATCTGATTTCCTTGACATTATTTGAAAGGCTTCTAATTGACTTGTGAACATCAGCAGCAAATCTTTAGTCCTTGAAACATTCTTTTGCGAGGCGCCAAGTACTATTACTATTATTTTCGAGTTCCAACCTTAGATCGCCAACAAATTTTAATATCAACTATTCGCTCTAAGAGCAGTCGTAAAAGCAACGAAGGACAGTCTGAGGTCCCAGCAAGCTGCATACGTGCATTTGAACAAAAGTGCCAATTAATTAAAAAGTGTGAGGTACAGGGGTAGGGATTTCGGGGACTTTACAAGGCTTGAAGGGTACATCAAACAAGCTTCATGCTACACAGTGCCAACACTTGACCTAGCAGCAATTGTCAGTGAAGATTTGAAATTACTTAAAGGCCTTCAGTGTTTGTAGAAGCAGTCCAATAACCAATCCTAGGCAATCCTTGATCTTGAAGGCATCCTGTACATAGACTTCATCCTTTATAGCGGCAAATGGGGCTGGGTAGCAATTCTAGAAGCCAGAGTGGCTTATCTAAAGGAAGTTCAATTATAATGATGCAGTTTGGGCAATGCAGGAGGGGGATGCAAGGGCAATGCAATTTGTCATCATTGATGCAGGCAGCACAGGCTCAAGGATCCACATTTACCATGGCATGTCAGTCCTTGGAGGGTTGCCTATGATCATCCACCCTCATCCCCAATTGAAGCAGGAACCAGGACTTGCCTCCTATTCTGAGCGGCCTCAGGACGCAGGCCAATCCTTGGACCCTCTCATTAATTTCGCAGTCTCGCAGGTTTTCGAGCCCTTTCCTTTGTAATTATAGTCAGGGAAGATCATTGCAAGTTTCCTTACTAATCAGAAAAAAGTTGTCTCGATTTAGTTATTCTGCTATTGATGGCACGCGGGTGTGTGTGTGTGTGTGTGTGTGTGTGTGTGTGTGTGTGTGTGCTGTGTGTGTGTGTGTGTGTGTGTGTGTGTGTGTGTGTGTGTGCTGTGTGTGTGTGTGTGTGTGTGTGTGTGTGTGTGCGTGCCCGCGCGCGCCCGCGCGCGCCCGCGCGCGCTCGCGCGCGCGTGTGCGTTCGCAGGGGTGCGACGCGTGTGTAGGTGGGGCTCGGTCACGCTTTGGCGTGTGCACATCTTTCAAGCGTAGGGGTTCTGGGCACATGCTTCAAGTGCAGATGCATGGCTCCTTATGCTCATCTCTCTCACAAGCATCGGAGTTCAAAAAGTTGTTTTCCTCACAGGGCAGCTCAGCTTTGCGTGCCGTGAACGTCACAGTCACCCAATCCTGGCCCATAAAAGAAGAGGGACAGAAACAAGAGTAGGGACAATGTGAGAATGAGGAAGTTTGGGAACTTCTTAGGGCAAGAAGATGAAGGCTGGTCCTGGTACATGTGTGCTTGATGCGGATAAGAACTGGGTTTGGCATCATGAAAGCCCTCCTGGTGCTGCCCAATGGCCATCAAAGTCACTGAGACAACCTCGGTCAGACTCACAACTGAAGGGATAAAGACCGCAGGTAGAAATTGCTTGATGCAGGATGAATGATGGCCTGAAGCTTCGCGACATATATCTGTTTTGCATTCTCTTACACCTTCCTCTTCCCTGCCCCCGTCTCCCTCCTTCCCTTCCGTCTTGCTATTTTTGCCAGTTTGGATGATGGCCAAATAGGAGGTTTGCAATGGTGCTGGTCTGAAGTCTCTCCACAACCCCCCCCCCTCGGCCACCTGCTCTCCACCCCCCCCCCCCGCCGCGACTCTTCACTCCTCTCATTGCGTGTTGCTATCTCTGTCCAAACGAGCAGAGTCGCCTCGGCAAATTGCAGCACCGTAATAAGAAACGCCGGGAGCTCTTTCTTGTGGAGACCAAGCCAAGAAGTGGTTCCATCAGGGCCCACGCAGCCATGACTTGGGAGAGACCCAAAGCCTTGCAGGGTTGCTAAGGAGACAGAGGGATTGTGGGGTATGGAGACAAGGGAAGGCGGGGGGGGGGGGGTTGCAGGAGAGAGCGACGGAGGAAAAGGTCAGAAGGCCAGGAGAAAGCTGACATGGGAATGTAAAGGAAAAGCGGATGAGGCGGGTGCAGGGGTCGAAACTCAATTTAGGATGCGGAACATGACATTTCTCGTGCAGGCTTCCGTAAGAAAACATGTAAAATACAAGACCCTCCATTGATGATGGAGTGTCTCTGGTGCAGGGATCATGCCGAGGGGCATACCTGAGATTCCACTTTGTATTTGACATTGATTTGGGAGCGTTTACGTATCCAGAATCAAGCCGGGCCGGGTATTCCGGGGCCCTTTTGGATGGGTGTTTCGTTGTACTAAGAGTTATGTTTTGAGGAGTTTGCTGAAAGTTGAAGAGAAGACAATGGGGATGAGCAATGCTTGGGGGGTTGGGGCCCAGGTGCCGCAGGACGCCCTCTCTGCAACGCCAATCTTCTTGTTGGCAACAGCGGGGTTGCGCCTCTTGCAAGCCACAGCAGCTGACGCGCTCCTGGCTTCTTGTCGAAAGGCCCTCGCATCCTCTCCCTTTGCCTTCAATCCCGGGTGCGGAGCCTTCCTTCTCTGCTCTTTTTTCTCTTTGCCACAAGCTCATCCCCTTTGTCAGATTGGGTCGGTCAAATTGAAAATCGGTGTCCTAGCACCACGCAGGAGTGCGCTGGAAGCTCTTTTCCTTCTCAGTTGGCCTGTGTATACCCGTGCCTCGGGGGACTGGTGATCGGTTCTCAAACTTGCTGCTTAAGGCTTACTGTTCACTCTCCTAATCCCAGGAAAACTGTCGACAGCACTTGATGCTGTTCTATCATCCTCATCATATCATCATCATCACCATCACCACCAAAACTAACATCATCATCATCATGGATATAAGCATTTTCACATGTTTGAAAAGTCTTCATGTTTTGAACTTCTCCAGGCCACCTTAGGGTCAGATCTGCAAGGCAGGTGCGAGTGGTTGAGCCTTGCTGCGCAGGTGCTCTATCTGTCCTAGCAACGGCTGCGAATGGCCTTGTGCATGTCTGCATTCACTTTGTATGGGGCCGCACGGTGTTGAATCCACCCCCTATCTAGGGGGAGTACTGCATGAGATGGAAGAAAAGTAAAAAGTTGGGCAGGGGAAAGGATTGAATGGAAATGGAGGGGAAACATTGGTGGAGCCAATTTGGATAATGGTAGAAAGAAGTTGTTGTAGTCAAAGCGAAAACGGAGATAGCAGAGATGGAGGAGGGAGGGATGTGGAAGGGCATGGAACAGATCCAAAGGCGGGGGGGGGGGGGGAGACGAGGGGAGAGTAGAAGGAAAGGACTGGGCAGATGAAGGGTGAGGCGAAACAATGCAAGGAAAGGTGGTGCAATCACAGAAGTGGTGCGGATCTGGCAGTGCAGGTGGGTGAGGGTGATTGACGGATCTGAAGAGGGCATTTTTGCTTGGCTGGCTGCAAACCACGCAACAGGTGCCCTTTCTCACGCAGCAACTGGCAGAGCTTTGGGGCGTCGGGCGCTGCCAGCTGAACATTATTTTGGAGTTTTTGAGCTTGGGGGAGCGTCCATGCAGGTGCCACTTCGTGAAATGACTCCTCTCCTTTTCCGAAAGGAAATGTCAGAGTTTCTCCCCTTCATGTCTGTCCAACCCCTCATATCCATTGCATGATGCTGTAGCAGTCCGTCTGACACTGCCTCGCCCTGTTTATAGCCCCGACATTTGGAAGCGATGACAGACATATGGTTCTAGGTTGCGAGCCCCCCTCCACAAAAAGGAGGGAAAAGGGGGGGGGACCCCATGAAACAAAAAAACAACACACTTGCGCCACATTTGTGCTTTTCTATGAGACTGTCTCCAGGTGCAGGCAGTGCGGCTGCACGCTTTCCAGAGAAAGGGTTCTAGAAGGATTGGGCTTGCTCGAGTAAGCCGAATAAGGCTTTCGCCCAGATATTAGATATAATGATTCATAGTTGTGATTTTACGCAAGTAGCTGTAGGGGGCAGTAGCTTCAGCAGAGCAGCAGCAGCAGCAGCAGCAATTTTGGTTTTCGTGGCTGTGGTTGTGCTGGCGCTAGTGTAGTTTGCTTAGCATTAGTGGTAGTAGCAGCAGGGGTAGTAGCAGTCGTGGTAGCTGTAGTTTAGGTGGTAGTGCTAGCAGCAGCAGCAGCAGTAGTGATAGTAGTAGCGTTGGGAGTAGTAGCAGGAGGCTCAGCAGCAGCAGCAGGTGGAGGAGGAGGAATTGTGGTTGCAGCGGCAGGCCAGCCATAGCACTCGCAGTCCTTCTGGCATCTTGTTCCCTCCAGCTAATCCATCTGACTTTGTTCATGTTGAAGTGTAGGATTGAGGACTGCAATGTGATACACATGGGGTCCATGTGCCAGGTGACTTTCCACGTGAGCGATCCTGCAGCAGCACTTCACCCGGATGTGAAGCTTCTCAGGCTTCCAAACCTGGGCGTGGCAGTTTACACCCACAGCTTTTTGGGGTATGGCCAGGAGGCTGCGCAAGCTGAAACCCTAGCGCTGGCCCTCTCTTCTGGCCTGTTGAAGGACAAGCCCTCCGCGGAGCAGGGCTTAGGCAGAGGACAGGTAAGGGTGTATAATTGGTGCCTTAGGTTTGGACAACTTGGATCTCAAGGGGCAGCTTTACACTTATGCAGATGGTTAGCGGTTTCCAACCCTGCATAAGCCCAGCATATGCATGTACGCACACGCACACAAACACACACACACACACACACACACACACACACACACACACACACACAACACACCACGCGCACACACACACACACACACACACACACACACACACACACACACACACACACACACACACACATGGGCATGTGTGGGGCATTGCCAAACGCTTACGGCTGTGCACAACATTAGGGTATTCCTTCTCGAATGTTTGGTGGACAAGCCTTGGTGTTGTGCATGTGATTGTCAGTTGCAGCAGGGCATTACGTTTGCCAATTAAACAGAAACTGTGTGCTGGGGCGTAGAGTTCAAGCAAATGAGAGTGCGAGGCCTGCGTCCAAACACATGGCATTTTATGGCATTTAACTTCTTAAAGTACTGCATGATATTTGAATACACAGAGAAGGGGTGGGGGCGCCTTACTATAGATATATGAGTGCAGGTGGTGGATCCTTGCCTGCCCAGAGGATATTCGGGGAAGCATCCCAGGCAGGCCAGCATGAACGTAACCGGGGGCGGCATGTTCTCAACGTGCCGGAACATGGCCAGCAGTCTTATTCGCAGGGGCATAAAGCTCTGCACAGCTTTGCTCCACTGCTCTTCCGGGGAAGCTCTGCCCTTGGCCTTCTCAGGTACCTTGCTCTCCCCCCCCCCCCCTCCTCCGGCCACAGGACCCAAAAAAACAAATAGTAGTAATAATAACGACAACACAAGTTACCCACTTGTCTCTTCAGATTGGTTCTCCACTGGTGTTGGCCCCAAACAGAGGTGCTTCTCAAGGAAGGGAAGCGGAAGCATGAGTCTGAGAACATAAATCCAAAATAATCCGAGATGGGGAAGGAGTATTTGAGGGGTAGCAGTCACTGCTCAGTTTGTAATCTGTTTGTTGATCTGTTCCGCATGGCAAAGTTTCCCTTGGAAAATTTGTGCAGTCAATGGCCATTGCAGTCAGATGTGGCCGCTTTTTATGTGAAGATTCAAAAGGGTGCATGCGGCCGCCGCGTACGCCTCATGTGCCCTCGCAAATGGTCACGCGGGCACACACACACACACACACACACACACACACACACACACACACACACACACACACACACACACGCATGAGCACACACACACACGCGCGCGCACACACACACACACACACACACAGAGAGAGGGGGGGGGAGAGAGAGAGAGAGAGAGAGAGAGAGAGAGAGAGAGAGAGAGAGAGAGAGAGAGAGAGAGAGAGAGAGAAGGGGGGGGGAGAGGGAGAGGGAGAGACACACACAGAGGAGTGGGGGGTCCAAATACCTGTGGTTTTGAAACGGCAAGGGTTAGCGGGGAGGGGGAAGGGTAAGCAGCAGATAAGAAAAAGGGAGGAAGCTTTTGAGAGGTGGTGAGGGAGGTAGTGCGGGACTCTGCTGGTAGTCCGATGAAAGCAAAAACAGTTGGAGGAAGGGGCGCAAAAGTCGGAGCCCAGAGCCCATTTTGAAGACGCATGCAGCGCCAATTCTGCCTCCCTCCCACCCTCTTCGTCTGCAAGTGTCTCAACTTATCTTGCTTCCCTGTTATCCCTGCTACATGTGTGCATGCTGACCACACGCGCCCCGTCCCATCATCCAAACCTGCTCTATTGGCGTCAAACACACACACACACACACACACACACACACACACACACACACACACACACACACACACACACACACACACACACACGCACACGCACAGATAGACACATGGTTGGCCGCTTTTGGTTGAGAAGTCCTGCGAACCTTTTGGAAGGGTCCGGGAGCTTTGGATCGACTCAGCATTGGATTGAATAAACAGTGCACATTTCCTGATCTGAGGACGTGTGCACATCCTGGTCTGAAATGTTTGCCAAATCTGTGTCTGGTGTGCGGGCAGGGCACTGGATTGCGCTGGAAAATTTCCACCACACAGCGAGCTTCCTAGGGCTAGCGCGGGAGCCGACGCTGAGTGAGGTGGTGCAGGCAGGGGAGCGGCACTGTGCCTCCCCATTCCACTCGCTCCAGGCCGCTCATCCTGTGGGCCGCTCTGATCTCCTGCGGTACTGCTTCGGGTGGGATCCCACTGCATCGTGGCTGTCTGACCTACTGGCTCCCGAAGTGGGAGGGGAACAGTGGCAATGCCAAGTGAGAGGGGGCCTGGGGAGGGACAGAGAGTGGGAAAATGCTACTGTGCGTGCGCGCGCGCGCGCGCGCGTGTGTGTGTGTGTGTGTGTGTGTGTGTGTGTGTGTGTGTGTGTGTGTGTGTGTGTCTGTGTGTGTGTCTGTCTGTGTGTGTGTGTGTGTGTGTGTGTGTGTGTGTATGTGTGTGTGTGCGTGCATGCGTGCATGCGTATGTTGCGGGGGTGGGGAGAAGTGATGCGTAGGTCTCGACAGTGGAGAAGGGTTGGATGGGTGGGTGGATGGTTGTTGTTGAGAAAATGGCTGGAAGGGGGCCTGTTGCAGTTTCTTCAGGCTCCGAACCTTTTTTGTGACGGCATTTCTGGGTTTCCAAATCGCCAACATTCATATGGGGTTACGCTGCTTTCTACTCAACAATTTCTGTTGCCAGCACCTGCCTTACAAGAACTCCACGGAATACTCAGCACTTGACAAACCCCCCCCCCCCTCTTGGAAGGACAACAGCTGAAGGGCACCGCTGGAGCGTGTGAAGTCATTTTGAGTAATGCGGTTCTCTGTTGGAACCACCTCCCCTCCTCCCCACCTTGGGGGTGTGATGGTTGTTTGTGCGGGGTCTCCAAGAGAAGAAGCCCTTGCTAATGTGTCTGGGCTTCATTTCACAGCCATTAAGAGGTTGCTGGTGGCGTTGTTGGTGCAGGGCAGCTTACATTGTGGCCTTGCTGCATGATGGTTTTGGAGTGGGTATGGAGGATCGGCAGATTGCCTACACAGGGAAAGTGCAGAGCCCAGAGGGGGTGGAGATAAGCTTGGACTGGACCTTAGGTGCTGCTTCCCAGGCCCCCCTTCTTGCTGTCCAGGGACCCTGACAATGCAGTCTGTCATTGCAGCTTGCCCCCTGAAGCATATACAGGGCCTGCAGGGCCCGCCAAACAGAAACTCTTCTCAGCAAGTCCAGCAAATCCGCAAGCCCATTCTCCAGAAACTATTCTTAGAGTAAAGTGTGCATGAAATTGGTGTAGACTGAAAGCTGTGTGAGACTCCTCGTACTGAGGGACTGTGACTGGCGTGAGAGACTCTTTTCACTGTGAGACTGTCGTGTTTACGGGCACTGGGCTTGCTTTGAAACAATAAGTCTCAGTAGTTTCAGTCATGCTGCTGTACGGTCCCCCTCTCGTGGTACAGCTTTTTAAGCCCTCCGGCACACTGGAAATGCACGTCCTTCTGGCGTTTGACATGAGGGCACCCAATGTGGGTCAGAATGAGGGGGAGGGGGAAAGGGAGCTGGAGCATGGGGGTGGGTACGAGGGGGAGGGGGCAGGGGCGAAAGGAGGTGGAGCAGGTATGTCAAGGAGGAACCCCCCCCCCCCCACACACACACACACACACACACACACACACACACACGTCCTTTTTTTCGTTTTTATTTTTTTTCCTTTTCTAATTTTTGGGGGAGGGGGGAGGGGGAGGGGGGAATGGGAAGAAGAGAGGGAGGCTGGGGCAGGGAATGTGTGGTTAGGTTTTGAGATAGTGTGGGGCACATGTAGGAGCCGCTGTGATGCAGATGACGGGCCCGCACAACCGGAACAGTCTTCGACATGGGTTTTCCCTGCGCAAGCCCCTTGGAGGCTGGCCTGCCTTCTTTCTAATGCTGGTTGCCTCTCTTGCTGCTGCTCTGCTGCTGTACCTGCGGATCACCAGGTGCCCTCCAGACCTTGTCTTCCCTCTCCTTGAGAGGCTCATCACTCTGCAACAGAGAATGTATGAATGAATATCACAAACTGTAATGATGACTAGGTGTCCTCGGCCAACTAACTTCAAAGACTACTGCAGAAAAGAGCCAAGTTGCAGCACAACAAGGTCCGCAGTGGTGCTTTGCAGCGCAATATGTTGTTTGGGCTTTCCAATGTGCTCGGATGTGCTGTCTATTGGCAGAGAACTCGCCACAATGTTTTCTTTCGATGCTTGCTCGGCTGAAAGATTCTGTCTCGGCTCAGTTATCCGTTGTCTTGTTGTCTTCCGGGTCATTTTCTGGAGTGCCGTGTACTTTGAAGCCACGTGCTGCTACAGGCAACAAAACATCACTGTCCTCCATCCAGCCCGGGAATTGGGGTTGCA
>KV908349.1:599667-629667 GCA_002005505.1 Botryococcus braunii
TTGGATATATTAAATGACCAATCGTCATAAGGTTCATTTGAGAAGAGAAAACTAAGACTAGCAGGAGCGCCTGAAGTTGTGATCATATACATGACGATGTCCAAAAACCAAGAAATATAAACGCTGTTATGCTACTAAACATGGCTGGCATAAGCACGTCTGCACAACCTTAAAGGCACCTATCTCATGAAGCAACTCCTACTAAAGCACTGCGATCCTACGCATAAACACAACACAAAAGAACCCATACCACCGTGCCTGCATATATCTGCATGCTCGCCACAAAGGAGAGGCCTGGGAGGAGGGGAGGGGGAGGGAAAGCACGAGAGCAACATGTTCACTAGAAGAGCAAAACCAGGCAAGTATTTCAGCTCACGGAAAACAAGACATGGATGGGGCCGGGGATGTGGGATGTTTTGAAGATCATATCTCTCAAAGGTCTATCTCGGTACTACTATTATAATACTAATAGTACAAATTAGTGGGACAGGGACCCTCACCCCCCTTTCTATGCTTGATAGATTATAGAAAGCGACATAAATCCACCGCGATTGCCCAATGACATGGTGTTGCAATACGTAATCACTGCAGTTTGAATATGTCGGCAAGACAATAGAGGGGGGGGGACAAAAGGGGGGGGCGGAGTGATGAATGGGATGTGTAGGGAAGGGTACCCCACATGGGGGAGAATTGACAGCAAAAGCAGGGGAAGAAAAGGAGGGAGAGACGGAGGAAGAACAATAGGGAGGAAACCGATGGTTAAGGAGAGAGACGGGGGAGAATTCTTCGAAGGGGGGGGGGGAGGGGATGAAGGAGGGAGGTGTGGAACAGAGAGACACAACAGGATGTATAGGATGGGCATAGGCATCTGAAATTACGCCCTCTGCACTATGAAGCTAATACGTTAGCAGCAAACCATCCAGAACATTGCGGAGGGGAGACACATGCCACTCTCAGTGTCAGTCACCAGGAATTGAGACAGCACTCTTGCCAGGCAATCACGTATAGGTAAGCACGGGCAGTTGGCATCCCTCCCTCCACATGAGTTTCCTTTCATGGGATGACAACAACATGTCCTTCCTGTGGTGTGATCGAGCCGAGCCAAGTAACAAGCACGGGTTGTTGGGATCCCTCAACAGTTTTTTTTTTTTTTTTTTTTTTGGTGGGATCCTGGGTTAATATTTCTTTCATGTGATTAATGCGATTGTCAGCCGCACGGCCCCTACGGGGCAGCCCGGTCGTGAGTTGCCAATACAGGCTCCTTGCGTGGAACATCTTGGCGCAGAGAGCGGCTTGCCCAAGGAGCTGACCAAGACTTCGCGCTGGCATTTTTCGCGACCAGGGTCGGAGGCAAAAGCGCTCTGGCCCTTTATTTTAATTCATGTAGAACTTAGACAGGGCAGCCCCTTGGTGGTGGTGTGCCCTTGAAAGGATTTTGCATAAGCCAGTTCCAATGGAGAGGGACCGTCAACAAGTCGGAGACTGGGAAGTTTGTCAAGAGATTGGGCGAGGAGCCTATGCTACAGTGTATCGTGGCCGCAATGTTAGGAGCGGACAGGAGGTAGCTGTGAAGGAAATCAATACTTCAAGGCTGAGCAAGAAGTTGAAGCAAAGCCTCGAAAGCGAAGTCAGTATTCTGCGAAAAGTTAAGCATGAGAACATCGTTCAGCTTCATGATGTTTTGGAGGTTCGTTCCCATGCTATCTGTACGCTTCAAACTTTGTCGGACAGTCGCCAGAGAGCCTTCTCCCTTGCAGTCTGTGTCAATCATGTTATCCGGTTGTCGATCCTTTCTGCCGAACATGTCCATACAAAAATTTAAGTCTCTGCTGGATGGGACCGGGCAACACACGGAGGAAATTGTTGATATTTGCTAAGCCGATCTGTCTTATGCAAGCACCTGGCGGAGCTTGTTGCACTGTGGTTTTGTCTCGAGTACCTAGTATATTTGGTTTCTTCGTGGTAACCAGATTCTGGGTGGGAAATTGGCTAGGTGATGCTTCAAAACAGGATATTCCTCTCGCAGTACATAGCTCCACTGTCCTTGTGGTGTGCCATTCCGTTTAGGCTTGGATCTGTTGCCATCAACAAATCTCGCTGGCTCGACTAACGATGATACCTGCTTGGGTTTTATTTTAAAAAAGAATTTGTCAACTTGAGAAGTGCCCGTGTTGAAATGTTACTTTCAGTGATACTAACGAAATCTTTTACGTACTGACAATGCACAGGATGAAGTGGATTGAAATACCTACTCTATTTCAGCAGATTCAGAAGAACCTGGGTCAAGGGGCTTGGGAATGGGGTAACCATCAACCATAGAGCGGTTTTATTTATGTCGGTCCAGGTTTACATGTGCAACTCAATTCAATAGTGTGAATGGAATCTCTACTGTGTTGTACAGTCAAATGGGAAGATGTACCTCATCATGGAGTTCTGTGCGGGTGGAGATCTGGCTGCGTACATCCGTGAGCACACGGAAGGCCAGCACCAATCTAGCTACGGGATTCCTGAGGCCACTGCCCAGGCCTTTATGCGACAGCTGGCAGCAGGATTGCATGCGATGTGGGAAAGGAGCCTTGTTCATGTAAGTATCCTTTTTGGTATAGCTTCTGCCTTGTACTTATTCTTGGCCAAAATGACAAAGCCTAGCACCATGGGGCTGTGTTGAACAAGGAGAAATCGATTCGAGGTAACCCAGCATATGAAAACAATTTGTCAGTTGTCTGATATATTTCAGACGAATGAGGAGGAAATCCCTGCAGCGGAGAAAGCATCTTGGCCATTGGAACAGTGCGGTTGGGAACAAGAGGTTGCTTGTTTTCTCCCTCAATTTTGTTTGGTACTCCCAAAGATGTCGTCAGGGTACACTTACAAAAAGCGATTGGAAAGGTGATGACCGCCTCAAACTTCGGGGGTGGGGGGAATTGTGAATATGATGCTGGTACCCTCCTGGACCGTAAAAGCAAAGCTTCGCTCAGTGTGGGGTACCTCAGTATGGCAAGGAGTGCGGCTTCTGGTGAAATGTAAGTTCTAAATGCTCCTGTGCATCATTTTGCACAGAGGGATCTTAAGCCGCAGAACCTCTTGTTGTCATGCGAAGGACCTGCAGCTGTTTTAAAGATAGCAGATTTTGGGTTTGCTCGACACCTGCAGCCCCAGCTGATGGCTGCAACGATGTGTGGTTCTCCCCTCTACATGGCTCCGGAGATCTTGCAACAACGGCAGTATGACTCTAAGGCTGACCTTTGGAGCGTTGGTGTCATTCTATATGAGCTGGTGCGGCACACCTCATGTGTTGGTCGTTGAGCTCTTGCTTGTGCTATTTGGAGGAAAGCTTATCAGATGGTGGACGGGATAGAAGAAGAGTAGAAGTGGACTGACAATATCTTCTTGATTGTTGTGCGTCACACGTCCGGCCCCACTCAACATGGAAAACTTTTTGTTTGCCACTGTAGGTAATATTGGCTTTTTCTTTGGCATTGTTTTGGATGGTGTTGGCTTTAACACGTGCACAAATGGGCATGGTATACTAGAAAATTTTGTGAGGACCAAATGTGTGTGTTTAACTGCATAACAGTATGCTTCCTCCGTTCGTCAGGCAAGGTTGGTGTTGTGCGTCAAAACAGTTTCAGCCTGAAGAATGCCGTGCTTTTTGGGCAAAACGGTTTAACACAGGATGTCCTGAGCCTGTCCTTGGCAACACAATCTGTGTTCCACTTTGTTGCCGCACGAAATGGAGCCTGAAAGGCACTTCTGCACTTTTCATGACGATTGCAGAAGCATGTGTTCGTTGGGAGGTGGTGAGGATTTAAGGTACACATGCGGATGGGTTGGCAGCTCCATTCAGTATATGTTGATATGGATGATGGAATTTGGGCCTATAGATGTGGGGTTTGACAAAGGGACGTTGCTTTAGAGGTCTGTAAACAGTAAGTAACAGCCATGTAAGTGAAGAATTTCACTATGCAGCAGAGGACGCCTAAGTTGTATACTGATGCCAGATAAGGGTCCACATTACGGGGGTTCCTGGCACCTGCTTGCAGGAACACAAGAATACTGTTTCTCGCAGTCTTGCCACGCACGTTTTGCAAGGGTTTGCTCCTGTCCACTTGTAGGAAAGTGTTTTGAGTATGGAGAGGTACTGATTATTGGGGTTTGGGCCTCTGCAGCTTGTTGGACGGCCACCCTTCAACGCTGGAAATCACTACCACCTGATCCGCCAAATACAATTTCAGGAGGCTAAGATTCCGGACGGCCTGGCCTCCTCGGTCTCAGAGCCTTGCGTGCAACTCATGTTGGGCCTCTTAAAGAAGAATCCCTTTGAGCGTATGTCATTTGAGGAGTTCTTCAACCATCCGTTCTTGCTCCCCTCAAGCAGTTCAGCTCTTTCATATCGTGCGGGCTTGGCCCCCTGCCAAAGCGAGTCCTCCACATCATCAATGTCCAGTACACATTCGACCCACATGGCGCGGGACCGCATTTTTGGCCCTTTGGCTCCCGAGGTACCAGTCTCCCGCTTCCCCTTGCCATCAGCAGGGGTGCGGGAAATTCCTGGTCTCTCGCAGCTTCCTGCAGGGGAGCACCTCGCTTTTGCAGTCGACGAGTGGTCGGGGCCCTCCCATGGACGAACAGGAGATGAGTCCAGTAACGCTAATACCAGGCCGCCAGTGAGCCGTTTGCGGCCCACATTGGTGTCCATGCCTGGCTCCCGCTTTGCTCATTTGGCTGGGCCACCTTTGCCGCAGTTCGCACAGGGTATGGGTCCTGTCATGTTCCATATCTCCCGCCATACACCAACAGTACTGTCTTGCCAACCCTCCGTCGCCAACGGGCATGTGCACACCCCCTTCGCACCCCGCCCCCCGGGGCATGCACGCACACGCACACACACGCGCGCCATGTGGTGATATGTAAAATTGTTTTTTGTAGCGTGCTAGTCTGTGGGGTCATTTAAGGGGGGCTACCATGGTGTTGGTATATGTGTACCGCCAAGTGTCGGCGGGTAAAGGTAGCTTCCTTTGATTTGCATTACTGGTTGTGGTACCTAGTATTTTGATCATCAACATTTGCACCTGGCCTGTTCCATTGATCAAATGTCGTGAGTCACCTACGAGGTGACACCCTGACTTTATGGAATTGCCTCCATGTATTGAAGTACTTATATGGGTAACTTGAAGCCTCAATGTACATCTCGTGATGCCAAAGTACTAGTTGGAGCACATTGAGGGGTTAAATGGAAGGGGTTCTAATGTCTGCAAGAAACATCTTTGCATCTAAGTAAGCCGATTTTGTCCTCATATCTTGTTCCTTTTTACTAACTGCGCACCCCCCGCCCCGGGGGTTTTTTTTTTTTTTTTTTTTTTTTTTTTTTTTGGGGGGGGGGGGGGATTCTGTGCCCATTGTCCACACCTACCCTTCTTCCCAAGATTCCGCCAACACTTTCGAGTGGGTTGGGGCCCGCTGCCACCTAGAGAAGGGGGTTTCGTCATTTGAGCATTTTTTGTCTGGTTCTCGTGTTGTCTCATGAGCATACTGGGCCGTTCAACAGGAGCGCGTTTGACGGACCGGGCAACCAGCCTGCCCACTCGTCTTCCCCCACCACAAGCAGATGAAGAAGAAGAGGATTATGTCTTCATCAGCCGCGAAGCTGCGTCCTCGGTGTCATCCCATGGGAGGTAGGTTTGGAAAGACAGAGCCATTTGTGTAGTGATTTTCGTTGCTCTGCCCAGCTGGTTCCGTGGTTCCTTTGCAAATGGTGCTGGAGTGAAATGTGCGATTGTTTGTGAAGTTCAAAGTTTGTCTCGAGTACCGCCGACGTCCAAGTCATCATGGGACACTCCCATAGAAGAGTGCCCGAGAGGGACAGGGGGGGGGGGGAGTGACGCAGGGGAGAGGTAGGGGGGGGCAGCGGAGAGGTAGGGGTTGAGATGAAGTGCGGTTGGGAAGTGAAGAGCACAGTCCTACCTAATTCATGGCTATATAGTCAGCAGCAAGGCTCACTGGGGGTTGGATTGCAGTTCTCTCCGAAGCAGCAGCAACTCACTGGGAAATTCTGGAGCCAGCACGGGACAAGGTCGGGGCCACCCACCAAGGGCACCGCCTTCCTCCCATGGGGTAAGTGCTGGAGGATCTAGGGTGACCTCTGGTCCCTCAGCCCTTCCGCCGCCAGCGCCGGTCTCGTCTGGTTCCTCGCAGCCCTCATTATCCTCGTTTACCGCCCCATTGTTCCCGCGCTCCCAGACCTTGCCCCCGCGCATGCCAGTTCCAGATCCAGCGGCTGTGGCTGCGGCTTTCAATGTAGCCAGCGGCCTGAGCTGGGCGGCGGCGGGAGGAGTGGACCGTTTGGAGGGCTTGCGCCAGGTGAGTGCACCTGTACTTTTCCCCTCAGAACGTTTTGCCGCACAGTCAGGGGGATTGTGTGCTGCAAATTTGCACCCCTGTGTCTCCTTCATCTCAAATATGTTAAACTGTATAGACCCCTTCTTTGCCTGATCTGGGCTTTTGTCTGTGGTATGACTTGATGGATATTGAGCACAAGCTGTTCCCTTCTGCACCCTCCAAAAAACTCTCTCTCTCTCTCTCTCTCTCTCTCTCTCTCTCTCTCTCTCTCTCTCTCTCTCTCTCTCTCTCTCTCTCTCTCTCTCTCTCTCTCTCTCTCTCTCTCTCTCTCTCTCTCTCTCTCCCCCCCCCCCCAACACACACACACCCCCGCTTTCCCCCTCCCTCTCTCATCCCCTCTGCTCCCCTCAGAGGGGGGGGGGGGAGCGTGCGTGTGTCGTGTCATATTGTGTTGTTCCCGCCCCAGGGAGTGGAGTTGGGGCCCCTCTCTTTCTTCCTTGCTTTCTTTCATTCAGGGGGGTTGATGGCTTGCCTGCAGGTGTGCCATGCAATGGAATCTTTGGCACTCGGTGCAGCGCCCGGCCCCGCGGGAGCTCGTGCTGCACTGGCGCTCCGTGTGATGTCACTGCAGGTTCTCCAAGTTGCTTTGGACGAAAGTGGAGGTCCTCACGCTCCCGGTCTCCATGGGCAGCACCCGATCTTGAACGACATGCGCATAATCACTGGCCGTGCTGAGCAGGTGAGGGGTTTGCCCACCACCTGTACGGCTGCTCGTGCTCAGCAGTTATGCCTCCTGCCTCGGCTATCCATGTGTGCATATCGTGTTAAATTATGCAGACTTTCGAGACTAGGTTGTGGAGCAGACAGCTCCATGCATAAGATGGGGTTCAGACACACTTTCCCATGCATCTGATCTACACATTGGTGAGAGGAGAGAGGCTTATGTTCGATTCGCTGGGCTGCTCAAGTGGCTTATAAGAGAGTGACAATGGATTGCTCTACAGGTGGTGCTGCAGATTGGAAGTAACCCTGCGGGGGACCTGCCTGACGTCTGGGAACTGGTTTACCGAGGCGCCCTGGGATTGGCTCAAGATGCCGGCGCCAAGGAGTGCCTCGGAGACTTTGGGTCAAGCCGGAAGCTTTACACACGGGTACATACTAGCCCTATCTTGTGTGTGTGTGTGTGTGTGTGTGTGTGTGTGTGTGTGTGTGTGTGTGTGTGTGTGTGTGAGAGAGAGAGAGAGAGAGAGAGAGAGAGAGAGAGAGAGAGGAGGGGGGGGGAGGGGGGAGAGCGGGCGCGTGCGCAAGCCCGTGCCCCCCCCCCCCCCAAAAAAAAGCACACACACAAACACAGGGCCTCAATGTTCACAGGTGAGCGGGCTTTAGCATGATTGGATGTGTCTGTGGCTCCACTGTGAAGTATCTGTCTGAGGCAGGATTGGGTGAGTGCCCTCCCCTCCCCCCTCGGCGGGCTGCCCCCGGGGGGGGGGTGTTTAGAAGGCGGCCGGCACCCGGGGGGGGGGGGGGCGGGGGGCCAGGGGAGGGCCTCAGGTGGAAATTGATTTCCCCAAAAGGGGAGGCTTTAGGGGCAAGAAGAGGGAAGGGGGGGGGGGGCAAGGAATGTATTTGAGAGGCGTTGGAAGGGGCCAGGAGGACGGGCCGCACGCCCGTCCTCCTGGCCCCTTCCAACGCCTCTCAAATACATTGTGCAAATTCTGAAACTTCCATCTTGTGCAGGCTGGAGCTCTGCTGTACTTCATGTTGGCAGAGGCACCTAATCTGAAGTTGGTGCCTTCTTTGGACCTTCGTGCCGATGAGCGTCTGCGTCTGCACCACTATACAACACAGATTCGCTTGCGGCATGCCTGTTGCACTGCAATCATCGAGGCTGCATCCTCTGCCAATGCCCCCATGACAGCTGCGGTTGGAGCTGCAATCTCAGCAGCTTCAACACCACGACCGTCATTGTCCCCTACCTGAAGATGACTTGGTGCCCCCCCTCCACAAAGGGACATCCTTGCCCTAATTGGCAAAAGGCCCAAAGATTGAAAAGGAGAGTAGGGAACCCTGCAGTGTAGGGAAGTGGTAACTGAAGAATGTGTCATTATGTTTGTACCATTGTATGCGACTGGGTTTTGCAAATGGAGCTCAGTTGCGTGTTTCAAAGGACCCTGAATTTTGATGGAGAGTTCTCTGGGCGTGCAAGTGACAGCTTTTTGGGTGCAGTGTTGGCAATTGAGAAGTCCGATATATATTATCTCTTCGCGACAAGCTCTTGCAGTGTGTTTCAGATTGTGTCCCCTTTTGTTACAGTTTTGAGTTTTGGTTGCTTATGTACTATACTGTGGTTCTGTTTCACACGTTAATGAGGTCGCTTGTAAATATGTGTCTGAAATTAGTGAGTTGATGTTCAGCGTGCTGGGCGCTCTTTGCCTTTTGGATTTCCTTTTTAGTCTTTAGGCCTTGTGTATCGGACTCCCTGTCAGGTGCCGGTGCCATGGCTGGTTTCAATAGGACCAAAAAGTTGATATTGATGAAGGCGTCAGTGCTGATGAGAGGGCATACTCATCAGGGAGGATTAAAGCATAGTGGTTCTAGGACCAAAACTTGTAAATTGGCATGGGTATGCCGAGACCTTTGCAGTTGTTCGGCATGAGCTGAACCTTGGCAAGGGAGTTCCGGTCCCCTGTGTGTATCAACTGTGAGGAGCCAGCAGTGCTGTTGTACGAGGAAACAGCTGGTCTGAGAAGTCATGGGTGCTGAGGAGCCGACATGTACGTGTATTATTGTGCACCCAGCTTGTTTGTTTAGGAGTGGCTGTAAGCCTGAGCGAGTCCACGCCTAATGTACAAATTCTCGGTTGTTGAGTCTGTCAAGGAGAGTAAGGAAGAAAAGGGATGAAGGACCACATGGTTCCACCCTTCGTTTGATGCTGTTGGGTGGCAGGCTCCTTAAGACATGGTTTGAGTTGATGACAACAAACTGATCATATGACGCAAACTTTAATTGACTATTGTCTGGAGTGTCGTTTTACTATCTGAACACATGCACGAGCTGTGCAAGAACCAGTTTCGCCAGATAGCTCCGCTGATGCGAGCTTATATTGGCAGACGCACATGTAGTGGAGGTAAAGTGATCTTCCGTTTTCAACTGCATCAGCGTCCTGCATGCAGACTGTGCGCACAAGTCTCAAGAGGGACTCTCACTCCACTTCGAGACTTAATATGCACGGTGCCTCATCGGGAAGGCCCAGAACATGCTTGGAAGTTATGGTTTCACGGTGACGTGGTGATGTAATGAAGTGCGCTCAGAACTTGCCGACCTGCTAGTTGCAGAGGATGGGAGATCTTGAGAGGGTGCAGGCTTCGAAGTGTTGCTCTAATGCGCAGTCTGGCTTTCAAACCTGGGAGCGGTACTGAATAACGCACAACGGATCCCATCCACACGAGCGTTCAGCGGCTTGACCCCATTAAACCTCCTGCGGCAGATGGTAGTCAATAGATATCTAGGGGACTTGGCATTTAACCAGGCACGAAGTGCAAAAGCGTCAAAGAATTGAGTCCTTCTTGACTGCTGTACCTGCTGCTGCTGTCCAGCCTCGGGAGGTTTGGTGCTAAACGGTGTAAAGTAAGTCCAGAATCCTTGCATTTACATGAAATGTCTTGTTTTTGAATGGCGCAAAACGTACCATGAATATACTGGCCAACCGAAGACTTCTAAGTTCCCCCCTCTATACTGGTAGTTGCTGTAATGACATTGGTTGTGATATATACGATAATCCACTCCAAAAGAAAAGCGATATACACACAGAAAAGGTCAGCGCAACATCCAGATTGCCAGTCTGGGCGAACCCGTACGATCCTGAGTACAGCTACGATTCACGTTTGTTATGCCTCTAAAAATGCAGAGGCAAGCTTTGCTTTGCCAAGGGTAAAGGAGACAAAGAGGATAGGCTTCATTCTTTCTTCTTAAGAGAAAGAAGGAACACAGGCTCCACATCCCCCTTCATAAAACGGAAAAAAGGCAGGTTTCCAGCCCTTGCCGAGTGAGCACTGCTGAGCAGTTGTGGACAAAGCAGAAACCAAGGCTAACATTGATTCTTAAAACCTTTGCAACAGGCAAAACGACAGACGAATGCTGATATATCTGCAACAGCATACAACGAAGGTCCCGTCCGTCCATTCTGTAGAGACGCTCTAGTAGAGGGTGCTTACGGTGGTAAAACAATGCCAACTGTGAACAAGAGGGGGAATGCGACACGAAGCATACATTGACGAAGAGTGGGACAACACAGGACGCGAAGATTGCCTGCCTGAGGCACACAATTGGCTGAGACGCTGCACACATATGTGCATGTGCAGGAGATCTGACACAGGGCATGGAAATGTGGGACGGTGCTCAATACTGGCTGCCGGAATGCCTGTGTGTGTGACAAGGATGCAATGGTAGGGAACTGGCGCCAGAGATAAATCTATTATTCTTCACATTTCTTCTTTTCATTACCATATGTGGTGTAATTTATTTAAACCCCAGCCAAACCCTGAGACTGATACATTTCATTTTTTCCGTTAAACCCAGAAGAACAGCCTCGGGTCAAAAAGCACAAAAATGACTGAATGCGCGGCGAGACGTTGGCAGGGCTACACACTCTTAATGATTGGGGTACATTTGGGCAGGTTCAGAGGGTGAAGCTGTACAACTTTGCCCAAATGTGAGCCGACCGAGGTGCCCACGTGTGGTGTAACACTGTGTGCATGTCGTGTGTGCGGTGTCGTTAATCCAAGCATATTTTCCTAAGGCGTTACAGTCGATTGGATGGCTGAAGTTAACGCCAACGGGACAGGGCTGGCCAACCTGGGTAACTCCGGGGTTGACACACCTAGAAAACGATCACCACGAGCCGGTCAGGCATAAATGTATCCTTGAGGAACAGTCGAACAGCTCGCTGCATCAATATATCCTGTATCGCGGCCATGCTCAACTGCTGATGTAAGACAGGCGTGGGTACTCAAATTTTCCTTGCACATCATGGTATAACAAGTGTCGATAATGAACGCATGCATTATGAACGCAGCTCCAAACGGATCTGCACAGAGGAACGTGCTTGGAAGCAGCATGTGTAGCGGCAGACAGCAATGGACAAAAAGGATTTGGCATGGGCTTAGGAAATACGCGTGTTACCTGGAATGGTAAAAGTGGACACGTGGGCACATGGCTTATGGCTTACAGATACCTGGCATGTTTTTCGATTTGATCGAGTCTCAACGCGTGTGGTAGTGGTGGTTTGAGGAAGTCATCGCTAGTATGATCCTGTGCGTAAATGGGTTTGAGGGGCCGATAAGATTTCAAACATCATGCATGACGTTGGGGGTCTCAAAGAAATTCTGCGGAGTAAGATCTGGGAAGCAGCGGAAATGGAAAACATAATGACAATATGTCGATTGCCCGAATTGCAGCATTGCCGGCAACAGTGTGGGTACTGCCCAAACAAATGATTCCTGGCAAAATCCTCATATATATACGTGTTGGCTACAGGGGATGGGTGCATGAAATATCTTGTTGACGAAAAAACACAAAAATTCCCCATACAAAATTTGAGATTCGACTGTGTAAAGAGTAGGCGTAGATGTTGACTCCAAGAAAACAGGCTGCCAGTCAGAATGCTCACGACAAGAACTGGCATAAAGCAGAGAGTGCTGCCACAGTGGGAAAATCCCTACACTTGCCATCCGTAAGCTGATGAAGCTGAAAGAAATATGAACCAGCGGGAGTTCAAGCCCGCAACAGGAACCAAAACGCACTACGTCATACACGCATATGACCCAGCAGACTCACTGCAGTTCGACAGTGAGTGTAATTATCGGCCCAATGCGTACACCTGTATCAGCTGGATGCTGACACCCCAATAATGTGACACCCCAAAATAATCAAAGAAGCAATGTACGTTTATGATAACATCCGGAGCATACTATATAACCCTGTACATGTTATGATAGTACACGTGTACCGTTCTCTCAAAAAACAGTCGATCAGCCGGCTACGACCAGGCACCCGCATCACACGTGGGTACTTCCTCCCTCCAACGGAGTACAAAGCCACAGTCAGACCCTGAGCCTTCGAAACTGACTCAGAGGCCTTGTACACATGTGCTTCATCTGCACAAGAGGCATTTAAATAAATGCCCGAACCGCACACCATGCAACCGCCCCTAGATTCCACGTTACATGTAGGCACGTGGAATCTAGGGGCCATTGACAAAACGTGACGGTGAAAACCGGCTGGGAACATGCTTAAGGAGGGATTGTCAGTGTGACATAGCCCACTCAATTGGACGCAGAGCATCTGCGCCGTGAGAAAATTTGCATTCCAAGCAAAACCATGACGCTTACTTGGTCTACGGCTGCTTGCTGCAAACTTTCACCGTCCTCGAAAGGTCGGGCCAAAGAAAGGCGGCCCCGAAGAGGGAACAGCGACCCAATTCGTGTGTTGAGCCCATTTATCTGGCAGTGCGCCCCAGATATCCCTCTCGTGACGGTATGCCCCCGACCCAGATGGTACAACGGAGCTGCCTCGTTTTCATAACTACAGTACAATTCCCACCGGCCTAAGCCCTGTGCAATGAAATTGCAACAAAATTCCTAGTGACACGGGGCGTGACCAAAGGCTCTACATTCTTTCAGACGCATGTTGAACTTGAAATGTGGAAACCCACATGGCACGCGACAGCCGATGTGCTTGAACATGAGAAGATGCTTGCAATGCACCCTTTAGAAGGTAATTACCACCCTTGCACAGTGAGGACAACATCGCAACCTCAAGCAACACTAAGATGAAGCGAACACTAAGAAACAAAAAGCGGGGGGGGGGGGGGTGGGACAGAGAAGAGGGGATGGAGGTGGTGGTCAAACACAATAGAAACCTGTTCATAGGATCGGTTTTGGAAAAACCGATCCTACACACAAATGACGGTATGGAGCAGGCCACAAGGCCCCAAACGAGATATCCACGCACACGCCAAAACCACACAACAGAGACACACGCCAAGACCACCCAACAGATGGCTTGCGCCTCCCTTCCCCGGAATTCCCAAAACTAATGCTTCACACACAAGACCACGGATAAAAACCTCCAGTGCGTGGTTTAATAAGTATCCACACCCAGAATCATGCATCCCTGGCCTAGACGAGACCCCTATAAGGGTGGCAGGTGTGATTGACACGCAGGAAGCCACTTAATAAGGGAACGTTCCCATAACAGCAGCAGTTGTCCTGTCATCGGCCTTGAAGAAAAGGAGGCCAATGGCGTGCCTCGACGACAATCAGACATACATACATAGGCTGCTTGTTCTAAAGTTTCAAGTGTACTTCAATTGAATCCTACCTCTCATCTTGCTTGCGTCTCTCGCCAAAAGCCTCCTAGCGATCTTGGGAGCGTGTCCGCACAAGCCTTCGTTACAAAAACTCGCCACACTCCCAGTGTATGAACCAGTCACCGCATTCCCAGTGTGGGGCAAAAAGCTGCGAGCTGTTCATGCGCCACAAGGAGTCCAGGGCGTTGTCTTAACCCCTCTAGCGCTATTGCAGACAGCGACTGAGGTTCAATTGCCTTGCAGCACAACATGCCCTGCTAACTCTACACGAGCTAGCCAAAGAATGACACAGCAAAGAATTGCCAAGTAGGGCCCTACTTAAACGGACTTCGACCGACTTCCACACAAGCTTCGACCGACTTCCACATGAACTTTGACCAACTTCCAAAGAACAGGCCTCCAGGCCATCAGAGAAACACATCCTCTCCATTCCCTCAGTCAGATCTGACTCGGTTTGGCGCTGAAAAGCCGTGCCGTTTTGAGAAAACGGTTTATGTGCGCGTGCACGTGCCATTTTCTTGGGAAGGAGATGCTCTACGATGGGAGATGTTTCATCACCAGAGGTGGCAGACAAATGGATGCCTTTGTGGCCTCTGTGGCCTGAACAATAAAGAGTGCTGGGTCATGCACACTTCACACTTGTTCTTAAGTATTTACTTTGTAGGGCCCTACTTCAGCTAAATACTTAGCCTAACTTCGAACAACTTTTAAAGAACAGGACTCCGGGCCATGAGAGGAACACATCCTGTTCCCTCCCTAAGTCAGACTTGACTGCATCTGGCGCAGAAAAGCCGCGCCGTTTAGTTGGGAAGAAGATGCTCTTCAATGGAAGATGCTTCCCCAGCAGAAGTGGGAGGCCAATGGATGCCTTTGTGCCCTCTGTGGCCCGAATGATACAGTGTGCAATATGTACCACACTTTACACTTTTTCAAATACACACACAACACTCATACATACAACTAACATATCTTGACAAAGGCTCCTAACAAGCTCCAAAGTAGGGTTTGCAATCATGCTGTCCCCAGAGCATGATTGCAAACCATTGCAACAAGCATGGCAGGCGGATCAGTGTTCTGTTGGTCGGAAATCACTATCGAAATCCGTTGCATGCTTTTTTCAGCTCGTCCTTCGCCTCGCTTTCAAAACTCTGATGATAGACGGAGGCATTGGACAGATGATTACGTCTGAGCCATACACACTCGGGGGGGGGGGTGTTTTTCGTCCCAAAATAATTTGGAAGCGACTACGAGTGCCCTGTTTCCAGGGGAGGGAAGAAAAGGGGAAAACAAGTTATGACTTGCGACAATTTGCTCAGAAGAGGACACATAAATTTGCACATCCCATCTGAAACTCTGTGGTAAATGCACCTGGGAATCTGCGAAACCCTATCAGAGCAGGCTGAAATTTCAATATGACTGGGCCGCAGGACAGGGCAGGTCAGGAAGGGAAACCACATTCGGTCCGCCCAGGAGCAGCCATGCTGTACAGGCGGCCTTAGCCCCTTCCACAGGAGGGCGGCAAGCAGCCGCAAACTCACTCTGATATATCCACGGTTCCGTTCCTCCTCATCGTCAACAGGGTCCTAGCCGTTATACTCCCGGAAATGAGCTGGGTCACCAATGTACCTGTTATCCTCCACATCTCCCGACGAGCTGATACGCTGTCGCTTCTTGACCTGTCCCAGAGGACAGAGTAAAATGTCAATAAATGCTACTGCATCGCTTGGACCACATCGCGCAATACCGTATCGGCGGTATATATTGTTACAACTAGAATTTGTTACAAGTCGAAATTTGACTTTCTCGGGGAATTTTAAATCAAAGCTACAATCGCTTTCACGACTTTCTGGGTGATTCCTAAATATGTTACAACATCCTTTGGCGAACATACCAGGCAAAAGCTGGGCTGTCCCTTCGTCTGGATCGGCCATCTTATCCGATCCAGACGAAGAGACAGCCCAGTTTTTGCCAGACGAAGACGATCGGCCGTCTCAGCCGATTTTTTCTTAAGTTACTGCCGAGAATCGATTTTCCAGGGCGTTTTTAATTAGTGTTACCGTCGCCGAAAGTCAATTTCTTGGGAAGTTTCAGGCGCTTCGATTTTAGTTTAATTTAATATTCTATATACCGCCGATACAGTAACATTGTTTGTACGTTCCTGGTCGAAGTCTCGAAGAAAGTCCAGGCGTAATCATCTTTCTCATACGATCATGATTGAAGAAAGACCAGGCGTAAGAATCTATTTCGTACATCGTAATCCTGGATGAAGAAAGAGCAGGCATTATAATCAAATTTCAAACAATCCTAGATGAAAGAAGACCAGGCGTGATCACGTCTTTCATACAATCATAGATGAAGAAAGAGCAGGCATAATAACCCTTGTCAGACGATCCTGGATGAAGAAAGACCGCCTGGAGCAAGCTTCAGCCCTTAACCCCTGGGTCTGGTTATTACACCTGCCATGAAGCAACCTGGCGGCAACCTTCTTCTCCTACTTCTCCCTCCTCTTCAAACTAGAACTAGTCTCCCTCCGCTTCAAGCTAGAATCAATCTCCCTCTTCACGAAAGAATTGATCTCCCTCCTCTTCACTACTACCAATAAAGCAGGGAGAAATACTATCCGAGGTAGAAGCTTTCCTGACTTTAGAAAACTGTGTGTGTGTGTGTGTGTGTGTGTGTGTGTGTGTGTGTGTGTGTGTGTGTGTGTGTGTGTGTGCGTGCGTGTGTGTGTGTGTGTGTGTGCGTGCGTGCCTCCCTCCCTCCCTCTCTCTCTCTCTCTCTCTCTCTCTCTCTCTCTCTCTCTCTCTCTCTCTCTCTCTCTCTCTCTCTCTCTCTCTCTCTCCTCCTCCTCTCTCTCTCTCTCTCTCTGTGTGTCTGTCTCTGTGTGTGTGTGTGTGTGTGTGTGTGTGTGTGTGTGTGTGTGTGTGTGTGTGTGTGTGTGTGTGTGTGTGGGAGCGTGTGCATGTGCGCGCTGGAGGGGGTGCGAGTAGAGAGAAGGGGGGCGGGACAGGGAAGGGGTGGGTGTGGCCCACATTGTAGGCTTCATCGAGCTCTGGCCGTTGGACTCGTTCCAAAACAGAAGCATGCCGCTTCTCAAAATTTTTCTTCTTGTCGTGAAGACAATCCCAATAGCCAACCTGCACGCCCATGGCCCATCAAAGGTCGCAATTATTATGCGGAACCGATATAGACAAAGGGGGCCAGCCCGGGACGCGACTGGCGGCCAGGGGCCTCGTCTGGGACAATGGAGAATGCTGCACCACCACATACCATTTTTACTGCACATTCAAGCGATGAGTTACACGGAGTTCAACCCAGTGCAGAACGCCCAACTATATCGATGACACACTGCGCATAAGGCACACTCTGGAATTGTGTGTGTGTGTGTGTGTGTGTGTGTGTGTGTGTGTGTGTGTGTGTGTATGTGTGTGTGTGTGTGTGTGCGCGCGCGCGCGCCAGAGGGGGGGTGGAAACAGAGGGGGGGGGGAAGGATATGTCATGAAATCTGAATATCCACTGAGCAACCACAGACGGCAATAGCATGCGGGCAGACAAGCCCACCTGCCTAGTTGAGAGCACGGCAGTGCTCAGGATACGCAACGATCTCCAAGTTATCACATCCTGCCGGGATTGTTCCCTGCCTCATGTCCTCCCCTAAAGATGGTGTATGGATAAAATCCTGTGTGCTTGCATGCACCCATACGTATTTTGGGGTGTGTCTCTGTGTCTGTCTGTGTCTGTGTCTGTGTCTGTCTCTCTCTCTCTCTCTCTCTCTCTCTCTCTCTCTCTCTCTCTCTCTCTCTCTCTCTCTCTCTCTCTCTCTCTCTCTCTCTCTCTCTCTCTCTCTCTCTCTGGAAAGTGCTATGGACTTCGGGAGGTTGTTCCATAAACAACGTCCTACTTTGGTATATGTCCTTTAGGTGTACCTTCTTGTCAAACGGTCCCTCTTGGCTCTGGCAGGATGTCTCCTAATGTCCTCTGCAAGCCCTGGGTAAAACCTCGATGTGATGGCATATATCCCCTCCCCTTCCCCACTGTACACTCACTGTGCTTGTGCTTTCAACGGGTGTGCGTGATATGGGGTACTTTCACCTCTCTCTCTCTCTCTCTCTCTCTCTCTCTCTCTCTCTCTCTCTCTCTCTCTCTCTCTCTCTCTCTCTCTCTCTCTCTCTCTCTCTCTCTCCCCCCCCCCCCCCTCTCTCTCTCTCTCTCTCTCTCTCTGTGTGTGTGTGTGTGTGTGTGGTGTGTGTGTGTGTGTGTGTGTGTGTGGTGTGTGTGTGTGTGTGTGTGTGTGTGTGAGAGTGAGCGACCATGCGCGCGCATGAAAATAAGGGGGGGGGTGTGGGCATCGTTTTCTCTTCTGCTTTTTTTTGGGGGGGGGGGGGGCAGGTTCAAGGACCCAGACATGCATGCAGCTCTTACCCCTTCACAACCATACCTGCAACTTAAGGGTCGTGTATATTGAAACAACAACATGATCCTCGATGCTGCCCGAAATCTGTTTGGGTGGCGGGGGTTCGCCCATCATGACCCGGAGACAGGCTTCCGTGCACTCCGCTGTAGCTTTTAAATTGTACCCACCCTCCAAAAACAAGGCAGTTGGGCCAAGCTTCACCATCATTTGTGTCATATTGGCGAAGCAGCCAGGCGATACCTTGCACCTGCAGCCACATAAGGGCTTGGGCCTCAAACTCAAAGCAAGAGGGGGTGAAGAAGGGCTCCAACTCTCATCTTCGATGACCAACCAACAACAGCCGACAAGTGGGGTTGGACAAGCTCTGCAAGGGAGTTGGGGGGCACACAACTGTTTTGGTCCTCCCCCCCCCCCCCCCCCCGAGGGGGAGGGAGGGGGACCACAAGTTCTCGCGAGGCACTAAGCGAAAGAAAATGGGTTCGATATTTTTAGTAGCTCCATGCTACACGCACAGCTGGAGGGGCCAGATCACGTGTTGGCAATTGCTTCCCCACAAAACGTCTGTATCAACCCCAGTGCTAACAGCAAAGCAACTGGAAGGCTCACGCTGAACTTGGAACATCTCACAGCCCGGGAAATAACGAAGGTGGGGGGGGGGGGGCGAAAAACACACACCCACCCACCCCCACACACACCCCCACATACACTGAGCTGCGCGCTTTGTTCGAGAATGGGGCCAGGAACACGTCACAAATCTTCATCATATTTCTTGAAGAACATGTCACAAATCTTCATCCCATTTCCCAAGGAACATGTCACACATCTTGATACGTGGCTGGTGAGGAGGGAGGCACGCACTCGCCCAGGGGATCCCCTTCAGCAGCATCAAAGCCAGCTGAAATAATAACCAGTTCCGGATTGAATTTTTCCGTGATTGGCAATACGATGGTCTCAAAAGCCTCGTAATATGCGATATCGCCGATGCCTGCTTCGTTCCAGCCGATGTTGACGTTGAAACCTTTGCCGTCACGCAGGCCAACATGTTTAGGGTCCCCCGAACTCCCAGGATAAAATTTACCCCTGAATACAACCCAAAAGCAGGTCACCCACAGAAGACGTAGAACCTAGACGTAGACAAAAAGCAATGATTTAACTACCTTGCAATAAAGAGTTGGAAGTTCTGTTGCAATTTCAGTACCTTGCAGGGCACACTCACTGAGCTCGAGGGTCAACTCTCGACACGGATATGCAAATGAAAACTCGTCAGGAGGTTCTGTAGGGAAAAAAACAGGTTGGGGACGCACCCATCATATCGATGCACCGAGATGTAGAGCAACGTAGGATCCTCCTCAAAAATTGACTGTGTGCCATTTCCATGATGGACATCCCAGTCCAGGATGAGGATGCGAGACTTTCCCAGATTCTGGGCATATCGAGCTGCGATAGCAGCGTTGTTGAAGACACAGAAGCCCTCGACTAAATTGGCTTCAGCATGGTGCCCGGGGGGCCGCACTATAGCGGCAGCTGCCCGAAAGCCATGACTGCAGCCACCCATTTGGAAATTGGGACTTCAGCAACTTTAGGAAGCAGGAAACGGCACACGCACACACACGCACACACACGCACACACACACACACACACACACACACACACACACACACACACACACACACACACACACACACACACACATATTGGTACCAAAGGGAAAGATCACTGTGCAGGATCACTCGCAAACAAATCAACTTTCCTCCGCACATACACATTGGCACAAAAACGGGGTTGCATATGGTGTTAATTCGTCCTCTCCCCCCCTCCCCTCTGCACCCATCCCCTGTTTTCCTGCTTCTTTGAACCGGATATGTCCCTATCCCGGGTGGCTGCAGTCATGGCCTTCATGCAGCAGCCAAAATAGTGAAGCCCCCCGGCCAGCATGCAGAAGCCACCCAAATCATGAGCTTCTGTATGTTCAATAACGCTGCTATCGCAGCTAAATATGCCCAGAAACTGGGCAAGAGCCGGTTGCTCATCCTCGACTGGGATGGGCATCACGGCAATGGCACACAGTCGATTTTTGGGCACGATCCCAGTGTTCTCTTCATTTCTATCCATCGGTATGATGGGTGCATCCCTAACATGTCTCTTCCCTAGAGAACCTCCTGGCGTGTTGCGAACCAACTCTTTATCCGACATGTGCATGCTTATTGATGCCTTGCTCGTGCGCTCCCGTGTTTGGCTGTAATGGCTAAGAGGCTTCAGATGTAGTGCTCACCTGACAATCTGCTCAATTGCTCTTATGCAGCTGCCGGCTGAGAGCAGAGCACAATGAATCGTGTGCTCATTAAAGTATGTATTATGGCTCTCAAGCCATTTCTTAAGAAAGTCTTCCTCCCGGCAACGAGCTGCAACTTCGCGTGAAAGGCACAATACCTCCTTGATGTGTTTGATACTGTGTACGTGTTTAAGCTCTTCCACAGTAGCCACCCTTGGCTCCACAATCCTGCACTGGCCTGTCCACAAACACCAAACAATTGGCTTTGTAAATGCTGGACATCGCGAATCAAAACTTCCTGGGCCGACCTGAAAATGACCCCAGTGCTTATCATAGGGCCATGTCTTTCATGTCCAGTCCTAACTTGCGTCCCAAATGATGGGCCTCCAGCATCCAGCCGATGTTCTTTCACAAAAACCCGGCATATATCGTCGAGGTTCCCAAATTTATCCGCCACACCCGTTTTGCAGCAACTCAGCTATTCCCTGGTTCGTTGCGCTACACAATATATCCTGTCAACACATCGCAGCAACAATGTCCCACACCACTTCCTGGCGAAACACAGCATGCAAACTGATGTCCCAACACCATTTCCTGTTGACACATCGCACGAACAATGTCTCACACCATTTCCTGTTAAACCACGTCATGCAAACCGATGTCCTACACCATTTCCTGTCAACACATTGTCCCACACCAGTTCCTGGTAAAACACACCATGCAAACCGATGTCCCACACCATTTCCTGTTAACACATCCTCCCACACCAGTTCCTGTTAACACATCATGCAAAGATGTCCCCCACCATCTCCTGTTTAGCAGCATGCCAAACAATGTCCCACAGATCACAGACCTGCATCCATCCGGGAGAGCAACAGCAAATGTTCCAACGATTCCATCCACGTTCGATCTGGTACACTCTATCTCCAGTGGTTACACCATGCCACGCTCCTTCCAACAGACACTGTAAAACAAATAGGAGGAACACAGACACATCCGCAACAGCAACTCAGAGAAACTCTGCAACCCCGTGTAGGTTGCAGTACCAAATTCTGTGATCACATCTCACTGACCAGGGTCCCACTACACAAAACCCGCATTGCACTGTTACGGGGAGAGGAAAGGAAAAGTGGGGGGCCCAAAAAAAAACAAGAGCTGAAACTTTCATGTGCTTGGACAATTACACACCTTCCTATGTTTCAGGACTCCTCACTTAGGCACTGCACCTGTTAATCCAGACGATTTCAGTCGATTCCATATGATCTCTATGCGATCCGGTCGCTCAAAGTGAAAATACCCCCTGATAGGAACATCATGCCGCTCCATCTTTTTAGAGTGAATGAGGGCTACTGGCCTGGCGTTTGGTACGGGGGGCAGAGGACTGTCCCGGTAGAAAAATTTGCTGTCGCAAACAGCCTCATACCCACATGACTGTAACACAGAAGGCACTACTTGTCAGTCTGTACCGATAGGCAATAAGAACACAGACACACACACACACACACACACACACACACACACACACACACACACACACACACACACACACACACACACAAAGAAAGACAACGAGGGCATCGGAATTTGTGCTCACTCTGTTCCGGGCACGCTGAAATTTTGCTCGTTCGAGCAGGCGGTGCGCGTACTACGAACACCGCGATAAAAGTATGAGCGCCAAATGCTGATGCCTACACACACACACACACACACACACACACACACACACACACACACACACACACACACACACACACACACACACACACACACACACACACACACACACGCGCGCGCGCGCGCGCGCGAAGGTACCAGACCAACATTCTGGGCTGTTTACGAGGATCTTGTTGGGTTGTCTCATAGAAAAGCCTTATAGCAAGTGGAAGATTGTCAGCCGAGTCCCAGGAGTAGTAGCAATGAGCAGACAAAACCGCTTCACAGTGTGGATAGATTGATGATCAAGGGACACGTAAAGCATCGTGAACACATACATGTCACTTGAAAGAGGCACATCCTCAGAAGATACTCATACCTTGCATGGGCAACCTTTTGGCCCTACTTCGGAACAATTTCTGCATCTGTCTTCTACTTCTTCTTCTTCTACTTCTGATACTTCTTCGTCTTCCCCTACCTCCTCCTGCGCTTCCACTTCAGAGTTTTGCCCCCAGTTGGCAGTGTCGCCATGTGGGGGAACAACGCCGTCGCTTGAGTAGTCTATCTGCCTCTCCGAATCAGGCGAGCCGGGATGTCCTTCTCCAAAATCCTGAGAAGGCACATGAACAGGAAACATATGTTCAAAATCAGACCAGTGACAATGGCCTGAGCAAGTTTCTACAGTACTGTTCCCCCCCTTAGGGAGGGCGGGGGGCGAGTTAAACAGACCCTTTTCACTGATTTGGCTAACGTACGGACCCCTGCACGTGCTTTTTTGTCTTCCGAGGCATGCTCCTTAAATAAAGGTGACTCTACAGATGGAGTCTAGAGCTCCTCGTAGGTTGCAACCAGCAACATCAGGCACCAATGCTTAGAACAAAATCAGTGTCAACGAGAAAGGGGGGGAGGGGGAGCTGGGACAGGTTGAGCAGCACATCACACACGGAATGCTTTATTGTGTCATGAACATTAGGAGCGTGTTTGTTTCTGACGGAGCACATGCAGAGAAACATGTGGGAATCAAAACAGTGGAAACGGGCTGAACAATGCCTACTGTGATGACCATCTTGCAAAGCATGATTTGAATTGTCCACCCATTGGGTACCCCCCCTCCCCTTTTCAGAGAGGGGAGCCCCACATACAGAGAGTAACGGAAAAACTGTGTACGACTTCTACATCTTACTTCTTCTTTCTCTTCTACTTCTGATACTTCTTCTACTTCTACTTCTCCTCCTCCTCCCTCCCCTCCTCCTTCCTCCTCCTCCTCCTCTTCCTCTTCTTTATCTTTGTTAGAATCCTGCCGGTAGTTGGCAGTGTTGCATGGTTAATGATGCCCTGCCAGTGCACACAGACGCAGGTAAGTGGCCCCCTCCCCTCTTCTTGGGGGGACACTAGTGTAGAAACTTTTCCAGGCCATTGTCACTAGTTTGGTTTAACATATGGTTCCTGTTCATGTGCCTCCCTCAGGCGTATACGTACTACGGTTTTGGAGATGGATTTACCTGCTCTTTGGATTTGGACGAGCTGGTTGACCCAGTCTGCGAAAGCGTTACCCCCCCACAGGGCCACACTGCCGACTGCGGGCTAGATTATGAAGACGACGGGGACGACGAAGGAGGAGGAGGAGACGGAGAAGGAGAAGGAGAAGCAAGATGTAAAAACTGCACGGAAAATGGGCAGAGAGGTTGCCAATGCCAGGTATGAGTTTTCTTCTGAGGGAGTGCCTCTTTTCAAGCGACATGTATGTGTTCAAAATGGTTTACATGTCCCTTGATCATCAATCTATCTACTTGAAAACACTTCGAAGCGGTTTTGTCTCCCACCAGTTGTCATTGAACGCGTGTTTTTGCTATTCCTGGGACTCGTCTGCAACAATTTTCTCCGCTTGTTATAAGGCTTGAGTTTGAAAAAACCCAAGAAGACCCTCCTAAAAAGCCAAGATTGATGGTCTGGTACCCTGGGGGGTGTGTGTGTGTGTGTGTGTGTGTGTGTGTGTGTGTGTGTGTGTGTGTGTGTGTGTGTGTGTGTGTGTGTGTGTGTGTGTGTGTGTGTGTGTGTGCGTGTGTGTGTGTGTGTGTGTGTGTGTGTGTTCGCGCGCGCGCACACACACACACACACACACACACACACACCAGGGTACCAGACCCTCAATCTGGGCTGTTTAGGAGGGTCTTGTTGGGTTTTTTCAAACTCAAGCCTTATAACAAGCGGAGAAAATTGTTGTAGACGAGTCCCAGGAATAGCAAAAACACGCGTTCAATGACAACTGGTGGGAGACAAAACCGCTTCCAAGTGTTTTCAAGTAGATACATTGATGAGCAAGGGACAAGTGAACCATTGTGAACACATACATGTCGCTTGAAAAGAGGCACTCCCTCAGAAGAAAACTCATACCTGGCAGTGGCAACCTCTCTGCCCATTTTCCCTACAGTTTTTACATCTTGCTTCTCCTTCTCCTTCTCCGTCTCCTCCTCCTCCTTCGTCGTCCCTGTCGTCTTCATAATCTAGCCCGCAGTCGGCAGTGTGGCCCTGTGGGGGGGTAACGCTTTCGCAAACAGCGTCAACCAGCCCCTCCAAATCCAAAGAGCGGGTAATTTCATCTCCAAAACTGTAGTACGTATACGCCTGGGGAGGCACATGAACAGGAAGCACATGTTAGACCAAACCAGTGACAATGGCTGGAAAAGTTTCTACACTAATGTCCCCGCCAGGAAGGGGCGAGGGGGGCGAGTTTAACGGACCATTCTCATTGGTTTGGCTCGCACATGGCCCCCTGTACCTGCTTTCTTAAAAGACATGCTCCTTGGAAATGAGGCAACTCTTTAAGCGTGCAGAGTGTGATGTGCTGCTCTCACTACGCCCCCTTCCCCTTTTACGCCGACTTTTGTAAGCAATGGTGTCTGATGTTGCCGGTTCACCCCATGTTAACAACTCCATAGCTCCAACATGGAATCTAGAGCTCCCGTAAAGCTCAACTAGCAACATCAGACACCAATGCTTTAAACCAAATCAGTTAAAAGGAGAAAAGGACGTGAGGTAGTTTGAATAATTGGAGTAGCACATCACACACAGAAAACTTGATTTCGCCATAAACTTCAGGAGCATGTCTTTCGACGAAGCACATGCAAAGAAACATGTGGGAATCAGAACAGTAAAACGGGCTGAAATGCCTATTGTAATGCGTAGCATGCATCACATGATTCGATTTTGCGTCCGTTCCGCCCCTTTGCCCCCCCCCCCTCCAGGAGGAGGGTCCCACATATAGGGAGTGGAAGGGAAAAACTGCACAACAGCAACAGATAAGTAAAAAAATAGAAAAGGGGGGGGGGGAGAAAAGAAAAGGGAAAAAAAGGCACAAAAAACAAGACGGGGAGATCGGGCTTCATTTCTACAAGGGTGATCCAGGGGACAAAGGGGATGCGAAAGGATTGGAAAAGACCTGACACCAGGACATTTGAAGATGCAGGACACCCGTGGGAAAAACATGTGTTCAGACCCAGGAAAAATGGGTTTGATAATGTCTACTGTACTGCCTGCCTTGCAAAAAGTGACATGAACTTCTTGGCCCCTCGCTCGGGCGAGTTGTGAAGAAGGAGGGCGGGGGGGGGGGGGGAGCACACACGAAAAGGGAATGGAGGGAGGAAACTCACAGGGAACGAAGAGGAAATGGATGGAGGAAACTCACAGCGAAACGAAAAGCGAGTGGAGGAAGGAAACTCACAGCGAAAGGACAAGGGAATGGAGGAAGGAAACTTACAGCGAAATGATAAGGGAATGCAGGGAGGAAACTCATAGCGAAACCGTTAGAAACACAGTGGACAGGGAAGGGCCTCCTTTTTGTTGAGGGTGATCAAGGACAGAAAAGAGGATATGGGGAAAATTGAGGGCGTGATTTGAACATCAGTAGATTGAAAATATACGAGACAGCCTGCGAAGAAACACTTGTGCAGCCAAACCACTGAAATTAGGCTGGGCCTGCCTACTGTAATGATTACACTGCAAAATGTCATAAGGAGGAGTGTAATCCCTGTGCCAAGAGGAGCCGGGAGATTAGATGCGTGAAGGGGTTGGAGAGGGGAAAATGTAAAGACTGGAGAACCCAGAAGACCGATAATTACGAAAGGGAGGGGCTTCTTTATTGCACAGGTGATCAAGAGAAAGAAGGGATATGGGAAGGGATGAGGGAAGATGTGGACATCAGCAGAAAGACGGCCTGCAGAAAAACATCTGAGCAAACCTTTCAAAATTTGAAACCTTTGAAACATTTAAACGACTGGACCATGTCTACTATAATGCCTGCTTTGCAAAACATACGGTCGACTTGTTGCCCACGGCCAGGGGGGGGGGGGGGCCGGGCTGATAGACAGGAGAAGATAATGCATGCACGCGGTTAGACACATAGAAGTGAACGTGCTACGGGGCATCTGGAGACTTCGGGCGTACAGGAAAGGAAAAGCGAACGTGAATATCAAGAGACGAAGACGCACGACAGCCTCGAGGAGAGGACGGGCAAAGTGTTTTGTGATTGCGCCAACATGAAACCAACGACAAAAATATAAAATAAATAAAGGGGGGAATACAAAAGGGGAAAAACCACATAACAGGGAAGGGGGGCGGACGAGCAGAAAGAGAATCATCCCCCTGATTTGTGGTTGAAAGAGATTCAATGGTATTTTATGTCAGGACGAGAACAAAGAGATGGTGAGGACACTCAAGGCCCGGGGGGGGGGGGGGTGGAGAGGTGAAAGAAGTAGAGTCCTTTATCACCCATTGCCTTGCATATTGGGCTTGCACGACAAGCATGCATTGAAGCGAGACAAGTGCCTTTGTTGAGGAATAAGTTGCAAACTTCAAAGGAGCTCACCCCCGGGTCGTGGTCCATTTCCTGAACGCGCACCTGCATCAGAAACAAAGAAATGACAAATTAAACTACGCATACTTCACTAGTTCAAAATACACTGTGACATGCATGCAATTTGGCAACTCCAGAGGTTTAACCTGATCAAGTGTAGTACATGTACATCTCCTACCAACTGTATGGTCTAACTAGACACTAGGCCAGAAACAGCTTGATGCTGGTCCGCATGAAGGCCTCATGCCAGGTTTCGATTACAGCACACGTACAGTAACCCATGATTTATGTGCATGACCTCATCACGCCCTGTACAAGACAGGTAAACCGCATCTTGTACGGGGCTGGTAGAGGTCACGGCCATGGAAGACCAGCACATAAATTTCTGATGTACTGTACGAGTGTTAAATCCAGGCTTTGGCCCACAAAGCCTTCCTGCGGACGAGCATAAAGTATAAGTTGTTTGTTGTTTCTGGCCCTTTTTTGGTGAGACCGTGCAGTTGGTAGGCAATGTACAAGTGGTCCACAGGGTCAGCTTGGACATATGCGACTCCAAATCCTGTGTTGCGATTAACGTTCTTCTGCCAGATGTCCAAAAGAGGATCCATTGTCCAGCATTTTTAAACTGCTCACGACTATATGCATTAAGAATGGTCGTTTCGGGCTCATGATTGTCACACGGGTGTCAGGGTTTGACTGCCATTGCAGTCCCACTGCTCAACAATATACTTATCTATTGCCGCAACGTTATTATGGTAATCGTGTGGCGCCTGGCAGGCCTTTAGTGGCTGTTCTCGAAGACACTACGTAGAGGGCTGACCCAAATTTCGACAACCACTTCCCCAAAAAATTCGGAAAAATTATTAGCTGATTAATGTATCAAAGCGCATCCAAGCATACGAATGTACTACCCACAGAGGCTCGGCGCAGTATCTTACCAAGTCGTAAACCGTTGTTAAGCGCCGCCGCTTCCCAGTTTGTCGTCGAACCAGCACTCAACCCGTATACTCCTAATGATCTCGGAGACCCTTCTCGTTGTTTCGGAAGTCCGCTGGACTCTAACGTTCAAAGACCTCATGCGGGTCGTGCCTGCGCTTGCCGGTGCGGCCTCCGGGGTTTCATGGCCCGTGCCGTTGGTGCCTGGCTCCGGGGTTTTATTTATTTTTCAGAACATGAAACCCATTCGGCTGGGTTTATTGGTCTGCAGGAGCTTTGTCCCTTCTCAATTGGGGATTTCGAGCAGCCTTCCATCGGCTACGCCATGATGTCGCAGCCGCCATGGCCTCAAGGGCATGGAAGAAAAGAAACTCTACTAGCGGCGACGGTACTACCGTCACGGTAGGCGGTGACGGAGCCCCAGTAGGATGCACTCCCTCAAATACAATGGGCTTGCAGCTGGTCCCCAGATTCAGTAGGCAGTGTCCCCCTTTGCCAAAAGCGTTATATAGTCCCCAAGTAAGTATATTTTCGTTGCGCAAACTGGAACTTCGCCGGTTTTAACTATTGAATGTAGAATTGCGCAAGCAACCAAAGGCCCCCAAAATCTGAGTTCCTTCACTGAGGCATGCTTGAACCCACATGCTTTAAGCCCGGTCCCCCATCAGACAACTAGCATTGCCGGGCCCGTGTGCCCAACTGCGCCTCTAACAAGGAGTAAAGCCTCAAATAAGGCCAGCCCACCATATTGAAAATGCATACTTACTACATTGTAGCTCCAAATGTGGAACCGAAAAGTGCTGAAAAGCCGTGATTCGCAACTTAACCTTGGAACTGCTACAACGGAGCCAACATCCGGTACCCCACCATCCCCCTCCACGCAGATTTCCTCCACTCCCACACAAAGACTTTGCTTACTCCTAATTCAAAAGTAAATGCAAGCGGACCCAAGGCTGACCGGTTGTAGTTGGGCTACCCTTCTGTGCGGCTTGCGTCTTCACCACTCTGGTAAGGCGCGATATTTTTTCGGGGCATCGAGCTAAGCTTTTGGACTGAAGTAGCCCACGTGGAATACACGTGATGGTACTGCCAGGTCCGGGCAACGCCTTTCAAGGGGCACAATCCGCGGTTGAAAAATCGATTGTGCTTATTTATTTGGCGGAGTGGATGGTAAATCAACTTTAACTCACTACACACCAGCCAGACTTTATGTTTGTCGGTACGCCTTACGGTTGTGTGGCTCAATCCCTCCCCCTCTCTCCCTCCCTCCGCCCCCCCACCCTCTCTCTCTCTCTCTCTCTCTCTCTCTCTCTCTCTCTCTCTCTCTCTCTCTCTCTCTCTCTCTCTCTCTCTCTCTCTCTCTCTCTGTTGGGTTTTGTACTTCATTATGTCATGTTAATTAACGTGCGTGCGTGCGTGCACGTGCGTGCGTGCGTGCGTGCGTATGTGCGTGCGTGCGTGCGTATGTGCGTGCGTGCGTGTGTGAAGGTACAATCACATGTAATAATTAGCTGTAAGTTAACCAAGCAGTTAACTCAAGGTAAAGACATCTTGACAATGGCTATGAACAATCAATCTATGAGTATTAATGCATTGAGAGACATTTATTCTATGGCTGTAAATACCTTCCAGCCTTTAGTGGCTGGAAGACATGCATCTAGAGTTAATAAATGTGTTACTGTAGGATAAGGGTCCAAATTCTGTGGATAGGAACCCTGAGCATGTCCTAATGTTCGTGAAAAAGGCCAGTAGCAGTGCTGGACAGCGCGTTTCCCACGCGCTGATCTGAGTACAGATAGCCAGAGAACCCGGACCACCAGGCAGTCATTCGATCTCTTTGGCTTGTTAAGCCGACTCCTGAATGGACTCATGTGAATTGCTTTCTTTCTCTCTCACTTGTTGTGAGTAACTTCTGTGGAAGCAATTGCTATACGTGGTAAGTCGGGGCTCTGCCGGTCATGTTTTTGATCACGGCCATAAGTGCCGTTTTGATGATCAGAGACTAATATGGGTATGTGAATGTTGCAGAATTGTTCATCAGTTTGACGCTGTCGACTATGTATGTCTTGGTCAAACTGATTAAGTACCTGGTAAGTCAGCTATGTGACGGCTGAGGGGTGCTTATAGATAAGGTTCATCATATGCAATGAACTAAAGGTGTTAG